>CM071938.1:3060000-3292500 GCA_036784905.1 Acrossocheilus fasciatus | reverse complement strand
CATCAAAATCCACACACATCTTTGTTTAGAACTGTTTTCTCTTGTAAATTGTGCTAAAGCTGTGCATATTTCTGACTTGGTTCAGACCAAACTACTTTTTTCCTGGAGAAAGTGTGTTACAGATAGAGGACTCGTATTTTAGCCAGAACCAGCGGTTTAAAGGAACACTCCATTTTTTTTGGAAATAGGCTCATTCTCTAACTCCCCCAGAGTTAATAAGTTGAGTTTTACCGTTTTTGAATCCATTCAGCCGATCTCCGGGTCTGGCGATAGCACTTTTAGCATAGATCATTGAATCCTATTAGACCAGTAGCATCGCGTTCAAAAACGATCAAAGAGTTTCCATATTTGTCCTATTTAAAACTCGACTCTTCTGTAGTTATATCGTGTACTAAGATCGGCGGAAAATGAAAAGTTGCGATTTTCTAGGCCGATATGATTAGGAACTACTCTCATTCCGGCGTAATAATCAAGGAACTTTGCTGCCGTAACATGGCCGCAGCAGGTGCAGTGATATTACGCAGCACCTGAAAGTAGTCCCCAGCTAGGTAACTACTGAGCCTTTGCCATTCTGGTTATTCTTCGATCCATTTTGATGGTTGTCTTCCATTTTCTTCCATGTTTCTCTGGTTTTGCTCTCCATTTTAAGGCATTGGAGATAATTTTAGTTGAACTGCCTATAAGTTTTTGCACCTCTTTGTAGGTTTTCCCCTCTCCAATCAACTTTTTAATCAAAGTACGCTGTTCTTCTGAACAATGTCTTGAACGACCCATTTTCCTCAGGCTTTCAAATGCATGTTTAGCAAGTGCTGGCTTCATCCTTAAATAGGGGCCACCTGATTCACACCTGTTTCTTCATAAAATTGATGACCTCAGTGATTGAATGCCACACTGCTATTTTTTTGAACACACCCCTTTCAACTAATTCAACTAATTGCCCAATTGCACAGCCTTAAGAGGGTCCATATCATGAATGCTGGGTCTTGTTTGTTTTCTGAGAATCTACTGCACCTACTGGTAACTTGTTTGCCACGTAGCAATAAAAAATATACTAAAAACCTTGATTATTCTGGTTAGTCACATTGTACTGCTATTATTTTGAACAATACTGTACACCTCAGATGGCTTGGAGGCAGGCCAATTTTTAGCCCTAAACAATGGTCAGAATATGCGCATGATTGGTACTTTTTCAGTATATTTCATCATTTGCATGCTGCTACAAAAAATAATGGGAAATCTAGTTTAGTTATCCAATCATGTTGCCTCCTAAACCAAATAACTGTTTATTTTGTGATGAGCTATTGCTATTCTTTATTAACAGTTCTTCATGTGCATTTGATCATTTCATCATGACTCAAAAGTAGGAACTTCCCAGGAACGCTTGATAGTGATGTTGAGTTGTTTTTGATCTGTCTATCCTCATTCCTCATCGCAATGAAAACACATGCTTTGAATAAACCCATCTGATCAGTTCACGTTTGGTGGAATGACTTACATTCTTCTCTCTTTTCTCTTGCAGTGACACCGGAAAATACCAACAATCACCGATACCATCACCCACAAAGCAAAGGCTTTGATCAGATGAATTCTGGCTCGAGAGGAACACAAACCGTCCCGCTGGCTCTGGTCTTGATATGCGCGTTTGTGCTGTTGTCAGGGTAACGGGAGCCAACTGGGTCCACACCCCAGTCTCAAGACTGCTTTTCACACTGTTTCTTGGAAAGAAAAGAAAACATGCCAGCTTTTAAAAAGTCTTGGGCGAAATTCCAGCGAGGAGATGTTCTCGAGTGGAAACAGATCGTAAAAATTGATGCATTGAGAACTGAGGATGAACTGGGAGTGAAAAATAAGAAACAAAACTGTCCTTTCATAAACCTTTTTAATCACAAAGTGTTTCTATCATAAACATAACAGGCTAGTAAATATTCTGCCAACACTTTATTGCCTTGAATAATGTCTTTTCTACAGGGTTCAGAGTAACACATTCAGAGAAAAATGAGTTAATTTAATTCTTTAATGATGTATATTCAAAACATAGTTGTGAGCTGAAATGAGCACTGCACGGATCAGCGTTTTTGTTTGTTTTTGTTTTTTAATAGAAATGATGCAATATTTCTGATGTCACATACTGCTTTATGAATACGTCTCGGTACCATGTACCTAAATGACCTCCTTTTTTCAGCATTTTTAAATGTACTGTTGTTATTTCTTTTCATTTGAAATGGCGTATGACGCACCTTAACAAAGTGTATAAAGATGTGTTGATTTACAATGTATTTATTCTTGGTTACAGAGTGACATTAAACAGGTAATGAAACTAAACATCTGCCACATGAAGTTGAATTTAAGAAAATATGATCGCTTTTTTAATATAGTGACACTTTACAAAAAGGTTTTATTTGTTAGCATTAACAAACATGAACTAAAAGCGAATAATAGTTTTACAGCATTAATTAATCTTAACGTTAATGTTAATTTCAACATGTTCTTATACATTTCTTCAATCAAACAATACATATGTTAATGTTCCTTAATGCACTATAAACTAACATAAGCAATGAACAACTTTTTATTTTCATTTACCTCTGACAATGATTAATAAATGCTGTAAAATTATGTTACCACAATTATTTAGTTTTATCTAGTTTTATAAATGAGGGTGTTTTCTATGGAACTTGTTTTTCACCACAGAATAAAAAAAATAAGAAAGGTAACTGCAATTAGACTTTGATTCTCAGAATTGCGAGATATAAACACAGAATTGCAGGAACGCAGAAAAAGTCAGAATTGTGAGATAAAAAGTCGTAACTACCTTTTCTATTTTTTATTTCATGGCGAATACAAAAATACACAATTGTGGTATGCAAATTAAGAATTTAGAGGGGGAAAAATAATTACAAGATGTAAACTTGGAATTGTGAGAAAATAAAAATAGTTTTGAGTTTACATCTCACATTATGTCTCGCGTTTATGTCTTGCAAATCTGAGATTATATCTCACAATTCAGAATTTATAACTCGCAATTTGGAATTTGTCTTGCAATTCTAAATTTTATTTCTTATAATTCTGTGCTTGTCTCACATTTCTGAGTTTATAACTTGTAATTCTGAATTTATGTCTTGCAATTCTGAGTTTGTCTTAGAATTGCGAGATATAAACTCAGAATTGTGAGACAAACTGAGAATTGCGAGATATAAATTGTGAGATATAGTTTGTCTCAGAATTCTGAGTTTATATCTCGCAATTCTCAGTTTGTCTCACAATTCTGAGTTTGTCTCACAATTCTGAGTTTGTCTCACAATTCTAAGTTTATATCTCGCAATTCTGAGTTTGTCTCACAATTCTAAGTTTATATCTCACAATTCTGAATTTGTCTCACAATTCTGTTTGTCACAATTCTGAGTTTGTCTCACAATTCTAAGTTTATATCTCACAATTCTCAGTTTGTCTCACAATTCTGAGTTTGTCTCACAATTCTGTTTGTCACAATTCTGAGTTTGTCTCACAATTCTGAGTTTGTCTCACAATTCTAAGTTTATATCTCGCAATTCTCAGTTTGTCTCACAATTCTGAGTTTGTCTCACAATTCTGTTTGTCACAATTCTGAGTTTGTCTCACAATTCTGAGTTTGTCTCACAATTCTAAGTTTATATCTCGCAATTCTCAGTTTGTCTCACAATTCTGAGTTTGTCTCACAATTCTGAATTTGTCTCACAATTCTGTTTGTCACAATTCTGAGTTTGTCTCACAATTCTAAGTTTATATCTCGCAATTCTCAGTTTGTCTCACAATTCTGAGTTTGTCTCACAATTCTGAGTTTGTCTCACAATTCTAAGTTTATATCTCGCAATGCTCAGTTTGTCTCACAATTCTAAGTTTATATCTCACAATTCTGAATTTGTCTCACAATTCTGTTTGTCACAATTCTGAGTTTGTCTCACAATTCTAAGTTTATATCTCACAATTCTCAGTTTGTCTCACAATTCTCAGTTTGTCTCACAATTCTGTTTGTCACAATTCTGAGTTTGTCTCACAATTCTGAGTTTGTCTCACAATTCTAAGTTTATATCTCGCAATTCTCAGTTTGTCTCACAATTCTGAGTTTGTCTCACAATTCTGAATTTGTCTCACAATTCTGTTTGTCACAATTCTGAGTTTGTCTCACAATTCTAAGTTTATATCTCGCAATTCTCAGTTTGTCTCACAATTCTGAGTTTGTCTCACAATTCTGAGTTTGTCTCACAATTCTAAGTTTATATCTCGCAATGCTCAGTTTGTCTCACAATTCTAAGTTTATATCTCACAATTCTGAATTTGTCTCACAATTCTGTTTGTCACAATTCTGAGTTTGTCTCACAATTCTAAGTTTATATCTCACAATTCTCAGTTTGTCTCACAATTCTCAGTTTGTCTCACAATTCTGTTTGTCACAATTCTGAGTTTGTCTCACAATTCTGAGTTTGTCTCACAATTCTAAGTTTATATCTCGCAATTCTCAGTTTGTCTCACAATTCTGAGTTTGTCTCACAATTCTGAGTTTGTCTCACAATTCTAAGTTTATATCTCGCAATGCTCAGTTTGTCTCACAATTCTGAGTTTGTCTCACAATTCTGAGTTTGTCTCACAATTCTGAGTTTATATCACAATTCTGAGTTTGTCTTGCAATTATGAGTTTACAACACGCACTTCTGTTTATAACCCACAATTCTAAGTTTGTCTCGCATTTCTGAGTTCATAACCCGCTATTCTGAATCTGTCTTGCAGTTCTGAGAAATAAAGTTCGAATTGTTAGATTAGAAATTCACAATTACACACACACACGCACAGTATCAGGTCCTGCTCATCATTATTTCTCATTGAATTTCGGAAATATTTCAGATTATGGAAGTAAAATTGTGTTGTTAATGTCATTTCATCTTGACTCTACCAGACAAAATGTATCATTTATCATCACTCCAGACAGTTTTCTCCAGTGTTTGCCTAAAGAACAGCACTGAAGGAGCAGGAGAGGCTTTGAGACTATGAAATGCACACCTTCCTCTTGTGTAACGCAGTCTCAGAGCTCCAGGAGAAGATAAATACAGAGGAATCACTCATTTAATCTCCTGTTCTCTCACAGCTCTTTCTGACAATGAAAACTGTGCCCAAAACGGTCAACTGAACTCATTAATATACTGCCAAATCTCAGGACACTTGAGTTTTTTTTTTTATCTTTTCTTGAAGAGCTTCAAAGGACTCCTCAGAGGACTGCGAAAGATCTTTCCTTCTGAGTTTTTCTACCAGTGTTCGGGATCTTCAAATTACTTATGCACTCTGTGGCACTTCTGATGAAAAAAGCAGAAGACTCGTGACACACATTTTAAACCCTTCCCATATTTAGCCATTTTAATTTTTGTATTTTTCTTCACGAGGAACATAGCCACCTCCAGTCCTACACATTTACAGAGATTATCATCTTAAACTGGTGTTCCTCAATGGTTTTTGAAACCATTCAATAACTTCAAAGCTGCACGAAATATATATATTTTTACCTTCTTAATAAGGTACTCAAAGAAAAGAATAGTACTTAAATTTAAATCATTATAAGATTATGTAAATGCACTGCTGAAAAAAGTCCAGATTATATTTCATCCCAGTATCAAAAGAAAGAAATGAGAAAAATTAGAAAATTATCATGACAAAATCTTAAATTCTAAAAATGATCAATAATCCTAAAAATTATATTATATTTTTTTTCATATTATTACATATTATATTATTATTACATATGTTATATTAAATATAATAATATTATATTTACTTTATAAAATTGTAACCAAAATTCTTTTTTGACAGAATTGTCTTTTTTTGACAGAATTAGAATTTTGCCTGATCTCTCCTTTTAACGGCAGCAGTCATGGAGGCGTAATGCATGACTCAACAGAAATGAAGGATTAATTGACATTATGCCTGAAAGCTGAGCCAAAGCAGTGGATTTCTGTACTCTTCTCATGAATTAAGGTCAGACTGGAAGAGCTCGAGAGGTTTAGACTCTTGCTCTTGTTTACGACAAACAACCGGCGCTCACTCACACGACCCAAAACACTCGACGGCTGTTTCCATGCGAGAAAATCTGCAGTTAAAGTGTGCTTCTAAAATAAAGCTGCTCTCGCATGAATTTCCAGTCATAAGGAGGCGAGCACGGATCTTGTGGGACTCTCCAGGGGCCTCAAACCGCAGGGCGGTAACAGTCCACCGCCTGAGAGCTTGTTGTGTAATTCCCCATGCGTGCGTTTGATACATCTCTTCCCTGTCTGTCACTGATGTATCCGTGGAAAGACACTCAACTCCAGTCTGCTTCCAGACCTCTGGGGCTTTGCAGGTCTTTTTCCAGACGTCTCCAGCCCACCTGTTTGTCGAATACATACAGGATTGGTATGAAACTAATAGAATGGATTGGCCTTAACGTTTTACCACTCTTTTTTCCAGTTTTTTATTATTTTTTTCTTTAAATGTTTTTTTTTTTTTTTTTTTTTCTAGCGAGGCCACAAACCAGATGTTTATTTTTATAGTGGCGTTCATTGATGTCATTTATTGAGAGCTCAACGCACTGCAAATTAAGAAAACAACTTCGTCAGTTTTACAACACGTGCTGCAAATGCTCATAACACAACCAAATAAAGAAACGTGCTGCAAATAAAATTCTTAATTAAATTTGGTTATGTTATGAGCATTTGCAGTGCGTTTCTTTATTTTTTGTGTGTGTTGTGAGCATTTGCCGCACCTGCTGTCAAACTGATGAAGATATTTCTTGTTTTGCTGGTGCTTTTTCTATTTGCATGTGTTTTCTGAAGTTGCAGCGCATTGAGCTCTCTCGGCCACCGTATTCATTAGTTAACATTAGTTAACAACATTAGTAAACATGAACTAAGAATGAACAATACTTCTACAGCATTTATTAATCTTAATTAATGTTAACTTCAGCATTTACTAATGCATTATTAAAATCTTGTTGTGTTTGTTAACATTAGTTAATGCACAATGAACTAACAATGAATGACTGTATTTTGATTAACTAACGTTAACAAAGATGAATAAATAGTGTAATAAATGTATCGATCATTGTTTGTTCATGTTAGGTAATAAAATAATTAATGTTAACAAATGACACCTAATTGTAAAGTGTTACCGTTTTTTTTCTATTAACGTTTAGTGATGTTACTAACCAGTAGTTATTTTTTCTAGTTAAAAATATATTTCTGGTCATGTTGCTAGTTCTAGTGACATTTAGTGATCTTTCAGCAAGCAGTTTTTTTTTGTTTGTTTTTTTTTTAATGTAGCATTACCCTGGTAGGTATTCAGTCTGGTTTTTGGAGCATGATAGCTGGTTTATTGCTGGTTAATGATGGTCTAGGAGCTAATGGAGCGGCACACACAGGATGCTGGGCTATCAGAGGCAGAGAGTCAGTTTGTGTGAGTGTGTGTGTGCTTGCTTGATTGCCCTGCTGTGTGTGGATGAGAGTCAGTGCTGTAAAGCTGCTGTTGGGTCGGTGTGGGAGTCGTGGCAGAAATGGCCAGTGCTCAGCGACGGCTGCTCTTTTCACATGCTTTCTTTCCCTGCTAAATTCGTCCTTGTCCTCCTGCGGTACGGTAATCTCATGTTCCTCTTTGATCCTCCTCCTCTGGGTTGGGATTTTGTAGAGGTGTTTGCTTTGTTGTGCATTAGTTTCGGTCTAGTGGGTGTTGTGTTGTTACACCTTTAAGAAACAAGTCTGTTTTCCCCTTTGTTTCCTGTTCCTGTGCTTTATTTCCACTTCTGTGTCAGAAAGACCAGGAGCAGATATAAAGCTAAAAGAAAATTAAATTCAGCCCACAAACAGATGCAAACAAGCTCATTAAACAGCTCTGATTTTCATATTAAAGGTGTTAAATGAATATGAGACAAAAACAAAATAAAAAAATTACACTCGAGACGCTGCAGTTGACAGTCATCACAAACAAATATTATTAAATATCGTTCAAATTATGTTAATGTAATAAGAATTTAAATTTTAATGTAAAATGATAATACATATCAATATTTTAAAATAGAAAATATTAAATAAATTATTATTCATGAAATAAATATTAAATACATTTTAATAAATATACAGTGCACAGCATAAATGAGTACACCCCCTCTGAATAAATATAAAAGATGTATTTTCTTAATGATCACTAATATAATTCATGGAAAGATGGTAAAGTTGAAATGTATTAAACATATACTTAAAAAAAATAAAATAAAATATGCAAATATTTTCTGTAAAATAAGTAAATTAGCCAGTTTTGTTTAAATGAAGGATTGCAGAAATGAGTACACCCTAGATTTAATTCAGCAAATGTATAATATTCTAGTACTTAGTATGTCCTCCAGAACTTTAGGTATAGTGCTCTGACCCTTCTTGGCACTGAGTGTACAAGTTCATGACACATTGTCACATCTGTCCTGTTTAACTCCTGGAGGACGACCTCATTAAATGCTCTGGTCTTTAATGGGGAGTTTTGCTCAGCTCGTCTCTACAGAATCCCCCACAGCTGCTCAAGAGTGTTAACATCGAGTGAAATACATGTCCACTGAAGTTATTTTCACCTTGAATATCTTCACTGTCATGCTGAAAAAATGCCCAACAATGCAAGGAATGAGGGGAGGGTAGCATCTTCTGTTTCAAGTTTTTGTATTCCATCACACAGTGGTGTGTGATTTCATGACAGCGTTGATAAAGCACGACTCCCTCACACCTTCAGCACTCACTCATCCCTATATAAGAGCTTTACTACCACTGAACGGCACTGTGGGTACTAGCACTTCTCACTGTACTCCTCATCTAGCAACGCCAGAACATTTTGGATGCTTTTAGATCCGAAATGATTGACTTGGTCTCTTGAGACCAGTGTATGGATTCCCAGAAGTCTCTGTTTTGTAAATATGGGCCTTGGAAGAGGTTAAATGAGTTTATTTTGATTTGGCTACAGTAGGTAATTCTAGTGGTGGGAACAACCATGCATGTCACTTCTGCAGGCTGCGTCATACTCTGTGAGATCAAGTGTCACTCTTTTCATAGCTTTTGCCGGCTCTGAGACACTTGCATGTTATTTCTCCTGCTCTTTTTCTAGCAAAAATTCACTCATCACTAAATGAAAACTTAAAGCGAAGATCCGATTATTTCAGGAGTCTTGTCACAAGTCCATTGTTTTTGAATGTCGGTGCTACTTCTGCTATATTTTTACACTTAAAACAAAAATTTGGTATTCCACTTGCACCGTTGTCCTCTTTTATGCTAAGAAATAAGTCAACTGGCAGATCTTTCCCAAGTGTTTCCACTGCTGCCAGCATTAAGTCTGAGTATGATTCAGTGGGCTATGACACTTTTAATTGTCAGGAGATTACTTGTCTTTAACAGTTTTGGTTCAGTATACCTACCTGTCGATCAAAAAAAATTGCCACATTTTTATTTATTTATTTTATTTATTTTTAGTTTTATTTAGTAATTTTCAGGAGGGTGTACTCATTTTTGCAACACAACATTTTATCATCTGTACATATTAAATATGTATATTAAAAAAAAAATATATATACATATATATATATATATATATATATATATATATATATATATATATATATATATATATATATATATATATCATCCAGGAGTTTATCTATATATTGATAAATATAAAGATTTAAGAACAAATGAATGTGCTGTTTCTGCATTTGGATGATTTTGCATTTATATTTTAGATTTGCGCTTTTATCCAAATTGTGTTTAGCCCAGTCAGACTCTGTCCATTTCAATGGTAATCATTTTTTTTCTCTGGTGTTTTTTTTTATTTTTATTCATGGCTTTAGTGGTTTGCTTCCACCCAAATTGGCTGCATTAAAGTTTCACATTTCATCAGAACAAGGCAGTCCAAGTAAAGCTGCAAACTCAGGCCCATCCTTCAGAATTAAACTTGTGTTTGTTTGGCGATTATTAGCCCGAGTTGTTCCCTCTCGGCCGGAGTCGCCAGCTGCTTGGGTTCCTCAGGTGTGAGCGAATGAACAACAAGCCCATCAATAAAGAGCTGTCCAGCTGTCGAGTTAAACGCTTCAATTTACCAACAGATACTGTATCTGCCCAATCAACTGAGCTGTCCACGCAAAAGTGGGAGTCTTCCCTAATACAAATCTTCATTTCATCTTTAAGATGAAATAAAATGTTGCACAATCAAACAAACAAACTAAAAACACTGAAACATCAGTCCAGCTAGAATTATTAGAGTACTAAAAATACTAAAACTAAAGCTGAAATAAATAAAAAAATGTAACTAAATAAAAACATTTAAAAAGGTGAAATTAATAAAAATGACAAAAGCACGATAACATTACTGCAACTTTATCTAAAATTAAAACTGATTTTTTTTTAAAATAATATTATATATATATATATATATATATATATATATATATTATTATTATTATTATTATTATTATTATTATTATTATTATATATTACATAATTTGGCAGAGATACAACTATTTGTATCTCGGCCAAATATTGTCCGATCCTAACAAACCATACATCAATGGAAAGCTTATTTATTCAGCTTTGAGATGATGTAGAAATCGCAATTTCGAAAAATTGACACTTAAGACTGGTGTTGTGGTCCAGGGTCACACACACACAGATATATATTATGGCATGCCATTGAATCATTGAATATATTGATATATGGGATGAAAGTATGAATATATGGAATGCAACTTGAATATATGGAATTAAAGTCTGAATATATAGAATTAAATTTGCTGTGTATGGAATTAAAATGCAAATTTGACAGTATTTAATGAATAATAATATACTGTAGCTAGTTATATCCTTGTTATCAGGACAATACGTTTCTGAATTGAATGACTTTAAAAATATATAATTTCTTCAAATTTTCCAATACTTTGTTGAACTAAACATTTTGGCAACAGCTGATCATATTCCAAACAAACAATACAAACAGTTTGGAGTGTACATCCCATCATCTCAGACATTTCACACAGCGTTAATTCTGACATGATTTTGATTTAGTTTTAGTCTTTTGACTAAAATGCCATATAGTTTTGGTCATATTTTAGTCATTTGAATTGTTTTAGTTTTAATCTAGTTTTAGTCGATTAAAAATACAGTAGATTTATTCGACTAAAATCTACTGAGTTTGGTTAAAGTGTAATGCATTAATTAAGCATTTACTGTAAGTATCACACAACTGTTACTTGAATACATGACTAAACTGACAGTTTGACAATTGTGTGTGTTTTTTGACAATTCAAGTGCAAAAAGACAATTTTGTGCTCATCAGGGCCTAACGCATACTTTTTAGTAAAATCTATTTATTGAATAATATGCCAAATAATTAGTCTGTGACTGGAATCCCCGAAACAAGAACGAAATACACCAGAATTCTTATTTGCAGGCTGTTCATTCAAGTTCATGAGGGAGATAAAATATGCATTCTTACAACCGTCTAAAACACATTACCATATAAACATTGTAAAGTAAACATCGCTATATTTCAAGGAGTCAAGGAACTTTTATTATCATACCAGCTCACATTTCACATTATATTTTACATAATTAATCAGCATTAGTTCATAAGCAGTTGCCTGTCATGAATGTATGCTGTTCATTTATTGCAAACTGCTCTGAATCATGCCGAGTTTTCCCGCGGTTAGATCAGAACGTTACAATACAGATGTGCACAGCTATCACACAGGACGTCAGTTCTGATTGGGAATTTTCATCTCATTTTTATTTGTCGACAAAAAATAGCATTTATGTAGATTACTACAGAACTACACAAATGTGCTGTTCACACAAGCAAGTGTTCCATTCCTTGTTTCAAAATACATACTCTTTAATGTCAATCATCCACCCAATTCATGTTTCATCCCATATATTCAAACTTTTAATCTATATATTCAGACTTTCATTCCATATAGGGCTGTCACGATATTAGATTTTTCACATCAGGGTTATTGTGGCCGTAAGACTTCACGATATCGATCTATTGCGGTATCTATAGAAACCCGGGGGGGGTTAAATTATTTTTTACTTTGTTTGAGTTTTTATTTTTCACCCAACGAACATAAAGATACTGATAAACACAGGGTACAAGACTCTGGCTTTCTCTGTCATCTTTGGAGCTCCTATGAAATAACAAGAGAGAAAATACTGTCAAGTTCAACAGTATGATGAATAAATATCAATGGTAACACTTTACAATAATATGTCATTTGTTAACATTAGTTAATGTATTAACTAACATGAATGAACAATGAACAATACATTTATTACACAATTTATTAATCTCTGTTGTAGCAAATTAGCTTAAAAGGGAATTGTTTATAAATAATTACAATTAATTATGATTAATTTCAATTATTTATATTGGCTGACAGTGATAACTGTAGCAGAATTAAACTGCCATCAACTGATCTGGTCGTCCAGCGACCATTCAGTGTAAGTTCATATCAACTCTAAGAAAGGATATTTTCGTGGCCACAGAAAATACTTTCCTAAGTATTAATGCATTAGAGCATGTAGTAAGGATCGAAAATCGTAAAGGGACATTAATTTGCAAGGCAGAACCAGAAACTCATGTAATTTGTGCACACAACTTTTATTAACTAAACGCTAACACACATAACTAATCTAAACAAACATACATGCACTCACGCGTAGATACAAAAGGGGAGCTAAAGTGGATGAATGAAGCCATTAGAGAAAACAGAATGCAGTTATGGAGAGAATCAGTGAACCACCTGAGTAAAACCATCAGCGCCTTTATAACGGGGTCTATAGATTATACTAAACCTCTGTTTAGTTTAGTTAGATGTACCATACTTGCACTTCCCTGGCTGTTGGCGTGTGTCTGGAATGCAGTCTCGGATGAAAAGTCTTGATGGTTTCAAGGTTTTGGATTCGTGATCACGTTCTTCCGGGTTGAAGAGTGATGAATTCCACAAGATGTTATTCTGTGTTCTGAGGTCCGAGGAGCTTTGGTTGAATGGAAAGACAAGGCCGCAAGGCCTGGCGCAAACTTAAAGTTTCAGAAGCGTTCTAGCTCACATCCTTCTAGGATCTAACAGAACCGCTAAACTGAGATATGTAGGAGCCCACTGGGCACGCCGGCACCGGCTCAGGCTCTCCACACGGGCAGAAGTCCGGAGATTTGGCAGTAGAGTTTTTGCAGAAAAGTGCTGAACTGTGCGTGAGACCTTTAAGGTCTGCGAAGAGTCACGCCTCTCAGAATGGACTTGACCAATGAGAAAGGCTGAATTTCCAAGTGGGAGTTTGAAAATACTGGGGGGTTTATGACTCTTTGTCTGAGAGCATGTTAATTGGCAAAGGGTTTGGATTGGAAGTTGTTATACAAACTATTAAAGATTCTTAGGACATTAATATGCTGCATAGGTATCAACATGTAATATTCACTCTCACTTAGATCATCCGAAGACGAATTGATAGAGACCAAACATGTTACAGTCAGAGTGATATTAACTAGTGATCCATCATAAGCATGCATAGAACAGTATGCTATACATAAAAACATATACAAGAACAGTAATAATATACACAATGACCTAATGATATGTGTGCTCATTCAAAGAAAGGTTTTTCTATGAATTAAGTCCATTTTATGGCATAATGTCTTTCTCCTAAAGGGGATATGAAGTGAGTCTTGCTCGGCCATTTGCATTCCTTTGAGCAATAAAACTAGTGTTATCTGATGGGTTGCCATGGGACCAGGGGCCTGAAGTCCTTGACAGTCCTACTGGCACCGGGTATGTGTATTGGGTGAGGGGTCTGTGACCATTTGTTAATCTAATAACTAATTGATTTGTTAAATCAAATGCAAAATTGTGTGTCTGATTGGTCCAAATGCTACACTGTTAATATTAGTTAATAAAAATGCAGTCGCTCATTGTTCATGTTAGTTCACAGTGCATTAATGTTTACAAACAACTTGTGATTTTAATAATGCATTAATAAATGCTGAAATTAACATGAACTAAGATTAATAAATGCTGCAGAAGTATTGTTCATTCATAGTCCATGTTTACTAATACAATTAACTAATGAACCTCATTGTAAAGTGTTGCCATATTAACATCTACACTATTACTTTAACCTGTTAACTTGTATACCCGTATTTTAAGCTCTTTAGCCTATAGTTGCGCCGGCGCCACTGAAGTCATGCAGTAAGTATCCCAAGGTCACTTTACAAAGTAATACAAGCAACTGGCAAACAAAATACACCAAACAAGCAGAGAAAAAATCATACAAACAAATGTTGACAACAAGGAACTACAATTAATTAACAACAAGAGGTCTCGCAATCATATGATGAAAGTTGATGAAAGTTGATGAAAAGAAAAACAGAGAGGCAGAAGAGTTATTTAGAGAACAAGGTGAATAGATGAGTTTTAAGTTGAGACTTAAAGGTCTGAAGAGAGGAGGCAGCATGAACATTATGGGGCAGCTTATTCCATAGCTTAGGGCCCATAATACAGAAAGCCCTGCCCCCCACCGTAGAGAGTTTATACTTGGGCACAACAAGCAAGTTATCATTGCTGGATCTGACAGTCCGTGCAGGAACATATGGTTGCACTAACTCGACCATTGAGGTGCTAGGCCATTATGGGCCTTATAAACTAAAACTAAGAGTTTGAACTGAATACGCATGTGCACAGGAAGCCAGTGAAGTTGGTGGAAGATGGGAGTGATATGCGCATTTCCCATTCTATGACTAATAAAATAATCGCAATTTACTCTGTATATCTGCACATGGCTTTCCTCGGAGTAGCTGCGTGCGCTGCGTCGTCTTCTTGTTTGACACCTGGAGGTCAACCAGGTACTGGCGCTGGTGTATTTACATGTGGTGTAATCATAAGAGTCCTGTTCATTTTAAATATTGCGGTTATCACCAATACCTGTATATCATCTCACAATAAATTAACACTATATTGATAATTGTTGGTTTTGAATATCACGGTTATCGTCAATACCGGTATATCGCGACACCCCTAATTCCATATATTCAAACTTTTATTCCATATATTCAAGTTTCATTCCATATAGTCATACTTTCATTCAATATATTCAAAATTTCATTCCATATAATCAAGATTCATTCCATTCCATATACTCAAATTTTCCTGAATGGCATGCCAAAATAAAGTTTTAATGTTTTTTGGTTACACTTTATTTTAGGGTCCCTTAACTAGTTGCTTATTAGCATGCAGGATATTAGCCATTTATTAGTAGTAATTAAGCACATATTAATGCCTTATTCTACATAAACTAACAACTACCTTACTAATTATTAATAAGCAGCAAATTAGGAATTTATTGAGGGAAAAGTCATAGTCAATAGTGAATAAGTGTTCCCTATTCTAAAGTGTTACCAAGTTTTTAAATTTAAATTCAACAAGATTTTTTTTTTTTTTTTTTAATAGATATTTTCACTAAAAGGCAAGACAAAATACTGTTTAAGAAAGTTTATATATATATATATATATAGAACAAACTAAATGTTATCCAGATTCAGTCCAGATTCTTGTTTTATTAGTGAGGTGCTATTAAAATTTGTAATAATATTTAGAATAATTTTTTCTACTTTTGGAGTTTGTATTTTTATTTTAATTTTAGTTAAAGTTTTAGTAAGTGTTTTGAGTGTTTTAATAATCTTTTTAATTTAATTTTATTAAATTTTTTAGGGCTCTGTAATTATTACAAATTTTTATTCCAGTTTTAATTATATTATACATACAGTTAAATGAAAATGAGAAATGTTTCTTTGGAAGCATTTATTGATTTTTTTTTCTCATTTCGCTCTCATTTCAGTTAATGTTTCTTGTGTTTCTAGTTATGAAAACATTTTTAATGTTTTTATTTTTTGGTTAGCTACAATAGCTCTGGCTCCTAGGATGCAAAATGGAGCTGGAACAATATAACGGCACCATGAAGTCACATGAGGAGAAAGGGAAGATTGCAGAGTAGAAGCAGCAGTAAATGGCCGTGATGGTGGATGTGCCTCAGTCCCACATGACAGACACATGAAGAAGGAGAAAAGCAGAGCTAGAGAGAATCATTGGAGTCAAAGCCGCGGTAGATCTGCCATTGATAGGGGCTCCCGGGACTGGAAGAATGGCTTAAACAAATCCCAGGATATCTAGAGTCAGAAAAGTGCGGTCTGATACTGCGCTGAAAGCACAAAGCCCAGACCTGTAGAGCCTGAACAAAAGATCGCTGACAAATAGTGTAAAGATATAGATTTATTTCCCTCTATATTATAAAATCAAATGGTTGACTCACCTTTCTTGCATTGACTGCATTTAATTACTAAAATGCAAAACATTTTGAAGAATAATATTTGTAGAAGAGCTTTCTATGTATTTTACAAATATGCAATCAAACATGTTAATTTATTAGAATTAAAGTTTTTATGTAATAAAGTTGAAACAAATATGAATCATATGATATGAATTATGAAACTGAATATAAATCATGACATGAAATAAAGTATTTAAATTAAAAAAGAATATATTTTAATAACAAGTAGTACAAAAAGGTAAAAATAATTAAGTTAAAATAATTATAGGCCTCAAATAATTGTAAGAATCTAACAAATGTACAATTTTAAGCTATAGCTTGTATTATAAATATTTTAAAAATTAATTTTACTCACAAATATGAATTAGTAATTTTCAACACAAATTATTTTGTTTGTTTTTTCAGGTATATGTCATGAAATTGATAATTTTCTGATAATAAATACTAAGGAGAAAATATTATTCATATTATAAAATATAAATTAAAATCATAACAGGCCTCAAGTGATTGAAGTCCTCAAACAAATAAAAGCCGTTTCTCATAAAATACAAATATAAATCAAAACGGTTTCAAATGAAGTTTACTCACAACCAAATATGAATCATATTTTGGGTGGGTGAACAATCAATACAAATTGCTTTGAGGACTTTTTTATTTGTAATGAAGTGTCAATTTTCTGATGATAAATGCTAAAAATACACTTTTTAATAATGAGTAGAAAAAAATCTAAATAAAAAGATATAGCTGCAATATCTGGTTATAGATGCGCAGGAAGAATGTTGCTTGTAGGCCTCAAACTAATTTAAGCAATTCCTCATAACATACAAATAACGTATATGACTCAAACTGTCTGCAAATGAAGTTTGCTCACTAACAAATATGAATCATATTTTTGGTGGGTGAAAAATCAATACAAATTGCTTTGAGTTCTCCAGAGAAATATTTGCCCTCCACACAGTTCACAGTGGCAGACAAAGTAGCATTACAAAGAAAAACATTGTAATGCTTTATTCAGAATCATTATATTGCCATTTTGCATGCAAAATGTGCTTAAGTGCAGAGGCAGTCTTTATGAGTATATTGTGGAGAATATCCACAATATTGTGCATACAGGATTGATTGATTGATTGTTTTATTGATTGATTGATTGATTGATTGATTGATTGATTGATTGATTGATTGATTCATTCATTCATTCATTCATTCATTCATTCATTCATTCATTCATTCATTCATTCATTCATTCATTCATTCATTCATTCATTCATTCATTCATTCATTCATTCATTCATTCATTCATTCATTCGCATTAATTTTGTTTGTTCAAAAACAAAATGGTAATATACACACAGTGTTTTATTTAGGCAAAAAATAAATAAAAACTTGTGCCAGAAGCCTTGTCAACTTAATTTAATTAAGTTTAATAAATTATTTATTTATTTATTTATTTATTTATTTATTTATTATAAAACATTATTATTATTATTATTATTATTATTATTATTATTATTATTATTGTTGTTGTTGTTATTATTATTATTGTTGTTGTTGTTGTTGCACTGGATATTAATATATTGTGTTAAATAATTTATTTGTATTATTATTATTGTTATTATTTATTGCAATGGATAATAAAGCCTTATTATTATTATTATTATTATTATTATTGCATTATATAATTAATTATTATTATTGCATTATATAATGAATTATTATTATTATTATCATTATTGTTATTATTATTAATTGCAATGGATTATATATTTCTGCATTAGTTAATTTTTCCTTTTTGATTTTTATTGATTGATTTTACTCTTTTCCCCAGCTACTTACATCAGAGCAGTGTTTTCCTTTCTCAATTAAAACTCAACAAGTCTCCATCTATAATTATTCAGTGTCACCGGAGACCTGCTGTACAGTTCCTTTGACATTTTGCTCTACATGAAACGCCTATTGTGTTTCTGCAGATGCAAATGAATTACCCAGTGGAGTTCACAATTAACCAGGAAACACGCTTTACCCCAAACTGACTGTCATAACCACAGAACCACAGTGAAGAGTAAAACACACTACAGCACATTAATTATCTGAGCGACACTTTCCACAGGTGTTTTTATTATTTTTTGCTGGTGAACGTATAAAAATAGAAAGTTTTGCTGCATTACAGAAAATAACTTCACAGTTTGAGCTCACATGTTTACAAGTGATTTACATTTTAGTGAAGTGATAATTAATGTACACAACCTGATAATACACCTGAATATACAATGCTCTGTCAAAAACACTCTCCATAACAAAATAAATCTACTCTTCCTTTTGCAAGCTGAGAACATGTAGATATAAACCCAATCTTTAATGCCAAAATAAGTAGCTGCGCTCCTCCATGTATGTTTAATGCTGGTTCTTTTGTTCCTCAAAAGTAGCAGTTCCTCGTCAGGTGAAATGAGCCAGAGGCAGACTAGAGTTCACCATGACAGGCCTGTCAGGCTAGAGTTTAATTGCTGTTTCTCAGGCTGAGCGATCGCTGAACCACAGCTTTCAAAGGCCACTCTATATTTAGCAGAGCACCTCTATTTCCTGCTGTTGCTGCTGCTGCTGCTGCTGCTTTATAGACTCATTGTTTTAATGCGCTGTGCTTAAGACTTGACCTCTCTTGACCTCCGGCACTTCTCTCAGTAAAGCCTTCGCTCGCTGAGTTCAGTAGAGTTCAGATTAGGTTGAGGGAAGGCTGATCTGTCCTGCTGGGATGCAAAAAAAGAAAAAGAAAAAAGTTTTGTATAAAATTGATGTATTTATTTATTTAAAGTTTTTATTATGTATTTATGATGATTATCATTTCATATATGTTAATCATTATTTATGATATAAAATGTATAACTATTTCCCCATGCAATCATTCAAATATTCAAATATTTTTAATCATTTAAAGTGAAATAAATAAATTCTAGCGCATAATATATCATTCATAGTCTAAACTACACCATCATTTATAGCTATATAATTTACAACCTAAATTACACTAAAGCCCTTTTACTTTTAATGTTATTAAAATTAATAAAATTAATATTAAGTTAATATCAAGTTAATGTTGGATCCTGCTTTTCTTTGATGATAATGGTGTTTATTTAATATATTTTAATAATAATAATAAGATGGATGGATGGATGGATTGATGGATTGATGGATGATAGATAGATAGATAGATAGATAGATAGATAGATAGATAGATAGATAGATAGATAGATAGATAGATAGATAGATAGATAGATAGATAGATAGATAGATAGATAGAGTGAATAAATAAATAATCAATAATAATAATAATAATAATAATAATAATAATAATAATAATATTAATAATAGCCTTCCTAACACAAGAACATAATTTATAGGCTAAACTATACCATAGCAAATTTTATGTTATTAAAAATAATATTAAAAATGGACAGTATAAAATGTATAAAAATACTATATTTCTACTTACATTGATTAAGATTTATTTATTATTATTTACTTAATTTATATCCTAAATTACAAAAAAAGTTTAATATTAATATTTAAAAAAAAATGGTCAGCACACTTTCTCCAGGCATTCAGAGTTGTATTAGGTTTATTTTGGACGCTGCTTCTGTTTGCGATCACGTTCTCTGGCGTTCATTAGTATTCCGTGTCCAGAAGCTCCGTGGGGTTTTCCTCTTTGCCTGCAGTATCTTTCAGTGGATTCTCATCCAGCGGGAGCTGCTGTGAGGGAGAGGTGCGGGGTTTGGGACACACAGAGAGTCTGTCATGGGAACGGGACAGGAATAATGGAAGGCATTCAGGAGCGACTGGAGGGGTCAGCCCTGTGAGCTGGGTTAAACATGTTTCACACAGGTGAAAGTAACAGAGGCATGTTTCAGATGTCAACACAGGCACGTCCTGTCTAGAAGGTCACAGCACCAGCAAATAAAACACAGACAGAGCTTCTGTTAAAGGGACAGTTACCACATTAATGAAGCTTCTGTTGTCTTTTACTCACCCATCTGGTTTTATTTATTTGTATTTATAAATAAATATATAAAATATTCCCTTATGCTACCTGGTCTCATGGCATTTACGTACCTGGGTGCACTTTTATTTTATTATGTATTTATGATATATTTTATATTTCATATATTATAGTATAAAATGTAAACATAACTACGTTGATAGCAAATTTTCATATATGAATTATTATAAATTAATTATATTAAATACAAATAAATAAATAAAGCCTTACTTGTACAACACTATAATTTATAGCCTGAATTACACCAAAGTCAGTTTGTGTGTTTTTGTGTGTTTTTGTGTGTGTGTGTGTGTGTGTGTGTGTGTGTGTGTGTGTGTGTGTGTGTGTGTGTGTGCATTTTCAACAGGTTTGTTTTGGACCCTGCTTTTCATTGTAATAATCATGACGGATTTGTTTCTTACAAACACACACACACACATTTTTTGGCTTCACAGGATGTTAACTGATGGACTGGAGTGGTATGGTTTGCTTGTGGATTAATGTGATGTTTTTAATCAGCTGTTTGGACTCTCATTCTGACGGCACCCATTCACTGCAGAGGATCCATTGGTGAGCAAGTGACGCAATGCTACATTTCTCCAAATCTGATGAAGAAACAAACTCATCTGGATCTCGGTTGGCCTGAAGATGAGTACATTTTCAGCAAATTTTCATTTCTGGGTGAACTAAAGCAATAGCTCAGTAGTTTTTTTTTCACAAAGGTATCTTCAAGAGTATTTCACAATAATTGTTCTTGAACTACTTTAAATGATAAGAAGTTTGTAGTTTGGGAAGTTGCAGCCATTTGTGTGGTGGAAGTTTTACTGAGTCACAAATGAGATTTGACAGCTACGACGGAGCAGAAAATTACAGCACACGAGACACATGAACCACATGGTGCCTTTTTGTCTCTTTTGGGGTTTGACAGCTTCAGTCCGCATTCGCTTTCACTGTAATGGAAAAGTGCAGGTTGGAGATCATCCTAAAAAGAAAGAAAATCATTTTGAACGTCACGAGTACATGATAGAATCGCTTTTGGGAGCAATATTCCCTTAAGGATATCTCACATCGGAAAAAAGCTCATCATAATGTCTTCAATTGCTATTCGAGTAGCACTTTCCGAAACAAGAGCGCCTCTAAATTCACAGTCAAAGCTGGTTCCTGCATACATATTCAGCCTTCATTCACAGGATGATGATAGCTTTTTGCCATTGAAAAGCTAAACTTTCTCTCCAAAAAAGTTGGATCTTGCATAAAGAACAGGCATAACAGCCAGTCGTTGAGCCACCTTGGAAGCATAATAGCATGTGTGTACCTGCATTCAGAGAGAAAGTGACTGCTATAGTCATTCTGAGTCCATACGCTTTCATTTAAAAGTGCAGTTTCTTTGTATCCGACGAGAAAATATTGATAGATGATGAAAAACTTCAATTAAACTGATGTAAAAAGACACAAATGCAACCGATTCACCAATCGTTGTGATCTTTGTAGAGGATATTCACTGAGTTCCTCCCAAGGTTTCCATCTCATCTACTCTAGTTTCTTTCTTTTTCTTTCTTGTCGTCTTTAGCTTTAGCTTCTACATCATTTGAAAAGATGCTTTCAAAAGATCTGCAAAAAACAATCAAATAATCAACACATCACTGAGAGGACTCTGAGAGGACACCAGCTAATGTTTAAAGAACCCACCATGCCATAATGGAAAAATGAAGCGATTTAATAAATATTTGCTGCAGTTCATGATGATAAAATGAACTGGAGTGCACTAGGCTTTAATATTACCACAAGAATGTGCTGTTTTCGTTCAAATCAAAGCATAGAAAATATATCCGTGTGGTGCAGCTGACACAGAAAAGCGTACGCTATTTACGTCCAGCAGATATTCTCAAAAATGGCGCTACGCTGACGCAGAGGAAATGAATTGTTGAATAAAATCATTATTTTTTTTATTTTTCTTTGCGTACAAAAAGTATTCTCGTTGCTTCATAACAGTCAGACTGAACCACTGATGGCAGATGGACTATTCTGACGATGTCTTCCATACTGTTCTGGACCTTGACAGTGTTGTTTGGCAGTCAATGGGACAATCACAAGCCTTTCATCCAAAATACCTTCAATTGCGTTCCGAAGACGAACGAAGCTCTTACGGGTTTGGAACGAGATGGGGGTAAGTGATTAATGACAAAATTGTCATTCTGGGGTTGAGTAACCCTTTAATTTCAACATTTACTAATACATTTGTAAGATGAAACATTGTACTCAACATTAATTAACATGAACTTGATTTTTTTTTTTTTTTATAAAGAAGGTCAATCAAAGAAATCAATCAAAATATGTTTGTCAATAAGGTTAATAAATGCTGTGAAAATATATTGTTCAATTTCAGTTCGTGCCTATAGCAAATTATATGTTTGCTTTATAAGAGGCAAATAATGCAAATATAAGCTTTGAAACACAAAGAAATGGAAAAACTGACTGCCTCTTACTCATTATATGAGCAAAATATTAAATAAAAAGTTATCAGAAATAATAAGTGTAATAGTGTAAGAATATTTAGTTTAGTTTCTAAACAAGGTTCACCAATGTTTTATTTTAATTTTAATAATTAGCCTGTATTTTGTGCATCAGTATTTTGTGCTTTTTATTCATTAATATTTGACTTTTTTCTTTTCTTTTCATAAATAATGTAAATTGTGGGTTTCTGTGACATTTTATTTATTTATTTATTTTTATTTTTTGATGCATCAAAAATGATTACTTTATTTTAAATCAGATGATTCTGCTGCTAGTCTTCCACTGGTTTTGGCGTTTTGCTTTTTGCAAATGATAAAATTTGAATCTCTTTAAAATCAGCCTGACCTCCACCTTGTTTTTCATGTACGATAAAACAAGGCCACATTTATGTGGAACAATCTTCCAGTGGGGAAGCGTCCGTATTTAGATTCCCCTCTCTAACTTATTTTTGAAATTCATTAGCCTGCATGTGGAATCGAGAACCCATTTAGTTTGTAAACTCTAATGGGACTGGAAAATTGAAAACTCAGATTTAATTTTATTATGCGTTCCTTATTTCCATGGGAATTACTGCGTCTCCAATATCCCTGTGCTATTAGCTGTAAGTCAAAGGCCATTCCCAATTAGTCTAGAAATGAAGGGTATTATGAAAGCGCACATTCACTTTGTACATTCTGACCTTAATATCCTTAATATTGTGCCCTTCCCTTTTTACCACCCACTATCTCTTAAATACATGAAGTCGGCATATAAATGAACTGGAATGGGGTCTGTTTTTTTTTTTTTTTTTTAAAAAAGGAAAGGCAGTCTTGGCACGCCATACATGTTAAACCCGGAAAATCATTGAGGGAAAGCAGATTGCAGTCAGAAACACACTGGGAATCATCAAACGAGTGTAAGGCTCCAACGAGTTGCCAAGTATCTGTAACTCCTGATTAAGCCATAGTTATGTTGCCTTACAGCAACAGCATAATGCATGGCATTCAACAAGCAATTTATTTTAATGTCTAACAGCATTTTTGCTGTCAAGAGGGATATTGACTTTCTGTAGACATTATTTCTGTTTTAAAACTGCCTACACAGATGCCTATGTAGGGAGTACAGTGCAGTTGACAAGGGTTTGGATGAAAGCTTATATGTTCAGAATTTTATTACAAGAGCAAAATATTCCGATTCATTTGAGGGGTCTGTTAAAAAAAGGAAATGATGTCATCAATATTTCATAACGGGGTGTTCCAGCGTAATGCTCAGTATAATTCAACTGGAACTCCAATTTATTGTATCAAATATTCAGATCGTCTCTGGCACCTGATGATTTTTATGACCCGTGAGGTCATTAGCTGAGCCGTGTGCTGTGAAATAATGAGATGCGGGCGACAGGGTCATGGAGTCACTGGCTTTAGTTTCATTTAACTTCACTTTGAGTTCAATGTTAAAACTCCAAAAAAGGGACCTAATTAGTGATCATTTGACATTTTCCTTTTACTATGCACAAATGTACTTTCAAAAAAAAAAAAAAAAAAAAAAAAAAAAAAAAAAAAAAAAATTAAATATATATATATATATATATATATATATGGACATTATTTAAAATGTTCTGGCTCATCGGTTATCATCATATATACGTATTTTTTTTTATTATCAGGTTTTGGGTGTTCTTTCTCTGTGTTTTATGTATTTTATATAACTGTAATGTATTTATATAACTGTAATATATATATATATATATATATATTTTTTTTTTTTATATACATCTATTAAAATTGTCCCATCAGTTTAGTTTTCATTAATGCTTACTGTTAGTTTTAACTTTTCAGTGTTTTTGAATGTAGTTTTAGCCTCTTAATTTATATTGATTTTATTTTAGTTTCAGTATTTCTGGACTGATAATCCAAAATCAGATGAATTAACAGTCAGCATGTCTAATTTATATGATTATTGTTTTAAATGTTTGAAATACATTGTGTATTTAAGTATATAAATGTTGCTTGACTATCTAATGTAGAAGTTGTTGACATTACATCAACTTTTTAATTTAATCATTTCAGATTTTATTTCTTATTTTATAAATTTTACAATGCAAAATATTTAAATAATTATCACATGTATTTTATTGTGGTCCCATCAGTTTACTTTAGTATTTATTAATGTTCACTGTTAGTTTTAGCTTTTTCAGCATTGTTGAATTTAGTTTTATTCTCATTCTGGGGTTTATTGTGCACTTTTTATTTAAGCAACATTATTATTATTATTTTTTTTTTTTTTCTATTTTATAAATGTTATGTGGTAAACTATCACAGTTTTGATTTTTTAATATAATTTTCTATGTCTATTCTTAAACTGTCCCATGCGTTTAGTTTAGTATTCATTAATGTCCACTGTTACTTTTCCAGTGTTCTAATTTAGTTTTAGGTTTTTTATTTATTTTTTTATTTTATTTTTTTTTGTTTTGTATATTTTAGATTTAATTTTACTTTTTGTATGCCACAGTTAATGCACTGATCAGCATGTCCAATGAGTTTCAATGGTTGAAAATGTTATAATACATTGTGTATTTTAAAAGTTGACATCACATGGGGAAAAAAAAAAAAAAAAAAAAAAAAATCACTTTTTGGCCATTTAGCATACTTATATTAATAGTTATGTAAGTTTTTCACTTTGATATTTTGAGTTTTTGATTAAGGTATGGGGAAGCACTATTAATTGTATATATTAGCACTATTAATATTACAACTATTATTTATGTATATATTAGAATTATTAACTTATATATATATATATATATATAACAGTTTGTTTCGATCATCATTACAGTGATTAGTGTCTTTTAAAAGTTTTTGAAGTGTTTTTGGTTTTTATTAGGCCTACTGTATGTTTATTACTGTATTGTTTTGGTGGATCCAAAGGTAAAAAAGGTTAAAAAAAAAAAAATCATCATTAGAGTGTTATAAGTCTGATTTGACGCAGACATATTTTTGATGGGTTTTGTAAGAAGCTGGTGTCACAAGCATTCTCCTACACAATTGAATACAAAAATATGTGTTGTGAGAGCAGCTTCAATATAAGATGAGCCCAAAACACTAGAAAATCATAAGTGATAACTGGAAAATATCCACTGGCAGATGCTCATATGAAGCGGATCTCAAAAAAAAACAAAAAAAAACAAAAAAACAACAACAACATAATTCCTACATAACTTACGGCAGTTTAAAGATCGTTTACAAACTGCTGGGAATTATTTTAAGTGTTTATTGTCAAATTAGTCATCTGGAATCTAGATTTCTTACTTGTGTATTGAGTTTGCCAATGCAAAACATTGTTCAGACTAATTAACTGTATTCAGCAGCATCTACTGTAGGAGCAATTCAGTCAAATATTCCCACAAAGAACATGCATATGCAAAATGCATGTTTTATAATTACTTACAGCTAAGGTAATGTGCATAAATGCATCAATTTGTGCCTGTACACATAAATCGAATCTGAACTAAATTTGCAGTTGAAGGTTTGTCCTAATGTTTTCTCCACATCAACAAAGCCCTTTGCTTTCCTGTAAATTAGTTTTGGGAGAAATGGTTCATCAAAACATGAATAGGTGGTTACAGCAGCATTTCCCGAATCTGCAGCGCTGCAGCACAAATATATATTTATATTTTAGCAGAGTTGTGAATTGTGTGCAATGAGAGAGAAAGACTAGGTGCTGCAAAATAATATACTGAAAATATGTGTTGTTCTCACTGACTGCACATAAAAAACAATCATAAAATGTTGTCTAATCTGCATCCAAATGGGGGAGTTCTTTCTAATGAATCAATCGATTCGATTTATTTGGGTCAGGTGACTCACTCATTCACCGAACCTTAATTTGATCATTTTTTTTATGATCCCATCATGCAGTTTTTAACATGCAATTTCATTCAGATTGCCCATTAAACCATAAACACCTCTTATGCTTGTAATTATTCCTTAAAGCCTGATCGATTTTCTTTCCTTCACTAAATTTGATCACATCAGCGTTTCCATTAAAATCTGTTTTGATCTGCAGAATGAATGCCTGAGTAATGATGCATGCTTAAATAAACGTTGCATGAGTGTAACCAGCATATCTCTAATTGATGATTGACTTCATTTCATACATGCATGTGATAAAAGCTTACATGCACACACATAAAATGACAACCAATGTTTTTTTTTTTTTTATATATATATATATAAAATGTTTATTTGCACCCCTTCATTACTTGTCCGTATATAAGAGAGAGTAACAAAATCCAAATATGCAATCCATTTAGTACTTTTTTTTCTTAAAAAAAAAGAAAACAAACAAACTGTAAGGCATGTCTGCTTGCACGACATAAACGTCGCATTTAAACTTCACCTATAGTAGCTCAAAGCAGCGTGCTTCAGTAGGAACAATGTTCACTTTCAGACCACAATCTTCGCAAAGTGTTTCAAACATGTATTTGACATGGCTTGTACTTGTTTACATGTAAACGTTTTCTTTTTTTTCTTGTTTCGTCACTCATATAAAGATCTAAATGTGGAACTCAATTTCAAAGTGCAATGTGGAAAAAGAAAGCAAAACTACAGAAACAGATTCACTCCGAGTGCTTGGATCTGGTTTGTATCCATCAAACACATTACAACATGAAAAATAAATCCCATTTGTCCATTTGACGGATGGACAGCTTAAGTCTTCGCATCCTCCGAGACCAATAAAATAGGCAATACCGTTGAATCGATACCATCTCCACACAAAAGAGAAAAGCCAAATACATTCAGACCACAAGTAGAAACACGCAAGCTATTAGGAAAAGTTTTACATGACATGCTTCGTCTTCAGATTCTGACAGGAGCGCACAAGAAAGGAGGGCAATGGAAGAGAAAACAGAAAAAAACGTGCGTTTTGGCGCTAATTTGTCCCTTCGTGATCTATATAGCAACTAGCCTTTTTGAGACCCTCGACCACTTTTGACTTCCTTGAAGTAAAGTTAGCATCTGATGAGCATTCACGAATTATACCTTCTAGAAATCATTCTGTTTGTGTTTTTTTTTTTCTTCTGCATTTGCATCTGCATTTCAGCATAACACTAGCCACTGTATTTTACTTCCATTATGTTTATTTTAAGTGAGAAAAACAAACAAACATGATTTTAAAGTGAATTTAAACTTCATGTTGTGTTCTTGGCATTGGCTCTCATGGTGTATTATTTTTAAGTTTTTTAAAAAATGTATTTATTTATTTTAACCTACTCGTTGAACTTGTGGTGTTCCTGGTAAAAAAAAAAAATGACTAGCCTACAATTTTTTTTAAAAATTAAAATTAAATTAATTTTATTTTATAATTATTATAAATATGGCATTTGGCAAAGTATTACAGTTTTGAATTTTTAATATAATTTTAAAGTTTTTTTTTTTTTTTTTTTTTTTCCCCATTAGTTTAGTTTTCAAAAGTGTTCACTATTAGTGTTAGCTTTCTCGGTGTTTTCTATGTATTTTAAAGGTTGCTTGACTATCAAATGTGACAAAGGCTGACACTACATAAAAAAAAAGATGACTTTTAGGTGACAATTTTAAAATAGATGTAAAAATGTTAAAAAAAAATCAAGACATAATACTTCATACCAAATTAGCATATTATATATATATATATATATATATATATATATATATATATATATATATATATATATATATATATATATATATATATATATATAAAATGTTGCTTAAGGAAAAACTCAGCTAATGCACCTCAGTATTTAACTGAAAAAAGAGCGTTATTTGTGTGTAATTTTAGCAATATTCACTCAAAAGCTGAGGTGCACAAGTTTAGATAAATGAAACCAGCAACCAACCAACTCCAAAAAGAAATGCAAAACCTGTGCTAATTGAAAAAAAGCACGCTGAAAAAAAATTTGAATCCAAGATTTGGTGATAATATAGCACAATGACAGATTTACAAGGCAATTTTGAAAAGGCCAGTCATTTTTGACCACGAACACCAAACTGGCTAAAGGACTTTCAGCACAGCACAAGGGCTAGGAAGATGTTACAGTGAACAGGGTTCAAAATCTGACTTCATGTTGACTTTAAGACACAGCTATGTGTTCGACCTTTCCTCAACTCGCCCTCTCTCTTGGCTCACTGAATTTCTCATTTCCAAAACCCACCGAGGTGCTTTCTGAGCCTTTCTGGGAAGACAAAAGTACCCAGGCATGAGCAAAAAGCACACCGTCTTCTGCTACCTGTCCTGCCTTCAAAACCAGACGCAGTGGAGCATCACTGGACTCTCTCACATTTCATTTTCAAAGCTGTTTGTGTGTCTATATTCCACACGCCACCCGTCCTCACTGATGCTTCAATTCAACCTTCACGCATCTATGAGAAGAGGACATTAGAGGATCTTTTAGCATCTTTGCATTTCAATGATGACAAGAGCACGATGTTTTAGCAGGCGGCTTTGAACACGAAGCACAGCTTTACGGTTCTGGATGAATGCACGGCGTCCTTCCATAAACCCCAAGTTGTTTGGAGAGGCTGTCATAAAACGATACATTAACACATGCCAGCATTCATAACGGGAGGTCTGAGCCATTAAACTGGTAATTCTGTCAGTTTGTTCAATGTGTAAATCGGATTTGAATTGCACTGGATTGGGAACATTCATAACTACAGATACAAATCAAACCAAGAAAGTGCCCTTGTAATATTCATAGCGACTCAAACTCATTGGGCCTCGTTCGTGAAACATAAGCAGAACAATGTAAATCTTTCAGAAAAAATGTGAATTTATTCACCCAAAAATTTAAGTTTAAAATGAAAGATGTAGATGAGTTTGTTTCTTCATCAGATTTGGATAAATGTTGCACTCCATCACTTGTTCACCGATGGATGCTCTGCAGTGAATGGGTGCCGTCAGAATGAGAGTCCAAACAGCTGATAAAAACATCACAATAATCCACACCACTCCAGTCCATCAGTTAACCTCTTGAGAAGAGAAAAGCTATGTACCAGGGAAAAATGCCATCTCCTGTTGTCTCTCACATCAAAATCCACACACACATATTTGTTTACAACTGTTTTGCACTGTTTTCTCTTGTTAACAGTGCTTGATTTGTGCATATTTCTCTCCCTATTCAGACGAGACGAGGTTTTCATTGGAGGAAGCATTTTTATAGATTATGGACTTGCATTTTAGCTGGAAGCAGCAAATTAAGGTTAGAAACGTCTTGATGGATTTGTTTCTTACAAACACTCAGCTTTTGGCTTCTCAAGATGTTAACTGATGGACCGGAGTGGTGTGGATTACTTATTGTGATGTTTTTATCAGCTGTTTGGACTCTCATTCTGACGGCACCCATTCACTGCAGAGCATCCACATGTGAGCAAGTGATGCAATACTACATTTCTCCAAATCTGTCGAAAATGCAAATTCAAAGAAACATTTTGCATGTTGCAAAATATAGAATAAAATAGATGTCTTATATATTTAATATTTACACACAAATTTAATCTGCTTTAGTTTCATAAATGAGGCCTGTTGTTTCACGACAAAATAATTTTGTAAAGGTAAATGTTTATACATGAAATGATGATATGGTGAGCTACATATAAAGACTGAAAAATGAAAAAGCTGTTGATAAGTAAACGAGGGTTGTGCATATACATAATCGATTACAATGAGTATATAAATGAGCGGAAGGAACATGAATCAGTCGGGTTTAACACTGGCTTCTCAATAGAAACACTATCCCAAATCAGAATGACATATGGGGCAAAGGAAAGAAATTTCTTTTAAAATAGCCTGTATCAGGTACATCCAAAAAGAAAATATTTGTTAAATAAATTAACGGGTTTGCACTGAAAAGAGCAAAAAAACATCATTCTTTGTGAGAGCTATTATGTTAGATATGCGCTTTTGAATAAAAGTTGCTACCTGGTAAAGCCAAAATATATAATTATATTAGAAATATAAATAAATCTTTCTCTGTAAGAAAACATTTTTTAACTAAAACCTTTATATATTAAGATATGGATCATTAATTCTGAATTAAGCAGGAGCAGCCCTCGGTAAAACTCGACCTTCACGCTCACCATCTGAAGTCCTATAAAATGACCTTAAATCGCCATCAGCCTTGCAAAATAACAACAAAAACACTTCAACAAAAGAAAAAGAAAAAAAAGAGTAATTTAAGTCAAAAAACATTGTGTGAAAATCACAGTTAAAAACATTTACTCATGACCTCCCCATGCATTCTCACAGTGGTACATAAACAAGTTGATTTATATAGATTTTTATTCTTACTTTTTTCTTTATAACGTCTGCTTTTTAATCGCACAATGATCTTGGGAGGGGCGAAACACTAAAAAAAAAAAGCGTATTTTGTTGTCTCATTTTATGCAGTATAAAAGGAAAACAAAAATAGATTTTCATATTTTCCCATTCTTTCCAGAAAAAGTAAAGTGATTCCATTTGCACGGCGACCACTTTTCATCCGAAAAGTTTGCTTTTCTTTTAACTTCATTTAGAAATGAGAGCAGTTGGCTTCTGATTGCACCAAGCATTCTTTGGAACAAGCAGGATGCAAAGGTTTCTTCCTCACGTCTAGCTAGCTAGCTTGCTCTCCTTTTTTCATGGGCTTTTTCTTGCTATTTTTTTGGAAAAGGTCCGGTCCAGTTAGGGAAAGGCTAACAGCGCGAGCGACGCTGCGTCTGTCTTAAGCGTCCGTGTGGCTGCGTGCCGCCTACTGCCATTATCTCCACCGCAGCAGCAGCAGCAGCCATGTGAGGGCCGTTACAGCGGATAGTAACTGCAGAGAAGGCATCTGCTGAGGGCCCGCCGCGTCTGCTGGTGGCTGAGGGTCGCTTTTGTCTGCTTCCAGCATCGGCGGCTCCGTATGGACCACTTCCGGCTCTGTGGTGAAGCCGCTGCCGCTGCCCGAGCCGCTCTCCTCATCACCTGGCGTAGAGAAACACACATGAGTCAATGTGCGAAGAAATGCACAGAAATAGCATGTACCAGCTAACTGAATCTTTATATAGTCCATTTTAATTGTTTATTTGTGTATTTTCTATTATTGTTATACTTTATACACTGTAAAAAAAATTTTTAAAAAGTTGAGCCAACTTAAAATTAAGGCAACCAGCTTCAGCAGATTTTTGAGTTTTCTCAACTTGTCTTTTTAAGTTTATACAACAAAAATTTTAGAATCTCCCACAAAAATAAGTTGAGCAAACTCAAAAATCTGCTGAAGCTGGTAAAAAAAAAAAAAATTAAGTTCACTTTTTTTTTTTTTTTTTTTTTTTTACAGTGTAGTAGAATTTTTTCTATTATAATTTAATATTTTAAATTACAAAGATATTTAATGTGTTAAAGACACTTAAAGTGTGTTTATAAAGGGTGTGATCACTACATTTTAATTTTTTGATCTATATATTATCAAATGGTGCATTTTATATTGTAATTTCAATTTATTTTTACTGTTTTTTTTTTGTTTTGTTAAATTTGATATTTTTGCATCTTATTTTATGCATTATATTTTTAAATATTTAAAAGCTCTGTATCTACACATATTGTATATTTTTTGCATTATTATATTATGTTAATATTATATTTTAATGTAGTAATGTGTTTTAATGTGTGTTTATAAAGGGCTTAGTATTTGGTATTATTTACATATTATTAACTGCTAAAATTTATATTGTATTTTCAGTCACACTTTATATTAGGTGGCCTTAACTACTATGTACTTACATCAAAAAATAAGTACAATGTACTTATTGTGTTCATACTGTATTGCAAAACACTTTTTCTTCTATTGAGGTGGGATACGGGTAAGGTTAGCGACAGGTTTGGTGGTCTGGGTCGGTTTAAGGGTGGGTTAAGGTGTAAGGGATGGGTCAACAGTGTAATTATAAATGTAATTACAGAAATTAATTACAGATGTAATTACATATAGGTATTTTTAAAAATATATAAGTACAATGTATGTACACAATAAGTGCATTGTACCAAATGATTAATTCAAATGTAACTACATAGTAGTTAAGGCCACCTAATATAAAGTGGGATCGTATTTTCAATTTATTTTGAATGCTTTTACTATTATTTTGTTATTATTAAATCATATTTATTTATTTATTGGTATATTTGCATTGATTTATTGATTTCTGAACTGATTTACTGATTTCTTGAATGATTATTAGTTGGTCCTTATAGGTTTAGAGTTACTCATGATCAACTCAAACCCCAGCAAACATAAATGGCACCGGAGGACGTGAATATTCCCAGACCCGACCCGCCATTATCATAATTCAGCTTCCTGTTGGTGTGAGTTTGTGACAGATGAGGGATCTCATTTCACTGACTCTGGCAGAGGGTCTAGACGGCGTGTGACGCTTTCTGACGCCGTCGAATGATTAATTGAGCCGGCGGGCAGCCGTTTGAGGGATGGGCTGGCCTCTTTACGGGGAATAACACATGCTGGGGAGCTTTTGCATCAGAGAAGAGTGTAAATGTGCACGTCAGTTTGGGCTTATTTTTATCTGTGCAATTCAATCTATTTTCATCTATGCATTATACCTTTAAAAAAGTCAGATCTAAAGTAGGTCGAAACCAAAATAAGTGTCAATAACAGAGCGTATGGCGCATGACTTAAATATTAATATGTCTCCTTAAGAACAGAGCGGTGCATTCAGAGAGATGAGCTTGCTGACTTTTTCACCTTTGAGTTATTTGTGTACCTCAATATTGCACGGAAAAGTAAACATAAACTCCTATATAGGTTGTTAATTTTCCAACGTACAAAATCGAACATACAGTAACTGGGAAGTTACTGTATATATTTTATAACTTCTTATTTTTACATTTTGTAAGTCACAATGCTTGCAATGCCAATTTGATTCACAGGGTTTGATTCACATGCTGAATTAATTGCATTTATAATTTCTGCCTCAAAACACAATGTAAGTTGCTTTGGATAAAAGCCAAATGCATATATGTAGATGTTTGTATTCATGGTGGCATCTCATGTCTGTATTTTTCCTTGTGTGATTGTTATCAGGATGGACAAAAAAAAAAAAAGTATATATATATATATATATATATATATATATATATATATATATATATATATATATATGCTTTGTCTTAGTTTGTGAAAAAAAATCTATATAATGGACATATTTTACTGATATTTTTGAAACTGTTAGGCCTTTTTTTTCCTTTAAGGAAGCAACTCACTGGAGTCCTGGAAGTAGACGTCTTTGCCATTGTAGGCGTTTCGCAGCTTGTTGGTCATCACTCTCAGGGTCATGATCTGCTGTCTGATGAAGGTGTCCGGTCTCGTGATGTCCACTTCCACCTCAGGATTATTGAGCTGGTTCGTGAGGCCGTCTTTTACAACTTCAGGGAAATATCTGGAAATTAACAGGCAAACATTTGGTGGGAATATTTTATTCCCTGGCTTTCACAGTCGGGGTTCAACAAACACATAAATGATTCACTTTTTTGAATCTGTGATTTGATACAATCTATATTTGATTTCCAATCTTAAAAAGCAAGTCAAGGGACTCGCAAATGCAAATGCATTTATGTAAAAAAAAGTAATAAATTAAACAAAAATCATAATTTATGCAAACACATTCATGCCAAAACTTTTATGCACTTCGAAATGCATTTTCTCCAGCCGATTATAATAAAACCTTAATATTTTGCTGCATTCGTTATGGTCACATGATGAAGTGTTGCTGTTGTTGACTCAAGCATGACCCCATCAGGAGCGACTTCAGCAGGATCAGCACCTCTCACATTCACATTAACATTAACATGCCCTGCAGCTCTACATTGTGTGCAGAATGATTTCATTTGCAACATTCACTTGCACCGCGTGCATCAGAAGTCAGCGTTTTTGCGTTGTCCTGCGCTGTAGAACACAAGAATAATGGCAGGCTGCAAGCTGCACTTTCACCTATAGTGTGAAAATCACCTTGGTTGAAAAGGTGCAAACATTACTAGATCTGCATTTCTTGAAGGAAATGTTGTGCTTGCAAGGCAGCTAATACAAAGGAAATCAGAAACACTTTTAATAAGTTAGCATGCATTATAAAACATATGTACATTCTTGTACATGCAGATTATCTCAAAAAAGGGCATTAGGGTGATAACTAAATAAATAAATAAATAAATAAATTATATATATATATATATATATATATATATATATATATATATATATATATTTTATTTTATTTTATTTTATTTTTCCCTGGACAAGCAGTGCAAGTAATTACACAGAATTAATAATAATAATAATAATAATAATAATAATAATAATAATAATAATAATAATATATATATATATATATATATATATATATATAATTTTTTAATATATATATTAATTTATATATATATATATATTATTGTTGTTGTTTTATTATTATTGTTATTTTATTATTATTATTTCTTTAAATCTCAAGCGTTTTCCTGGTTAAATAAAATGTACATAAAATAAAAATAAAACACTTTAGCAGATTATATTCTTAGGTAGTTGCAAAAAAGGCAATAAATATGGGATGAATAAGCAAATTAAGTAGATAAATCATTTTGCAAATTAGATTATTAATGGATCATCAGTCTAACAATGATATTCTCAATCTTTAATGTTATTTTTTTTATTTATTTTTTTACATTTATTTAAACGTTAATTTAAATACATTTATTTGAATTAATTGAATATTATAAATCCAAGCAACCACTTTCTAAATAATAAACAAACAAACAAATAAATACATAAATAGGTAGGTAACTGTGATGAAGGTCAACATGAAAAATTATAGTCAAACTTATTTATTTAATATACATTTATTAACATTAACATTATAATTCCAAACACTATTCAACCAGTTTCTTTGCAAAATAAAATTAACAAGTAACTGTGATGAAGTTTAAAATAAGAAATTACAGTAAAATTATTTTATTTAAAAGCATTTATTTAAATTTATTAAATATAATAAATCCAAACACTATGCAACCAGTTTTTGCCTAAAATAAAATTAAAAGGGTAACTAGTGGTTTAAAATTGGAAATTCTAGTCAAAATTAATTTATATTAATACATTTATATGAATATTATTGAATATTTATGAACATTATAAATCCAAACAATATGGAACCAGTTTCTGTCTATAAAAAAAAGTAACCGTAATAAAGTTTAATGAGAAATATAGTCAAACGAATTGTTGCATTTACTGAATATTATAAAATCCAAACAACCAGTTTCTGCCTAAAATGAAATAAAGTGATAAATGCGAATGTGATGAATGCGAACAGTGATCAATATTAAAGCAAGAAATTATAGTCACAATTATCTTTTTGAATGATCTACACAATGAAGTCTGTAGAATCTATGGTTTGCACTGAATTAATTGCATATACCATGTTTGCCTTTGCTAAATTTCTGCCTCTTTATCTGAACCCTGTGAGTCAGTATAAACACATGTTGCAGCATTATGCATGCAACGAACTCTATCGAGATCTAATCTCTTAATAAGCACTTTAGCAAGAGGTAATTGTTTGTGCCTAATTAATATTTCAGGTGGTGCTTTGTGTAAAAATAAATGAAACTTGTTGAATGCTCCCAGGTTGCGGCATCGCAAATGTGCTCCTATTCAAATGCAATCCGTGTGGTTTTTAAGCAGTAATTAGCCAATAATGAGACCGGTGTACTCTGTGGATCTGACAAATATATATATATATATATATATATATATATATATATATATATATATATATATTTTATATATATATATAAAAATCACATGTATTTCAGCTCCACCAAGTCTTATCATTTGCGTTAATTTGTCTTTTAGGTGCTCTAAAAAAACCTCTCTTCACACAGTACGGGTCATTTACATGATGAGGCCGCTTGGAAAGAAAATGAAACACATCTTATATTGCACCATCTGCTGATATTATCACTTGTGGAGGACTGAAAAGCGGATGGGTTTTCTGCCAAGCCGTCTGGCTTATTGTCAAAGGCGGGCAGACGGAGTGACAGACATCATGGCGTGTTCATGAGAACTGAGATGAACTGAAGAGATGAACTACTGTAAAACCACAGGCCTGTCAATCCATCCAAAGCCTTTTATTGCTTTTTTATTCCATATAGATCTGTCTTAAACTCTAATGTAACAAGCAAACTGCTGTCCTTGGGCATTTCATTGTCTCACACAGTATTTTCTAAGTCTTGCAGCATTTTTAAAAAATAATAATTAACTGCATTGATAGCTTGTCACAGTGTACTTGTTCCAAACAAGTCAAGACAAAGAAGAACTTATTAAAAGGCTGTTTTTAAACACAAAGTGGCAGGGTACAATGGGGCTAAAGGCCCACCTTAAGAAAAAAAACCAGTGCTATTCACTGCGCCTAAAATGTTTAATTGCAGAAAAATATATACGTTGTATTAAACATTAATGGAGCAACAGATTTTGTGTGAAAATAAATCATTCATGTTGTTTATTTTGTTTAAAAATCTTATAAATGTATGAGGTGGCAAGAGGGGCATTTTACCTTTGTCTCAAAATATATGCATTAATTTTAGCGATTCTCATTTGCCACTTAAATCTACAACATTTAAAAAAAAAAAACATCAAATATTAGATCAAGTAAGCACAGAATCAACTTTGCATCAAAGATCAGACAAATATACACGCGCATCTTGAAAAGCGGATGTTTTGGAAAGTGCTACGCCATATTTTTGTGCCATCTAGTGGTTTAGATTAAAATAAAATCAAAGGCGCCTTTTACCCCGTTGTACCCTATAGTTGTTTATGAATCTCATCTCAACTTCACATATTAATATACACAAACATTCAAAGGTTGGTTGACTGATTGATTGATGAAACAAGTTTCTTCCTCTCACCAAGGCTGCATTTATTTAATAATAAATAATTTAAAAAAAAACAGCAATATAGTAATATAGTAATTGTATTTTTACAATTTAAAATGTTCTCTTTTAGATTTGTTTTTAAATGCAATTTACTCCAAAGCTGAATTTTAAAAAATAAAAAATAAAAATATATCGTAAAAATTGATTTATTTCAGTATATTTATTTTGAATTTATTGATCTTTATAAATCCAAACACCATGCAACTAGTTTCTGCCTAAAATAAAATTAGAAAGGTAACTGTGATGGTTTAAAATGATGAATAATAAACATTAAACATTAAATAGATGAACATATTCTAATCTTCATTTATTTGAATACATTTTATTGAACAATCTAACGTTTCTTAAATATTATCATTCAAAATAGCCATTTTCAATTTGAATACATTTTAAAATGTAATTTATTCCTTTGATGCAAAGCTGAATTTTCATTATATTACAATGTCTTTAATGCCACGTCTGTGCTATTTAATGCATCCTTGCTGAATAAAATTATTAATTTCTTCGTACTGACCCCAAACTTGATATTTTAACTAGAGTAAAATTTTCAGAAATGGTTTATAATTAAATTAAATTAAATTAAATTAAATTAAATTAAATTAAATTAAATTAAATTAAATTAAATTAAATTAAATTAAATTAAATTAAATTAAATTAAATTAAATTAAATTAAATTAAATTAAATTAAATTAAATTAAATTTTTAATTTTAATTGAATAATTTATACCACCAGTGGATAATACAAAATTTGCACAGTATTCAATTGAGTTCAAGTCAAATTGATTCTATTTATTTATTTGTTTATTTATTTATGGTCGGTTGGTTAACACAATATATGCTTTTTTGGACAGACAGCAGCCTTCTATTGTGCCAAAAGCGTGTTTTGTATTTTCCTATGACCTATTATCGCTAAAACAATTACCATGGAAGGTGTCATTGAAACACAACAATCTGCAATGCGACTCAAGGGAATCTGTGTCTGAAGGTGACCGTCGTACCTTCCCTTTGTGTGACTGTTCCAGCACTGCTCTTCATCTGGGTCAGTCACTTCGTCCTCTACACAGATGCTGTCTGGCAGCGACGACCAGAATTTCTTCGACTCCTTCAGTTTCTCCTTAATGTCGATCACCTGGAATCACGCACAGAAACTCAGTTTAGCATATGCAAGACCACTAAAATACACTAAGAGAATGAAGATTTAGGCACATTTTGAACCGAGGGATGGATTGAGTCTGGATTATTATAAAGAAGGTGGAAGATGAGGCCAACAATTTGCATGGAAATCTCATTCCGTTCACTTTTTCAGTTTTAACACTGTTAGATAATTCATTGGGGACCAGGTGCAAGTCTAATCCTCCACTAAGCTGTTCTGGTATTTTTTGTACCAACCAGAAGGACGGATTTTCTGAAAATGACTGAACGGGATCGCTGGAACCTCTTCTCAACCCACCATGGCATAGTGAGAGGCTTAGAAATTGGACTTATTTGTAGGCATTATGCCAAGATTTATCTGTAAAAATTGCCTATAAATGTCTAGTCCATTGTTAGACGCGCTACTGCTTGTCTGTTTCACTCATAACATGCCTTATTAAATGGTGCTGTTCTTCAACTCTATAGACATGCACAATATTTCTACTATTTAATGGCTAGCAGTGCTTGCTTCACTATTACTATTACCTACAATTGGGATAACAATTTCAACAACCAACAAAATATAATTATACAACAGTTAGTTGCAACTTTTGTATCACATGGGAGTCTTTTCAGCGACTGTTCTGTGGGTTACATCATTGCACCAGTTGGTGGCAACAAGTAACCATTTTTGAGTGAGTCAGTGATTCATTCATTCAACTGATTTGCTGAAAAACACAATCAAAACTATGACCTGTCTTTTTTAGTGTGTCGTTGAATCATTCACTCAACCAATTTGTTTAAAACATTAGTTAATTATGGAACAAAGCAGGTCAATTAACATCTTGTAAAAGCAAAAGATGCACGTTTGTATGAAACAAATCCATCATTAAGACATATTTATTGTCAAACTATTCACTCAACCAATTTTTGTTTAAAACATTGATTCATTACAGAATAAAGCAGGTAAGTGACTCGCTGAATCATGGGTTTCATTATGAGCGAGTCATTGAATCGTTCATTGAATCGATTCATTCAAAGCACTGATTTATTCAGGAACAAAGCAGGAACTAAAACATTTTTGAGCATGGATTTACTCAGGGACAAAACAAATGGCTGTCTTACAAGTGAGTTGTTGAATCGTTCATTCAATCGAATCAAAAAATGCTCAAATCAAAACATGTTCATTCAATCGAATAAAAAAAAAAAATCAGGAAGGAAATGTGCTACCTCTTGTTCAGAGATGCACACCTCTGGAATCATTTTCCTTGGTGGAGCAAGAATCAAAACTAACTGGCAATATTGTGTCAAAACTAAGTTATTCAACTTATTGTTTACTGATCTGCTGTATAGTATAAATGCTCTTGCTTATGTTGAATTGCTTGAATAATACAGTTTGTTTCATAACTTTTGCGCTAAAGACAGCAGGCACGTGCAGAAGAGGGGGGCTTTGGGGGCTCAATCCCCTGCCCTTTTTCAAAATTATTCAAAAGTGCCCCTCTCAGACAATTAGCAATGATATTTGAAACAAATGAAACAAAATGCATTTGAATTATAATTGACGTGACAATGTGTAAAAAATGGTAACTAATCGCTCAAAAGTCGGAAAATTCCTGTTTATTTTATCTGTCAGTCTGAGGCGTTGCTATGGGTTGCGTGGAGTTTGCTTGAGTGATATTCCACAGTCTGTTCAGGAAACCGAGGCTCTCGAGCCATTTATGGTTCTTTCAGTGAGTGGGTCGACGGAAGGAAAAAAAAAAAAAATAAACCAAACAATATTTTAAACTTTTTTCATAAATAATAAAGGTTAGTGTGTCTATTTAATTAAAAATCCATATATTATATATTTTAGAATATTAGATAATTCATCAATGCCCATTTGTCACAAATAATACACCAACCAATCATGCTCTGGCACAAGAAGTTCAAATTTCATTGGACAATAATGTGAAGTGGAGCAGTCATTTTCCATTCTTATTCATAAATCGGTTGAAAACATGGGAGAGATGAGCTTATTCGTGGAGCGATCTGGATCTGCGGTTTGTCTCATTTTACAAATCAAATTACATCGCTGAGAAAATGGATGCTAAATGACTACAAAAGCACTGCACAAAACCGTGCAGCGCCAAAAGCCGCAATAACGCTAATCAGTATTCAATTCACTTAGCCTACGTTTATTTATGATGTTTACTATTTCATGAAACTCTCATAGTTATTGAAGCCCAAGTGCCACCTACAGGCCTATTATGTGAAGTGTATGACACGAATGGACTTTATCATGTGACCATTTTTGATAATTATGCAGCATTATGAAAGTATCTGATGCTCATCAAGCCTGCATTTATTTGATCAAAAATAAATAAATAAAAGAACGTTTATCTATTTGAATATACTTTAAAATATCATTTATTGCCGTGATGCAAAGCTGAATTTTCAGCATCATTACTCCAGTCTTCAGAAATCATTCTAATATGCTGATTTGTTATCAATATTGGAAACAGCTGTGCTGCTTTATTTACTTATTTATTTATTTAACCCGTGATTCACTGATAAATAAAAAAATAAAAACAACAACATTTTATTCAAAATAGAGATGTTTTATAACAATATCAATCTTTACTATCACTGTTTCTATCAATTTAGTGAATCTTTGCTGAATGAAAACTTTTTTTCAAAAAAATAAAAATAAATAAATAAAAAATAATCCTGAAAAAAAGTATCACAGGTTTCCAACATTGTTAATAAATCAGAATTGCATAAAATTTATTTTAAAGTATATAAAATATTTGATCAAATACATGCAGGCTTGATGACCATTTCTTGCAAAAATATAAAATAGTAATGTATCCAAACTTTTGACCTATAATTTTTTTTTTTTTTTCTTTTACATAGCCCCTATTTTACATTTGAGCCCCTGAGGAACTCTCTGCACATCCCTGGAAGACAGAAACGATTCTTCAAATTATGTGTCTTAATGAAGAGACTATGCCATTACATAAGTGATGTTTCATTTTTCCCAGATGGACTATAAAACAAACTAATACAAAATAAAATAAAAATAAAACAAAACAAATAGCATGCATAGCATCATGACAAGTTTTTCACAGAAGAGAACCGCTTCAGTGTTGCTAGAGAAGTCTATCAGAGTTGAATAGACTCCTTTAATAGATTGCCATTAAGGGTTTAGTAGATAATATACTTGTATATTCCCCTTTGTATAAGATGTACCTTATAGGTCAAAGTAAAATGGCCCCAGACGGTCTTCACTCAACCAAAGGTGTACTCTATTATTTATCTGCATTATACTCTTACTGCCTTTTGTGCAAGAGAAAATTAGCTTGTGCCGAAACATTACATCGAGTCATCGATAAAATCTCGCCTTCTGGTACATCACCAGATCTGAGCCCAGAGCCTCAGACGTGTGCAGATTGATTTTATTAATGAAGTGCACCGCACTCCAGAAAGCAAACAGATTGATGTTTATCAGTGCAGGGTTCTGACTGATCTGATGGGAGATACTGTATATGCTACACAAATCGTAGGAAATATTGAAAGCCTTCTCATGTGACTCATGTTAGGGGTTAAGCCCAATTCTCCACCGATTTAGCACTCTATACAAAAATCCCAGAATGATGAGAATGTTTTTAAAATTGTATAGTTATCATTTATGTTTGTTTCTTAATCAGAACAGATTTTGAGAAATGTAGCATTGCATCACTTGTTCACCAATGGATCCAGTGAATGGGTGCCGTCAGAATGAGGGTCCAAACAGCTGATAAAAACATCACAATAATCCACACCACTCCAGTCCATCAGTTATTGTCTTGTGAAGCCAAAAGCTGCATGTTTGTAAGAAACAAATCCATCATTAAGACGTTTCTCTTAATGACTTCAAACCGTTGTTAAAATATGAGTCCTCTATCTATAATGTTGTGTTCTCCAGTGAAAAAGTCATATGGTCTGAATCAGGAGAGAAATCTGCACAGATCAAGCCCCATTTACAAGCCAAAACAGCTTTAAACAAATATGTGTATGGATTTTGATGTGAGAGGCAACAGGAGATGGACTTTTTCACTGGAAGAAGCGTTTTTATGGATTATGGACTCATATTCAAAAAAATATTAATGATGGGTTTGTTCATTCTAAACACGTAGCTTTTCAATTCACAAGACATTAATTGCTGGACTGGAGTGGTGTGGAGTTCTTGTGGATTGTTTTTATTAGATGTTTGGACTCTCATTCTGACGGCACCCATTCACTGCAGAGGATCCATTGGTGAGCAACTGATGGAATGATGCATTTCTCAAAATGAAGAAACAAACTCATTTACAGTAATTTTCATTTTTGGGTGAACTAGATATACATGTTTTTATTTCTCAAGTAAATTGATCCTGAATACTTATATTTTTATTGGAAAATAAGATGAAAATACTGGCTAAGGACATGGTTTTACTTCATTACAGGGAGGAATTTGCTGCTGTATTTTTGGATTATGTTGAATGCAGCTTACGTTGAATCCTTGACTTGGGGTTGTTTTTTGAGTTATTTTCTGATATTAGACATGTATGAGTACCAGAGCCCTGGAAGAATCATTACGCAATTCGCCATAAATACCTCAAGCAAAGTGACATTAATTCTTGTTGGCACAGGAAACCTGTACACATCCTGTATGTGTCATCATGCGAGTATATTAGGTTTCTGACAAATAATAATGATATAATGGGATTAAAGGGTGCCGGATGTCACGTTCTGCAGAAATAAGCTGTGCTAAACGATGCCGAGGTTATCTGCCCGAGTCAACAGCAACAGCCAGAGGCACGACATTAAAGAATGTGTATTGACGGCGTGTCAGAGTTGGAGACCGCTTTGCCCTTTTTGAAGTGCTAATCTGTGAGCACGGGCTGCAGAGATCTGGAGCGCTTTCACACCGAGCTTTTGGTTAGCATTCATAAGCTGTTAGGCTGGATGCTGATATTAACACCTTAGCATGGATGCTTTAGGAGGGTGTCGAGATAAACACACAACAGCAGAATGTACAGAAAAGGCGGCGAGATGATGGTTTTTTTGTTAGATTCAGTACATATGGGATTTAGATGAACCTTATGTAACAAATAAAGTCAAGTCAACAGCAAGTCATAAAAAAGGAATTAAAATGACAGAATGGACACTCCTCACAAATCATTTCTGATTTTACAGTAATAAACATTTTTTTTTGTAGTAAAAATAACTAAATACGATAAAAACTATTTTTTAACAAAATTACAAAAAAAAATTCTTATGAATATTTTGCTTTTACAGTAATACTTAAACATATTTTGTAATAAAAATATATAAAAAGAAAAATGATAAAAACTAAAAAAGAAATAAAATCATTTTACAGTAATCATTAAAATATTTTGTAATAATAAAAAAAAAAAGTTATTTACAATATTTCACACAAACTGTAAATTACATTTATGGGCCTTTAATGACATTTCTGTTTAAACTGTTGGATTCTCATACAAACAAATTCTGTGCAAATTACATCAAACATTTTAATTCTTTGCTAATTGCATAACCTGTCAAAAAGACCCGTTCACACCAAGACAATAACTATAACAATACTATGTTAGTGTGTGCACCAACGCATAATATTTTTCTGTTTATTATTAGAACATGCTGCAGTTTTGTTGCCTGTCGCTTTAAATGTTCTAGCTCTTTAAAGCAGAATGGATTCTGATTGGCTGTCAATTTTTAAATTATTAATCAGCTGGAAAAACGATATTGTTCCTCCGTGCCTTTATCATATGAACTCTGCTATTCTTTTACATTCAGATCTACTTTTAAAACTATATCATTATAATTATTGTCATTATTGTTCGTAAAACTTTCTTACATAAATTGTTGCACTCTGCGTGAGCGGCATTGTTTTAGAGTTGTGTTAATCAATCGTAAAACATAAACTGACATTGCGTAAATCGCCACAACTGAATACTTTTTGCATTGTTTGTAGTTTTGCAACTATGCTTGCGTAAATTCTTGCAATACTGCATAAATTTACACAGATATTTGTTCTGCTCATGCTTCGTCAATACATGCAACTATATATTTTTTATTTGCATGTGCCCAGAACAAAATCAAACAAAGCATTTTAATTTGCACAACAGATTAGAAAAAAATAAAAAAATAAAAAAACTACTATTCAGCAGCTTCCATTTTGCAAGATGTTGCATAACACCACTGAGGCAAAGGTGAGAAAAATGCTTTTCATTCACGCAAACATTTCTTTCTAGCAAGACCACTAGATGCTGCTGCACCTCTGAGAGAGAGCGAGCAAGCAAGCGAGAGAGAGCGATATAGAAAGACTCCCCAGACAGTAGAGAGCGTGCCAAGAGCACGCATATAAATAAATAAACCAACTCATGTTTCAAAGGTGTATTAAAATACATGCTGTGTATTAAGAGAAGCCTTATGTTAGCGGTAAGTGAGTGGCTGTATATTGGGCAAGCGTTGCGCGCTGGGACAGGCTGCGGATCGTCTAACCGTTCGGCCACACAGATCATTAGCACACAGGCCTGCCAGAAGGGATGAGTTAAGGGCAGAACTGCTATTCGCTTGGGCCTCATTGCTCAACACTCGTCTGAGCTCGACAACAGCCAGACAGCAGAGTCCGAGCGCTGGGCATCCTTCCCTACATGTGCCACGGCTCCACACGTGGGTTCCCAGCAAATCTGCAGCTCCTCGATGACGTGATGTTCTGGGCTAAAGCATTAGAGAGGTTTAAAGAAATACTTCAAAGCCTAAATAAAAAAACTGTCCTCTTTTAGTTATCCACATGTCATTCCAAACCCTTATGCTTTTATTTCTTATTTTGTGGAAAAAATCAAGTCATACAGGTTTGGAATGTCTTGAGGGTGAGTGAATGTATTTGCAGTCAGAAAGTGGGAAAAGACAGTGTACTATTCAGTCGTAGCACTCATTTAGAAAACATTTCTGTAACAGTCTAGAAAACAACAACAGCTGAGACGTCATTGTGTTATCTGTGGAAAAGCATCCTTATTTTCTGTGAATGTGTAGCTGTAATTACTGCGCCAGCTCAAAAACATTACAAAATATGGCGGTATCTATTCAGAGCAGAGGAAAAAGTCATACATTGATTCATTTTCCATGTAATGGAGTCTAATTAATTCAACTACAAGTCTGTTCTTTGCTAAATACAGTAAACTAAAACTTTTTTCAAAGTATCTAGTTTGTAATAATTATAGTACGACAAACTAATGAATTAAACCACAAGAGCATGAACATTACAGTGATTTTTTTTTACCATGGTAAACAAAGCAGAACGACCAAAGCCCATTGTAAAAAACAAAAAAACAAACTACTATTCGGCCTCCAGTGGTTTATCGCATCTATACAATGAAAATGTGATTAAATACAGAACTGTTTAAACAAATAAACAGTTTTATTAACAATACAACAACAGTGGATTGTGAAAAATGAACAATTATGCTATCTGGTGCATTTAATTATATAATTCAACATGTTTGCTGTTTTTCTGTAATTATAATTTTGATTTGAGATAATTATTTGAGATGGTCAATCGATACTTCTCTATGTTCACACAATCATTTTTATGTTTTTAATTAATAAATGTTTTATTTTTATGCTTTTCATAATAACAATAACACATCTTCAGTTTATTTATTTATTTATCTTTTTGGAGCTATGCTATAGACCTTAAATTGGTGCACATTTGCTATTTTATGTTTTTGAACATATGTCATAAGAATAGAGGGTCAGAACTGTCTGTTTTATATCAAATGGATATAAATGTGCCTGTAACAGCAGTTTAGCCTCTGGACTCCTTTTCACTTAAAATAGGAGGAAATGTTTGGTGGGTACAATCCATCATTGTGGTACTAAATGTGCTCGGCACCATTTAGATCTGATAGTTCTCCGGCTCACTGGGGAATACAAGCAGGACCCATCATTGCTGGCCAGGTCTACATGCGACTTTCAACCTTCAAAATTCCCCTGCAACTGCCCTCTATTAGAAAGTTTAGGAGATGACATGTCCCAATTTATAATGATTTTATTCCCAGCTGAGTTTTTTTTTTTTCTTCCTATGCTATGAGGTCCATGCCTACGTAATGATACGTTAAAGATTGCATGACTAGAATAACAGGAAAATTCATTACGGAGAAGACTGCAAAGGGCATGGCATAATCATAGCAAACAAAAGAACCTTTTGAAATGATTGCTATGTTGAAGGATTGTTCAGATGATTTCAGTGCAGTAAAATGGACAAGATATTTTCTGATGTTATTGCCATTGTTACTGGAGAGTCAGTATAATTTTATGTTTTCTCTTTTTGCTGTGGCATGCTAATGCACATTATTAGTGCCCGAGCACTGCAGTGCGAGGACCCTATTGGAATTGCTCCGTTTCTTCTTCTTCTCCAAAATGAATCACATTTTTGAGGGCCTAAACATGCTTGAAAACTCATGAAACTTCGCACACGTGTCAGAACGGGCGACAATTTACATCTGATACAGGTTTCAGAGGTGAGTGTGGTAAAATGGCTCGATAGCGCCACCTATAAATTTCAACAAAGTGCCCCTCAAGCTATGTTTCACATATGTGTAAGAAACTCGATAAACACACCAGTACCTACAAAAAAGTAACCTGGTACACCATCCGAAACCCAACAGGAAGCTATTTTTAATTACCTCTATGATTTTTATGAAGTTTTTGACATTTTCAGGCCTCGTACTTTAACGAACTCCTCCTACAGTTTTAATCGGATCATCTTCAAATTTGGTGAGTGTGTTCATAAGGCCTTTGCAACGCTAAATTGCAAAGATTTTGAGTTTTCGTCAAAGGGCGTGTCTCTGGCGGCCTGACAAAATTTTATGTTTCGCCATGAAACAGGAAGTTGCTGTAACTCAGGCAAACAATGTCCGATCTTCCCCAGATTTCACGTTTCATAACAGTCATGTCCTGAACACATGTCCACACGCGCATTCAGTTATAGTCATAGCGCCACCTGCTGGCAACAGGAAGTGACATGTTTAACACTGTTATGGACACCTAGCAACATATTACAAGCATCAGCAAGTGTTAAATAGGCTGGCAACATGCTAGAAACATACTAAAACATGCTAGAAACACTTAGCTAAGTATTAATGCAGTGAAACAGGAACTTGCTGTAACTCAGGCACGCAGTGACCAATCTGCCCCAAACTTAACATGTAACATGCTACAAACATGGTAAAGCATGCTAGCAACATTTAGCTAATTTGCTAAAGCATGTTATTAATACAATGAAAAAGGAAGTTGCTGTAACTCAGGCATGCAATGTCCTGTCTGCCCCAAACTTAACATGTTTGATAAAAGTTCTGGCCTGAACACATCTCTAGGCAAATTTTCAGTTATAATCCCTGTTGAAAAACCAGAATATGCTGGTTAGGTAGGTTTGAAGCATGGATGCTGGTTTGAGCTGGTCCTTAGCTGGTCATGTGCTGGTCTTGAGCAGGAACTAATGTCATAGGACCAGCACATGATATGCATATGCTGTTTTTTTTTTTCAACGGGGATCATAGCCCTACCTGCTGGCAACAGGAAATGACTTGTTTTACATTAAGTTACACATGCAATGTCTAATCTGCACCAAAATTCACATGTTTGGTAAGAGTCCTGGCCTGAAGACATCTACATTATAAAAGACATACATTATAGACACTCATTATAAAAACCCAGGCATATCAATAAACCACTTAAAGCTTTTATGGGTTCATACATATTTTTTATACTTAATGGCAAAACCTAAATGTATTTTTTTTTAATAAATTGATACTTTTATGCTGTAAGGATACTTTAAATGCATCAAAAGTGACCTTAAAACCATTTATAATTTAACAAAATATTAAAATTACATTCCATCCTACATTTTTACCCATTTAATATCCATTTTCACTCAAAAATACATCACACGGCACGAGTAAAATGGGTTGCGAGCAGTACTTCACGAGTTGACCCTAACTAAGTGTTTACAACAGAGTTAAAAGGCCCCGCCGACTTCTGTAACAGTGAAAACCAAGTTTTCAGCCTCGTCTCTTGTGTCTCCAGCTCTCCCTTCCCCGAAGCCTGAGATCTTGGAAGTGATGTCAAATGCCAGTTGAACCAGTCATGCAAGCTGCTTGCTCTCGGCTCCGCATACCAAATGTGCCCTCGCCGCTTCATGTGGGGCCTGCTTTGGTGACCCCTCTTAGCGTCTGATCAAATGGCTGGCGAATCACGTCCCCTGAAGCATTCCTTGTGAAGATCGGGGGCCCACCGTTAGCAGGCCGAGCTGTGTGAAGATCTGAGCCTCGTATAGGTCAGAGCTCCTCATTAGGGATACTTGTTCTCGCACTCCTTCCTCCCTAAGGGAACGAGCGGAGTCGTGTTAATGCGCTCCTCTCATGCTGCTATAGATTAGACGTGTGGAGTGGATTTGGCTAATTGGATGGGGGATTACGCAGCGTGATGTTTCACTGTTTTGTGTTATTCGCAGTCAGGAAAACGTCCCCTGGCGTTCTGTACACAAACAGCATGCGAGTGGCATTTCGTCCGAGACGATATTCGACTGATAAAATACTGAGCTATGATATCTGCTCATCAGAAATCAATTGGACTCCAACCGAGTTTGTTTGCATGTGGGTTTTGACATGAAATACTTGACATGTCCTGTGGTGTGACATGCTAAATGCCATCTAAAATCATTTTAAACTGGATTCTACTACAGTTTTTGTCTATTAAATAGATTTTTTGAACTCATTAACGAGACTATATGGAATGTGCACTGTAAAAAAAATATATATATATATATATTTTCAAAGTTGTAAATAAAGATTATTTATAAAGATTATGCTTTACTTCTCCTTTAAAATTTCACTTTTAATTCAGTGTTACTTGCTGTTTCTTTGTAAATAATTGCTACACCAACTGTTTTACACTCTCCATTTTGTTTCTATTCTATCTGCTTGTTTTCTTTTTGTTATACGTGACCCTAGACCACAAAACCAGTCATAAGTCGCATGGGTATATTTGTAGCAATAGCCAACAATACATTGTATGGGTCAAAATTATTATTATTATTTTTTTATGGCAAAAATCATTAGGATATTAAGCAAACATCATGTTCTATGAAGATATGTTGTACATTTCCTACCATAAATATATCAAAACTTAATTTTTGATTAGCAATATGCATTGCTAAGAACTTCACTCAGACAGCTTTAAAGGCGTGTCAGTATTCTCAGTATTTTGATTTTTTGCACCCTCAGATTCTAGTTTTTCAATTAGTTGTATCTGAGCCAAAAATTCTCCTATCCTAACAGACCAAACATCAATGGAAAGCTTATTCAGCTTTCAGATGATGCATAAATCTCAATTTAAAAAAAAAAAAAAAATAAAAAAATCACCCTTATGACTGTTTTTGTTGTCCAGGGTCACATATAGGCCTACAGTACGATATACAAAACTATATTTGTATATAAACACCCTTGGTGCTTTGGATAAAAGTATGCAAATGTAATGTAAATAATTTTCAATGTATTTGTATTTAAAAAAAAAAACAAAACAAAACATGTTAAGCAAACAATCCCGAAAACGTTTCAGAGTAATGGCTGCTGAAATTTTTTTTGCTGCTGAAAATCCTTTGCATTGCAGGAATACATTACATTTTAAAATATATTACAACAGAAAACTGTTTTCTAAATAATAATAATAATTTCACAATATTCCTATTTTTTTTTGGTATTTTTTAAATTAAAAAAAAAAAGGTGACCAGAGAAGACTTACTATCATACTAACCCCAAACCCTTAACTTAATCAGGATCATGTCCGCATGACTTCTATATATTTATTTGAGTTTCCAGTGTGTTTAGAATGAAAATACCACAGCAAAACCGTTTTCTTCTTGGCACTCTTCTTGATTTTATGATCAAACTCCTGAAATGAGCACAGCAGCCACTGGACGTCCCGATTAAGAGCAGGACTTCGCAAGTTGCCATCGCAATGTCAAAACTCCTCTATAAACACACGCATGTATCCAGATGAGACGGTCCTCACATTGCACTGTCTAGTCATCTGCTTTCTCATGAAAGCGCCAGTGAACCGAGTGACACTGCTAAGGCCGACCCTCCACATTAATTCAACGCTTTTTACAGCCCGTCTCCTTGACGTTCCCTGCCAAGAGCTGAAAGCCAACTCCAACAGGATGAGCTGCTAGTGATGTAGCCTCTTTCTTTTTAGTGCCTGTCACTGTGGACGCTCGTATATCAGCGCAGAGCTTTAACGTTTAGCTGAACGTTTTAATTACAGACACTTTTGCTAGCAAAACAGTAGCAGTTAAGCATGTGAGAAGAGAAAACAACTGCTTTGTTGTGAACGTCACAGCGTTGACTAAATTATCTGGTTTCCCTTTACAGCTTTCAACACTGTTGATCAAAACACTTTAAGGGGTATTTCACCCAAACATGAAAAGTGTCTGTTTGTTAGATGAGTTTGTTTCTTCATTGGATCAGATTTGGAGAAATGTAACATTCCATCACTTGCTCAGCAATGAATCCTCTGCAGTGAATGGGTGCCGTCAGAATGAGAGTCCAAACAGCTGATAAAAATATCACAATAATCCACAAGTAATGAACTCCAGTCCATCAGTTAATGTCATCAGTGAAAAGCTGAGTGTTTGTAAGAAACAAATCCATCATTAAACTTCAAACCGTTGCTTCTGGCCAAAATATGAGTCCATAATCTATAATAACGTTTCCTCCTGTGTTAAAAAAAGTGCACCTCCTGTTGTCCTCTCACATAAAAATCCACCAACATATTTGTTTAGATCTGTTTTGTACTGTTGTGGCTTGTAAACAGTGCTTGATCTGTGCATATTTCTATCCAGATTCAGACCAGATGACTTTTTAACTGGAGGAAGCATCATTATGGATTACGGACTTACTTTGGAGTTAAAAATGCCTTAATTATAGATTTGTTTCTTGTTTCTTATGCTTCCTTCACGTGCTATCAGAAATTTCCTATGTCCCACGTATGAAGTTGTGATTACGAGCTTGTCATATTCAAGTGCTTTAATGTCGAATAGCATCCCATTGGTTGACAACCATATAAACATTCACATGCAGTTTGCTGAGAATTCTGGAATTTCGGCCAAATACATGCTTATTTCACTGCTTATAAAACACACAATATGCTTCGAATGATGATCCATATCTAGCCTATAAATACAATACTTTAGCGACAAGACAAAGGGATGTAGTTGTTGTGAGAACAGCATTGACAGCAGCAATGGTTGTTCCCTCCACCATGTTTAAAGTTTATGACCCGCCCGACTCCGAAACTCTGGTATCAAAATTATTTCAGAATTTCCCAGTAGTAAATACGTCTTGAGAGGCCGTTCACGTCCAATTTCCGATTAGGAAACTTGCATTTATGATAATTCCGATAGCACTTGAAGGCAACATTAGCTTTTGGCTTTTCAAAACATTAACTGACGGACTGATGGTGTGGATCACTTGTGGATTATTGTGATGTTTCTATTAGATGTTTGGACTCTCATTCTGACGGCACCCATTCACTGCAGAGTGAGCAAGTGATGGAATGATAGATTTCTCCAAATCTAATGAAGAAAAACACTCATCCTAATCTTGGATGGCCATGAGGGTGGGTAAAGTTTTAGCAAATTTTCATTTTTGGAGGTCTACTTCTTTAACTGATTGACTACCGAAGTGGACTGGCCCTTGAGGCAGATTTAAATAGGTTTAGATCCTGTCTGTCTAGCAGAAAAGTATGTCTTTTGATCAGCTAATATGATAATAACTGATGTGCACAGCTACATATTTTTCAAATATGTGGCGTAAAGGTCAAAGAAATCCATCTTCATGTTTATGCAGACTAAAAAAATGTGTCCAACAGTAATTGTTTTGAAATGTATTGTTGAAGGTGATGGATTTGTTACAAGCACTGCTTTAAAGGGCATAAACTTAGAGACACAACTTTTCACATTTCCCCACAATATGAAGCAGCACAATTGTTTTGAACATTGCTAATCATAGTGAATGTTTCGTGAGCAGCAAATTAGCATGTGAGAATGATTTCTGAAGGATCATGTGAAGGACACTGAAGACTGGAGTAATGATGCTGAAAATTCAGCTTTGCATTTTTTATATTTACAGCAAGTAATTTCAACCGTACTGGCAAACTTGTTAGGTATTGTGAGCATAATAACATGAACACCACAAAAATCTGTTTAAATAAACACAAGAACAATAAAGGACGCTATTATGATGAGAAGTCCAGAAAGAAGATATATTCACTATGCTCAAATCTTTTGCCCTGAATACCAAGACCCTCATTATTAAAAACACTGTGTAAAGTTTGATCCAAATGCGAATTTTGAGCTCCCTGTTGGGCTTTTCTTCTTTAAATAAACTTGTTCGTTGTTCCCCTCTGGAGCATGGAAATGATAGATTGATGTATGTTTTGTTAATATTAAAAAAGTCAAGTGTTATACTTTCCTGTCTTGTATTCCAACCAAACTCAAGCTACATTACAAACTATTCTAAACACTGCAGCACAAACACAGACAAAGAACAACTGGGTCCTTTCATTGACGTTTCACACACATTTTGCCTATTGGTTTCATATTAATTCATACACTGCCGTTCAAATGTTTGGGGTCGCTTTTTAGAGATTTTTAAAAGAAATCTATTATGCTGAGCTATGCTGCACTTATTTGTTTAAAAAATACAGTAAAAACAGTATAATTGGGAAATATTATTATCAGTGTTGAAAACAGTTGCTTCATATTTTTGCGGGAACTGTGATACACTTTATTTTTTCAGGATTTTTTTACTGAATAGAAAGTTGAAAAGAACAGCATTTATTTGAAATAGAAATATTTTGTAACATTATAAATGTATTTACTGTCACACTTGATCAATTTAATGTATCTTGGTGGAATAAAAGTATTGATTTCGGTTAAAAAAATTCTAATAAAACACATAATAAACAGTCTGTCACTAATATTGCTGGAAAATCACAAACCCTTATGGAAAATAACTGACTTTTGATTGCTTTTATTTGCTGCAAATGGCTTGTATTTCATGAATGAGGCCCATTATATTCATATTGATTTCTCTCTCTAATGATGTCTTAGTATACTATTAATTTAATAATTCATCTGTATTGCTATCTTCTCTACATGTTTTGTATTCTACATCGTATTCATCGTTTCTTTTGCTGTGCCACTCGTGGGAAACCATCTGTTGCATTATTTGCACATGAAGGTTTCTGCGGATAGGAATATAGTTGGAGTTTGGCTGAGAATATCTCCAGAATCTGTGGAAATGTTAAGCGTGCTGAGGTTTCATTGTCTGCAGGGTTGTTTGTGTCAAAAAAGAGGCTTTGGGTAAAAGGTTGTCTGTCTGAAAATTTCTCAGCTATGAACACGACGATAAGCCTGCGAGGAACGTTCCAGATAAAGCGATTCCCCATGCAGCTGGACTCTGAAATCCGGTTTATCTATGCAACATGGCTATGAATGTAATGCGGTTATGGGTTAGTTGGAGTCTACAGACATATCCATTTCCGTGATAAATGCATGACGTACCCCATGTATTAGATCAGAGCAGTGATCCATCAAGCAGCATTTCAGCAATTCCTAGGAAACGGTAATCTACGTTAAATATGAAAGTGCTGAATTGGATGGATGACATAACTGCGGTGTATCAACATAAAGCTTTCAGGATCTTCCCAAATGTTCTGCGCACACATGAAACAAGCAAACACTGCATGGTTGTGAGCTATTTATTATTCATACAGAAAAAATAAAAAAATAAACAATCCTAGACGGCTAGAACAGAGGGGTCAGACCCAGAGGAGGTTCACACACATAGCCTCCCATGATGCCGCTGAACTGAACGCCTCATCTTCTGCTCCAGCAATGCCGTCACATGCTCGCGTGAAGCAGTTCCCCTCGTCTGTCAGAAGACCACATTTGCATGATTCTCAAAGGAAACTGAGAACACCTGCTTTCTGGTTGCATGCATTTCTGATACTAAAACGCAAATGCTGTACATGCATTGGTCACTTTCATAAAAACAAGGTGTTTTTGCTTATCAAAGTGCCAGATGGTCTACAGAAAGGTTTCTGTGACCTGTGGGACTTTCATTTAATATACAGTGTGATTAGTTGTTTTTCCTTACTTCATTAGCAGTATATATCATATGATTAGTTGTTTTCCTTCATTGGTAATATTTATCGTTCTCAACTCGCAAGTATTGCCAAGGGTTTTTTCCATGCCAATTTATAATATTTCCTTTTTGCACCTCAAGCATCCGAATCACAGCTAAACTGAACTGTCAGTTTAATATGGCATCGATATTTAGTAATTTAATCATCTGGCACAACATTGCACTTATTAATTATGACTTGACTCATTAATTAGTATGATTTAATTCTGTATTTACACATGCTGTACATTTACATAGGTGTAAATACATAATTAAATATACTCATTACATATATTCTTGAAATAAAAAGTGTTGAATATTATTGAGTGCTCAATTGAATGTTATTAACTATAACATATTAACATAAAACACTATTTATAAAAATTATATTTATAATATTTAATAAATTATATACATTTTTACACAACACAATTTTATTTATTTGCTTTTTTTTTAATATATATATATATATATATATATATATATATATGTATATATATATATATATGTATATATATATATATATATATATATATATATATATATATATATATATATATATATATATATATATATATATATATATATATATATATATACACACACACACAAAATTATAAACGTAACACTTTTGTTTTTGCCCCCATGTTTCATGAGCTGAACTCAAAGATCTAAGACTTTTTCTATGTACACAAAAGGCCTATTTCTCTAAAATATTGTTCACAAATCTGTCTAAATCTGTGTTAGTGAGCACTTCTCCTTTGCCGAGATACTCCATCCACCTCACAGGTGTGGCATATCAAGATGCTGATTAGACAGCATGATTATTGCACAGGTGGCCACAATAAAAGGCCACTCTAAAATGTGCGGTTTTACTGTATTGGGGGGGGGGGGTCCAAAAACTAGTCAGTATCTAGTGTGACCACCATTTGCCTCACGCAGTGCAACACATCTCCTTTACATAGAGTTGATCAGGCTGATATTACAGTTTTGTGAGCTGCCTACCTAGGTGCATGATAGGTTGTTTCAAAAACAAAACAAAAAAAAAGGTAGGCAACACATTTTTAAGCCGCCTTCCAAGATGCCTATTTTTGGCCAAATTTTAAGCCAGTATCCCATCACATTTTAGAGAATGCAATCCCACATTGCAATGACACAGTTCACCCAACAATGAAAAAAATAAATAAGGTCAGTGGGGTCCAGTATTGTTTTTAACCCCATTTTATTTCATTTGAACCACTAAAACTACTTCTATGATATCTATATAGGCAGCTCATTATGGTTTCCAACAGAGCTTGGTCAAATGCAAAACCAAAACCACTTGTAAGATGATATTGCATGATGGATTCAACTCTGTTAAACCGTTCCACATCATCAACGTCATTATTCTGCATTAATGAAAAATGAGATAATCATTATAATGTCTCCCTTGTGAATATTTTAGGGTGAACCAATTCATAAGAGGGCGGTCTTATAAGACGAGCGCAGATGGGAGAGTGAACACAGTATCTGTCTGCTCTGTCCTTTGTCTGAGGGACTTTGTGGCACAGATGGCACATTCTCACAGTTTTATTGTTTTTTTTCACCCTCTTTTTCTGACATTTAGAATAGCGATGCTTATCGCCCGGAACATCTTGAATTGCTGCAGCTCCGCCAAATATTTAATGGCATCTCTGTACTTGTTTGTTTTCGTCCTCCCAAGTGCAATTGAAGTTGTCATAAAGATAGATTTGTACTGCTCTGGTAAATCTGCATTTGTGGAACATACAATTAGTCATTCTGGAAAATGGGTGTCGTTTGTGTGCCTCATACATGTGCATAACAATGTTTATTTTATGTATGTATGTAATAAAGTGAATAGATGGATACACACACACACACACACACACACACACACACACACACACACACACACACACACACACACACACACACACACACATATATATATATATATATATATATATATATATATATATATATATAAATAAATGAGAGAGAGAGAGAAAATTTTAAGAAGTGAACTCAATTTACAGTCAACTCAAGATGAAGTTAATGTGAGTTTTTTTCATAATTATCAACAAATGCAATGATTTATAATGTCAGTATATTTAAAATCTTCAAAATAAATGAATAAATAATAAATAAACAAATAAAGTACATTAAAAGTCATCCGTCCAATCTATTCTGGATTTCTGAAGTCAATATGCAGTCATGATGCCACTAGCACTAGCGATAATGGCTGCATTCACTGGAAAAGGCTCGGCGATGCCTCGTTAGCACTTCTTAAGCATTTTTACCCTTCACTCTTATTAGCAAAGCCATTTGCAGATAGCGTTGAGCATTATCCATTTTGTTTGGCACTCTAAAAGCTTGCATTACTTAAAGCAATCATATTCTTCCAATCAATACTGTGCAAATAGCCATTTAAGGCATATCAGGACATCCTGTTTCATGAAAGCATTTGTGGGGTTAAACTGGACGAGCTCTCTGTTGACTTTAGCCAGACTGCTGCTTTAAAATGGCTAAAATGTATTTTTTGTTCATGTTACATTCTCAGGCTTTCATTCACACACAGTCTGTCAAAACAAACCACATGTGTGTGTGTGTGTGTAACAGCTACACCCATGAGCATTGACAGCGGCTCTGCGCGGAGATTTAGGTTAACCAAACTATGCTAAATCACTTAGAAATGATATGGGTGTGTGTATATCTAAATATATAGAAATGTATATATTTTGATATTATAGAACTTGGATGAGAAGCAAATTTACAAGTGGCGAATTACACTTGTACCACTTTTGATAATAATTAATCTTTAATGCTTAAAATATTTATAACATAACATAATATAGAATAGAATATAATTATTATTAGTACTGATAATGAAACCTGATAATAAATAACATCATCCAGTAATACATTCCTATAATTCTGAGCACATTACGAATTCCTGTGTACTTGTTGGAAATAAACACTTTCACTCGTGAACAGCAGAGGTTATTGCATATGGGGCTCTGACGCTGGAAAACAGTCATAAATTTGCTTCAGCCAGCAGGACTTTCCATGTCAAGTGTGTGAGTGTGTTGTGGGTTTTATGGGCTGTTTTTGCTAATCCAGTGTGTCCTAACGCTCCACCGGAGGCCCGTTAGCGCACCTGAAGCTGCCATCTAATCACCACTCCTCTCTGTTTGCCTTTTATTGCCAATTGAGCTGCTCCGACTGCGATTGTGAAATTTTAATGCAAGTGCGTTTTTACTGCGTCTTTTCCAGGACATAATGAAAATACTTTCTGATCATATTGAACATTTACGATCGTTGTTTTCTTGTTTTATGGATTACTGAATGGTTGATGTATTATCATGGAACAAGTTCCTCAGACAAAATATTGATGGTCATAAATACTGAATAATTAACATATTCATATGCCATGGTGGTACTGTTCACATAGCCGAAAAAGTAAAAACAAAATATGGTAACATAAGTTTAATTAATCATCCCATCGCTACTATTATGGTAATTTGTATAAATTATTTTGAAAATTATGAGTATTACTTGTCCAAAAAAAAAAAAAAAAACCTTGTCTAAATGCATGGTAATTTGTTTATATATTTAAAAAAAAAAAAAAAAAACATAACATAGTACCATATTTTAAAAATATATTTTTTGTCATTTTCTAAATTCTTTTTTAATTGATTATAGACTAATTGTGAATGTAAGTGATTGCCATGTACTTCTACCATAGTATTACCATAGTTCATGTGCCATACTGTTACTATGTCCAAAATGAAATAAAATGAAAAATAAAAACTATGACAATACTATGGTCATTTTTATTAATTATTGTGAAATTGATGACAGACTGATTGTGATACTAAATGATTGCCAAACAAATATCCAATCATGTCCAAAAACATATGGTAATTTGAATTAACAATACAGAAACATGATTAATACCATAATACTGAACAATTACCATATTATACACCACAGTATTAATATGTTCAAAAACATGGTACCATGTTTTAAAAATATGGTATTATTTTGAAACAGATAATAGATTGATTGTGATTCTAAATGATTGCCATACTCTTATTACCACATGTCCAAATACATGATGTTTCTACTGCATTTTTATACAAAAACAATGATAAATACCATAGTACTAAATGACTACCCCATTAATTTACCACGGTGTATTCATCCAAAAACATAGTAGCATGTCCAGAAATGTGAATGGTAATGCTATGGTCCCTTAGGATTTCACTTGTCACACAATAGTTAGATTGATATAATCAGTTCAGTGTTTGCTCTTTAACAGAAGCATTAAACTCTCTCTAATTGAGCAGAGAGCTTTGCTTTAATGACCTCCCATCATGCCTTTTAAGACGACCCGGAGAGCGAGAGGGAGGCGCGTACGAGTCGACAAACGATTGAACAACAAGAGAAAGTCTAGAGGAGATTAAGAAGACGAGGCTTTCTGAGGTTCCTCTTCGCTTGAGAGGAGAGGGATGTCACTTGATCAACAAAGAGAGAGGAATTTTGCTGGCCCCTTCTGTCGGGACATGAATGGATTTTCCACTGGCCTGACGTGTGGGGAATTGCAAGCTGGGGATACATGAAGAGGAGGCCATTGAGATGCACTGCAAGTCGCTGGCACTCGCTCCATGTGACACCAGGGGTGGTGCGGTTCAATTACGTTAAATTAATTTACCAGGAGCTTCTGAATAACAATACGGCCTGCATTAATGAAAGGTACGTGTGAATGGATGGGGTGACAAACGCTTGGTCCTGAAATCAACAGAAAATGTATGAGCGCAGGGATCGTGTTAAAAGGGATAGTTCAGCCAAAAATTACAAGTCTGTCCTCATTTACTCAAATCAGTATGACTTGTGCAGAATCGAGACACTGCAAATGTTGAGAAATGAACTGACCACCCCTTTCAATATAATACAACTGCTCCAAAATGACAAAAAAAATCACCATGTCGATAGTCCACATGACTTCTTCTGAAATCATATGATAGATTTGTCTGATGAACAGACTGAAAATTAAAATGGAACCACTTAAATATGACACAAAAGTTATTTTCAATGATCAAAATGACAAAAAAAAGCACCACATCAGTAATTCATAAAACCTGTGCACTGTATTCAACATTCTCTGAAGTCATACAACATTTGTGGGATGAACAGACCGAAATTTAAGTCAAGATGTATTTGCATCCACTTCTGTATAAAAATTACTGCAATTATTGTAATGATTGCTAATGTCACATTTATGTCTCCAAAAACCATAAAAAGCATCATATCTGTAGTCATTATGACTTGTGCACTGTCTTCTGAAGTCATATTTGAGTAATGTTTGTCAATCAAAATGATTGTCAGTGATGTAATTTTTTTTTCCAAAAAATACATAAAAAGCACCATATTAGTAATCCATATGACTTGCGAACTGTATTCAGTGTCTTATTTGATTTGTGTGATGAACAGACCAAAATGTACAGTTACATCCATTCAAATGAGACAAAAAAATATTGCTAATGATGTATTTTTTGTCTCCAAAATACATAAAAAGCACAATATCAATGACTTGAGGACTGTATTCAATGTCTGCTGAAGTCTGTGTGATAATGAACAGATTGAAGTTTAGGCTGCGTCCAATCAAATACGACACAAAAATGATTGTCAGTTAAGATAAAAAAAAATAAAAAAATAAAAGCATCATATATCAGTTACTCATATGACTACAAATGACATATGAATGACTCAATATATCTCCAAAATACATAAAAGCACCATATCAACAGTCCATATGACTTGTACACTGTATTCAACGCCTTTAAACGTAGTACAACAGATTATTGTCTTGAACAGACTGGTATTTCATACAGTTGCATCCATTCAAATATGGCAAAAACTGTTGAGAATGATTGAATGAGAATTGCATTTTTTTGTCTCAAAAAAGCTCCACAAAACGTGGTCCATACAACTAACGCGCAGCTGCATTTGAAAGTGTCTGTAAAGGAGGTACAGTTGAACGTTAAATATTTAAGTAATGCAGTAAATTGAATAAATAAATCACATTCGTCCAGTTAATTGAAGAGATATTCAGCTTTTATTTATTGCAACTGAAATCTCATTAACAATCCTGCAATATGTGGTTAAAGCCAGTTTCGATTAGATTGATTAAAATTGGAAATGCGCCTTTAAAAGTTTTATCGTTAATGCTATGAAACTTTACACTAAGGTTGTGCATTTGAATGTGTGTGAAAAGCAGACAGCAAAAACAACAGCTGAATTTATGTCCGTTTATCACAAAGCTTTAGCATCCGAAAAATCTAAACAATGTGAATGAAACATTTTACGAAACAAATGTTTTTGGGTGAAATTGGTCCTTTCAAGACTTCATGCATGACACTCATCTTTACACCGAGGAAACGCGCAAGCTATGGTTGTTTATTCAAATACGATAGACGGCACAATAAAATATCCATAATTATATGACTGAGCTGGAAGGATGTTGGTTTAGAAAATCCCGTTTCGTGGGTCCTCCCTTGAAAACGTCTTCTCCGAGGTGGTTAGGAAATGCCCGCATTTTTGCCCGTTGTGGTTATTCTGCTCATAAAAACATCTGCTGAATCTGCAAAACAGCATGACGCAGCAGCAGGCCATGCCGCGGAGGAAGAAAAAACAGCCGCTGACTGCACTGGTGTTTTATTCACCCTACTCAGCCGCACGGTAATTGTGGCTTTGGGGGAATAAAATATAGAGTGGCTATCTGAATGCACGCCTCCATTAAACTGTAACTTAAACCATCTGATGGAATGTCTTTGTGTTTTAAAGCTGGCAGAGGCGGTTGGACGCTGTATCAGCCAGCGCTCAGCTAACAGACTTTGGGTTTGCTTTTTTACAAGTGCTTCTTTCTTCCCAGCCACATCCTTTGTATTTTACACGGATTTAGCCCGGGATGCCGCAGCCCGGTGACCGTAAAATGTCAACAGAGACCGTTTAAGAGAGGGGCGAACGTCAACAGAGCCATAAAATGACAGATTGAGAAACGGAGGTTACGCAGCCACAAAAGGAAATCGTAGGATGTCACTTGTCAAAACGTTGATGGCTAATAACAATCTGAAATGTTTAGATGAGAGTCTAAAAAGCCAGAGAAACCATGAAAACTTCTTAAATTGCAAGATAAAATCAGTAGCTGTTTTTTTTTAGCAACAGCAATGCAAAGTAAAAGTCACCAGTATACTAAACTATAAGAAATTAACACTTTTATTAAATAAGGACACATTAAACTGATCAAAAGTGACAGTAAAGATATTTGCGCTGTTCTTTTGAACTTTGTGTTCACTGAATATAAAGCAGCACAACTGTGGATAATAATCAGAAATGTTTCTTGAGCAGCATATTAGAATGATTTCTGAAGGATCATGTGACACTGAAGACTGGAGTAATGATGCTGAAAATTCAGCTTTGATCACAGGAATAAATTACATTTTACAATATATTAACATAGAAAGCAGCTATTTTAAACTGTAAAAATATTTCACAATATTGCTGATTTTACTGTATTTTTTAACAAATAAATGCAGCTTTGGTGAGCAGAAGAGACATTCTTTCAAAAGCAATAATAATTTTACTGACCTCAAACTTTTGAATGGTAGCGTAAATACACAAAACATTTATATTTATATTTATATAAATCAATGCTTTATGCAATTGGAAATTTATGTAAGTTTATTTGATAAAAGCAACTTTTCTGATGAGACTGAGTTTAAGAAAGTCTAGTTAATATAATCATACTTAAACTAAAATCACTCTACATGAGCCTCTTTTCCACGATATAAAAAAAAGAAAGAAAATGAAGCGAAAAAAAAAGAATGAAAAAGTCTTTTGTAGCCTGAAAGAAAATCTTCTGCTTAAATATTAACATCTTCATACTGTAATATCACTAGTGCTGTGCTAAAAACCATCCCGATGTTTGAATGTCAGGTAGGGTTTTCCTATTTATGACGCTATGGATGTATTCAGGGCACAGAATCTTAGCTCTCTGGCTGACCGAGGTTATAAAACGTCTTCATTTATTTCGCAGGATAATTACGCTTGGCATTAACAGACAAAAATGCGCCACTGGCAGCCTATGAGAGAACAGGGATCCAGTTGTTTGGGTCAAAGCGCTTCTTGCCAAGTCCGACATAAAATCCTTCTGCCACATAATTAAAAAGTGGCTGCAGGAATGCATATTCCCATTTTACACTTACAAGTCCCCCAGCAGGCATATATATATATACACTCCTGATTCACATGAAGCTGACGGTGTAGCATGAGAATGACCTGCAGATGTGGCTCTTATTCATCTACAGTTTCCCAAACCTCTTCATTTATTTCCATTTCTCCTCTGGCTGCTGTTAAAAGCCTCCTACATACACTGGAGATGGAGAGTATTATGGAAATGGCACTTATAATAGCCAATGAAGGCGTATCTATTTGGCTTCCAAACAACTATTGGTTGCTAAATGAAATTCTGTTTATTTCTGCTGGAACTTTGTGACCATATTCATCGCTTGATCCAAATGCCATGGCCATTTTTCTTCCTGTCGTCTTTCTAGATGTTGGGATGCAAATTAGGAGCAATCGGTGCTCAGAAAACATACTAAATCATAGGTGATGATTCATAATGGAAGAAGACAGTTTTCGGTTCATGCATCTGTCGTCATGAGCATGTCAAGCAGCTGATTTGTAGCCAAAAAAAAATAAAAAAAAGCAACTGACTTGCATGACATCCAACAAATCACCTGCAACCATGGGTTTCTCATGTAACCTGCGTCATCCGCTTGACATTCTGCTTTGTCTTTACACATAAGCCGGAGACATCTGGAAGTCAAGTAATTAGTCAGACGAGCCTTCAAGCTAGATGAGGAACAGTCCAGTTCGACGCCTACACATAATAAAGTGGGCCTGCATTGAGCAAACGCCTCCGAAACATCCTCCACAATGTGGATTATCATGAATTCAGCTACAGATTGTGTTTTATCATCTGAAAACAGTCTAGTATGGCTTCAACTTCTGAAACTGAACGTCAAAAACACTTCTTACCAATTTTTTAGGAATTTATCTCTAAAGAGAAACAAATCACATATAGTATAGAGCTATAAAATTAAGTACACTTGTCAGATAATTTGGTCTTGGATCAACTGATGAGAAATCATACCTGTAGGAACTTTTTCGCAAGACGCAAAATATGTACCAATAAGTACATATCACTGCAGTTTCCAACAGAAATGAACACTAGAGGTTGGTAAAACAGTGAGCACTTGTAATCATTTTCATACACAGTTATGATTACAGCTCCATATGTTTCGATTTCCGGATGTAACAATATTGCTCGGTAGCTCAGCCGGCACACACTGTAAAAAAAAATAAATAAATAAAAAAAATTGAGCCAACTTAAAATTTTAAGGCAACCAGCTTCTGCAGATTTTCAGACTTATTTTTGTGGGAGATTGTCAAATTTTTGTTGTATAAACTTAAATTAAAAAATCTGCTGAAGCTGGTTGCCTTAAATTTTTAAGTTGGCTCAACTTTTTTTTTTTTTTTTTTTTTTTTGTACAGTGCAGAAGTGGACTTAGAATGTAGAATCTTTGGGTACGAAAAACATGATTCATGCTGAAAGACGAGAAATTTAACTACAATTTTACAAATATAAAAAAATCGAATTTATTAAATTAAATTAAATTAAAAAATGAATAAAAAATTACATCAAATCTAATCTAAATGAAATATCTCTAAGTTTTGATTTCAAAAAGTCATAATTTCTCCAATAATAATTGCAATAATTGCAGTGGGATTAGTGTGAAAAATTTCAGGATTTAAAAAGTATTAATGTAATTATATTTAATTAGGCTAAAATTTTACAAATTTAATTTCAAATTTCAAAAGTTTACTTAAAAAAAATATTAAAAAAAAGAAATAAAAAAATGGTCGAATTGAATTGAATTGAAATTCTGTCTGCAACAGAAACAAGTTTCCAAAACACTCCCCTGTCTGTTATTGGTCAACGAACTTATAGCCCCACCCCCAAACTCATGCCATTGGTTGTGCTAATGTTACTATGCCAGGCTGCTCAAACAAACAGATTTTAAAACCACCACAGAATTGTTGGTTGGAATCAAACTATACAAATGTCTTACAAACTATCTGCTTATTAAAATGGACGTAGAAGAACGCATTTTAACATTACAGACATCACCTTAAACCAAAAAAATATCCAATTTATTTGCATTCAGCGACAAACACTGAAACATTACAGCAAAATCCAGTCTGATTTCAGTTTAGGGAAGAATATAATTAGCTATGTTTCCTTCCAAGTTATACATGAAAGTTAAACGTTTTGGAAATTTTCTTCACATCTCGGTGTTTCAATCCAGCGGTTTTAATGCGATTTCCCAATATTTGCATTAAAATACATGGATAGAAGCCCGAATACCGATGTCTGTGATGTGGATGATGTAAGACATAAATCTATCAGTGCTTAAAGAGTACGACAGCTTATGTTATCTACGTGTACTTTAACACACCTCCAGCTCAACTTCCTGACACTATTTCGTGTCTTACAGCATGAAGAGGCTCGTTACTTTAAACGGCTTGTTCTCGTGTTCTCATTCACTCGGCTCCCAAGAGGACGCCTATAAGTCTCAGGGCTAAGTGCTTCCATTAAAACTTCAATGAGCTATAAAACCTATGTAAATTCATTTCCTTAATCATACTTATGATACTTGGGTCACGTACAGCAAACTGCTTTTAGTTGCAAAAGTGCTCCCCTAACAACTTCCCTATTCACACACAGGAAGCTTCTTCCAGGTCTCTGATCCAAATCATTTCAGACATGTAAAGCTCCAAAGATCAAGAGGGCTGCTCTACACGGGCAGCTTTTTATACTTAAAACATTTCGATATTTGATTTTAAGGACCTTGTTTACTTTTGCATGCTAAATCATTTTGGTCGCCACTTGAAATGCATCATAAGTTCCTCAAGAAAACAATCTTAAACATTGAGCTTAGAGAAATAATACAAAAGCACACTACTAAAACATCTTACTGTTAAAAACATTCACTATATTGATAGACAAGCACCTCATCAAAAAAAAAAAAATGTAAATATGATTATTTTGATTTATTTCAATATTTAATTTTATGATTTCATGTTTTTTAAAATAAAATAAAGAAAGTCAATTGTTTTAAAAATATGCTATTTAAAAATCTATACTATCTTATCAAAATAAATAAGAAATAAAACACTAAAAACTAAAAGCAATTGTTTTACATATTATATATATGTGTGTGTGTGTGTGTGTGTGTGTGTATGTGTGTGTGTGTGTGTGTGTGTGTGTGTGTATATGAAGGGTTCAGATGCAAAAGCCTCAAAATGCCTTTTGAAATTTTCTTGTAAAATGAGCATTTTTATCAGGCTCCTATGTGGTAGGTTCAGTAATTTCACTTTCATGGTAATGAATAGGTTGAAAAAAATGCTCATTTTAGAAGAAAATTTCTAAAGAAATATATTTAGAAAAAAAAAAAAATATATATATATATATATATATATATATATATATATATATATATATATATTTTTTTTTTCTAAATATATTTCTTTAGAAATTTTCTTCTAAAATGAGCATTTATATATATATATATATATATATATATATATATATATATATATATATAAAAAAAATCAGTTTAATGTTTGATTTTAAGGCCATTTTTCTGGCCGCCTACACTAGAAATGCATCATTCAATGTTCTCAAGAAAAACAGCTGATGTAAGAAATCAAAAACAATGATGACCATAGAAAAACAACACAATAACATATCACTAAAGCGTCCTACTGTTAGAAAACAATCACTACACTGACAGAGAAGCATCTCATCATTATTTTATGAAGGACGTCCAGCCTGTTCTTGCTTAAACCCTGTGCTTCAGCCTCCTATACACGTCTGCTCCCCAAGGTTAGCAGCAGTGGCTCTTTTACGACTCAAGTCATGTACACAGTGATGGAAATAAATTGGGTGTAGAGCAGAGACCCATGAGTGCGGTTGCCAGACGCGCACAGGAAGAATCAATGTAGGTGCAGTGCTGCGTTTGGACGAGAGCGCAGACAATGCATCTTTACATTTGAGTCATATGGCCGCTGCGTGTTTACCTGCTGCTATCACACCACGAGCACTCATTTGCACTGATATTTTGTCATCAGAGCTGTTGATTTCTGTAGCTGGTGTGATGCTTGGATCACAAACTGATTCATTAAAGCACAAAACACAAGCAAACAGGGCAATGAGCAAGTTAGCAAATGTTGTTTGGTCAGCTCTCAAAGCTCGCCAGATCTCTGGGGTTTTTCTGAAAACGGGCCTGTGGGTTCGGGGTTTTATAGCTGAGGACTTAATGGATCTCTGATGGAGTCGAATAATACGCAGAATCTGTTTCACTTGTTCAACATTGTTCTTTATAAGCACCACTTGAAAACTGAGTCAATGAATGTTTGAAATGCTGTACTACTCATGCAATATAAAGTGTAAAATATGCAAACACATACAGTGTATCCCGTAATGCAATATAGAATAACTAAACCTTCCATTTACAGTGTGACAAATAAATTGGATTGGAAGAAAATTAGACTTTTTTTTTTTTAAATGCAATTTTTTTAAATTATAAAGATGACTATCAATTATAAACAACTGGCAATAATAATAATAATAATAATAATAATAATAATAATAATAAATAAGTATGTATGTATGTACAGTATGTATGTGATATTATTATTATTATTATTATTATTATTATTATATTGAACAGGAAGACTATATTCAGCTCAAATCTTCACAGTGTTTACTATTGATGAGAGTTATTTACTGTATAAGCATACTGTTTCTGGTGTTACAAAGAATATAATGATTCCACTTTGAACAAAAAAAAAAAAAAAAAAAACAGCACTCCAAAACTCTCCAAAGGCAATTTGCAGTGATGGTCAGCTGTACAAAATGCAATTAATGTAATGGACCGCACTCATGGTGCAATGACGGGTCACTCCTTTGGTAAACATGAGATTTCTACATTCTACATTTGATCTGTTAGTAGTGTTTGAAACCAACAAGGACAAGCTTTGCGTGCTAGTCAGCAGCTCACGTGACATTTCAACTGCAGCCTACTTGGACGACCTTATGTAATATTTTATTCATTCAACACTCTTGGGATGGCGAGTGTCTAGAATAGACTACAACCACAACCTTCAGTCAGAGCAAAACAAAATGACAAATACTCCACATAGGGGTCTTTTGCATGATGACAGGTGGATGCTATTGTCTAAACACTGTCTCTCTCTCAAGTCTCTCGTGCCTTTCTTTAACAGGGGATGGTTTCAGAATTCGGCTTAAGTTCTGGCAAGTTCTCTCAAACTTATGAACAAACGTTCTTCCAGTAACATTAAGAGAACGTTTGTTCAAAGTTATGTGATCTGTAATGTTCTCATTCATGGAACTTATTTTGTGAAATGTTTCAGTTTGGCATTTGTCTTTTTAAAATGTTACTACTTGTTTCAGATTTTTCAGAGAATATTCAAAAGTAACGTTCCCATAATGTTTGCAAAATAATAAAATGGAATGTTCTCTTAAGCTAAGAAAAAAAGTTTTTAAAACATTTAAAACATTTTGGATATTTTGAACATTTAGAAATAACAATGCAGTAACGTTAAAAGAAAGTTCATTCAAATTTATATGATCTTTAATGTTCTCAAAATGTTATTTTTTTTTTATTTATGTTTTAGTTAAATGTGCATATATTTTTTTAATGTTAATACTTTTTTCAGAATTCCATACAATGTTTCTGAACGGGCAAAATGTAATGTTCCCTTAACATTCCACGAAAAAATAACCAAGATTTATTTATTTATTATTTTTTAAACATTTTAAAAACTGGATGTTTTGAAGGATTAGAGAACATTCAAAAGTAATGCCCCCATTATGTTTATATAGTGAAACATTCCTATAATGTTCATATAACCAAGAAAAAATGGTTTTAAAACATTTAAAAAATATATATATTATATAAATATAATATAATATAATATAATATAATATAATTATATATATATATATATATATATATATATATATATATAAATAATACAATTTTTCCTTAACATTATAACATTAAAACATTTTTGGGGAAAAAAGAGAACTTGAGAACATTCAGAAATTATTTCTTCACAATTAAAAACATAAAACGCTGGGAATCATACAATCTGACAAACAGCAATCGTAAAGGACCAAGAAATCGAACATCATGCAACTTTTTCTGCATTTACAGGTCTACATTATGTCAAGGGTCATAAAAACACTTTTGCAGCTGGTTATCACGGTTAGTGGTCATGTGGGTTAGTCAATGTCAGACAGGCCAAGTGTAAGTGAACACCGTTAAAGCCAATGAAAGAGGTGTCAACAATTCATTCATTTCAGACCGACCGCAAATGCTTTTTTAAAGATGCTTCCTACTGCTACAGCTAATCTGTGTGTGTGCAAAGAAAATATCTGTTTAGTTCGAATAAAAATGGTCAAGTCCCACTTTGCCTCTCTCTTTTTCTAAATGAGTCTGGAATCAACTTTTGGAATCACTTCCAAAACATTGCATCAAAGTCAAGAAGTCTTGAATCGAAAACCCAAGAAAATTAATGAAAAATTGAGATTATTCACTTTGTACTGGTTCCACCAATAAGCTTTTAATTACTTTTCATTCCATCTCTCACTGTCACACTCCAGCAGTCTGTTCAGAGTGTTTTGTTGGTCTCTGTAACTGTACGCTGTTGAATTAGCTGCGTTGGCAGCCGCAGTAATTTGCTGCCACTCCACATCCTCTGTGTTATGAGTAACACTGCCGGAAAACAGCACAAAGATTCCCTTCTAAGCCTTTACTTCTGTGAGGACAATTTCAACTCCCTGATATATGAGGCCATTTGTCAGTTAGCAAACCCATTTTTTTCTCCAAGCAAGCAACTGATCGGACGTTTACTACAGGACAGTCCCTACAGAGCAACCTGAGTTTAAGTGCTTTGTTACCAGCTATTTATAACCCCCCCCCCCCCCACACACACACACACACACACACAAACTTACGTATACTGCCGTTCAAAAGTTTGTGGTTGGTAAGATTTTTTTTTTTAAAGATGTTAAGTCTCAAGGCTGCATTTATTTCATTAAAAATACAGGGAAAAAACAACAACAGCAACAAAAAAACAGGAATATTTTGACATATTCTTACAATTTAAAATATCTGATTTCTATTTTAATATTTAGTAAAATGTAATTGATTCCTGTGATCAAAGCTGAATTTTCAGCATCATTACTCCAGTCTTCAGTGTCACATGATCCTTCAGAAATCATTCTAATATGTGACCCTGGACCACAAAACCAGTCTTAAGTGTCAATTTTTCGAAATTGACATTTATACATAATCTGAAAGCTGAATAAATGAGCTTTCCATTCCATGGTTTGTTAGGATCAGACAATATTTGGCCGAGATACAACTATTTGAAAATCTGGAATCTGAGGGAGCAAAAAAATCAAAATATTGAGAAAAATCGCCTTTAAAGCTTAGCAATGCATATTACTGATCAAAAACGACATTTTGATATATTTAGAGTAGTAAATTTACAAAATATCTTCATGGAATATGATATTTACTTAATATACTAATGATTTTTGGCATAAAAGAAAAATCTATAATTTTGACCCATACATTGTATTTTTGGCTATTGCTACAATTATACCCCAGCGACTTAATACTTAAGGTCACATATACTAATTTGCTCCTCAAGAAACATTTCTTATTATTAACAATGTTGAAAACAGTTGAGCTGCTTCATATTTTTCTGGATATTGTGATTCTTTGGTCAACAGAGAGTTTAAAAGAACAGCATTTATTTAAAATATTTTTTGTGACATTCTAAATGTCTTAATGATTATTTTTTATTAATTGTATGCATTCTTGCTGAATAAAACCACAACTAAAAAATAAATAAATAAAAATCTTACTGACCTTAAAATTTTGAACAGTAATACTTTCTTGAACCATATGGAAGTAACTCAATACACATCCTACATAAATTCAGCCAAATAATACAAATTCTGTCATCATTTACTCACCCTCATACTATGTTTTTGAGTCTTTTTTGAAGCTTGAAAACGTCAGTCCCCTTGCATTGTAATTGCACGAAAAAAAGAGTGAGTAGTAAAGTGGTTTGGAACAACGTGATGGTGAGTAAATGGTGGCAGACTCTTCATTTTTAAGTGAATTATCCCTGTAACGAGAGGATGGACTTAACATCTTCCTTAAGTCTCGCCAGCACAGATATACAGCGCAAAACTACTCAGAAAACAAGAGAAAGTACACCAGCGGATAAAGGAGAGGAGGGAGAGATGGAGAGATGGAGAGAAGGCTGGAAGCCATAAGACAAATGACGGAGGTAAAGTGAGAGGAGGGTTGGATGGCTTACGCTGTGTTGCATCGTCCTCCAGACAATCCTCTGGGATGCGGAAGCAAAAAACAGAGGAAAAAAGGGATTTCATTGAAAGTGGAGATGAGAAAGCATACCACGGGCAAACACATGATAAATATGCATTAGACAGAAAAGCAATATGCACGATTACATTTGATGAATGGCATTGCTGGGATATTCCATCCCATTCCCCTCGGTCTAAAAAACCAAGCACATCCCCTTTACACACAAACACTTCTCCCTAACTCAACATTTATTTAACCGTCACGTCTCTGCATTATAAATTCTAGGGTTAACTTTAAACTCATCCAATGCACAGCTGAGTGGAAAAAAGCACTCGCACATATTGGATAGAAAGTCATTTTACATGAATTCTCCCAGTTAGCTGGAGGCTAAAATAAGATTATGCGCAAATGCAATCTTGTTCTACTTTTAAGTCAAATTCATATTCTCATCAATTCTTGTTAGGTATTATGAGTCAGAACACTTTATTCCAGTAGAGCAACTCTTAGATGCTACTTCATTATAAGCCTAAAAAAAAAAAAAAAAAGAATAAATTAATACGTTAGCACAAAAAAAAAAAAAATGCATACATCATACATGGAATGTTTTAGTTGGATGTTTTAAAATCGTTCAGGGAACATTCAAAAGTAACATTTCAAAAATGTTTTCAAAATGATTAAATGGAATATTCTCTCAATGTTCATATAACCAAGAAAAACATTTTCAAACATTTAAGTTGCATCTTGTTCTACAAGTCAAATTCAAATTTGATCTATTCTTGTATTATGTATTATGAGTCAGAACACTTTATTCCAGTAGAGGAACTTAAGTACACTTTTTACACTACTATATCATAAGACTAAAAATAAAAATAAAATAAAATAAAATTTTGCACAAAAACATTACATACAATGTGTGTAATGTTCAACATTTCGGTAACATTTTAATTAAAGCTTTTATGTATAATGTATTATAAAATGTATGCTTTTGTGCATTATAACTTTTCATGAGAAATTTTAACCAAAGTTAAAATGCAATATTGGAAGGTTTGTTTTTCCATGTGTAATAATTATAAGTATTATAATGTATCATATACAGTAATTACAATTATTCATAAGACCATACAGTGCATCATAAGGTTCAGTACAAGGGATATAAACTGCATTAAGTGGTACCAGCAATTTATTTATTTGTTTGTTTGTAACTCTGACTACTTGTTTCAGAATCTTCATAGAAACATTCAAAAGTAACTTTTGCATAATGCTTGCAAAATTAAAGGTGCCATAGGTGATTGTATTCAGAAACATTTTTTGTTATTCTGGTTGAAAGTCTCTTCACGTCCCGATAGCAATCATTAAGTTAAGTGGTCTAAATGTATTTATCTGTATTTATATATTCTGTGGAAGGGGTACGACCAAAAAATGTTCGTCCAATCAAAACGTTCGGTCCGAGCATTTTAATTGACCTATCTGTAAGCCCCGCCCCCCTTAGTTACTGTTGCTCCCTCGGACAAACAAACGCAGTTGCTCACTGTCTTTCAATGACAGCTACAGCGTGAAAACCTTGTCCCACGATGTTTCTGCACAATTTTGGACACAGAAGGCCACCAAATGGGAATTAAATATTCCATGGAGGTATTTATAAAATATTTAAAAATAAATACGGTGGGTAACTCGAAGCGAGGGTTTACCGATCACAATGCAAGCGGGAGAAGTCTCATATTACGGTCAGTCATCACGATCGCGGATGACAACATGCAGGATCAACACTGTTCATGTATCGCAGGGTACGATTAAATTAATGTACATTTAACCAGTTTAATATGGAGAGGCACTGAAATGTAGACCTATGTTTGTGTGTTTTTTGACCTACACTGTACAAGACGCGAGAACAATCCGCTATTTAGGTTTGTATGTTAGCATCACTAACTTTAACGTTAGCTAGTTTTAGCCAGAGATACCTTGCTAAAGCACAAGATAACATTAGCGTTCTGCTTGAACAGATGAAAACTGTAACTTAATGAGTGTATGACAACCAGAAAATGAACATTTTTGTCTTCATTTGTATTGGGGTGAATACTTAGGGACATTTTGCTCTGTTTTGTTTGGATTCAGGAAATGTAATAAAATAAATTCCATTGCCCATCCTCTCCGGATATCTCGAATCAGTAATACAAGTGCCCCAGGCACATCGTTTTACCATTTTTGCGGCACAATCACCACAAAACCGACGAGAACTCGCGATCTTCCAATGCTTTTCTATGGCGCTGAAACCTAAAGATGTCCGAGTTCCGGTCCCCGTGCAACTGATACTCGACTGCTATTGGCTCATCAACGTTCTAGGGGAGGGGCTTACCGATAGGTCAATTGGCTTTCCTACCTGCCTGTCAATGTATGTATTTGCATACCTCTGCACATGATGTAATAAATTCCAGTCCTCGCGCCCCCCAGCTCTGCATATTTTGCATGTCTCGCTTAGTTAACACACTCGGTTCAGATAACCAGCTCGTTAGAAGTGAGCTGCGTGCATGAACTGTGTTCCGACTGACATGCTCCCTACACAGTGTTCATTGCTCTCTACTCCCTGAGCAGGGAAATCCGTTGAAGTTTATTTCACTTCAGAACATTCACTCACGGATTTGCGCTGCGCAGCATCTTCACACACAGACGAAACGTACTAGAGAAGTGTGAAGTGTGACATAATATACCTCTGTAAATAAATATTATTTAAATTCACTTCTCGCACACTTTAATGCCCTTTGTATGGAACATATACACTTTGAACTGGAATCATGGCGGAATATCTGGTGATGTCCACTTCGCAGGGCACTTATTACGGTCGAACAGAACAACCGTCGGACGTGATAAGATATCCATATGAAAACTGCAGAGCAGGGAGGGTACGAGGACTGTAATTGGAAACCGTTGATGAAGCCTATTGTAGTAATTTAATGCTGTCTCTAGTATTCCGCTCTTTGAGCGTACACTGTAAAAAGTGAAAGTTGACTTAACTTAAAAAAAAAATGAGGAAACCCGTTGCCTTAAAATTAAGTACATACTAATTAAAAAAAAAAAAAGTTAAGTGAACTTGACAATTCAATTAACTTATTTTTTTTTTTAATTATTTACTTAAAAATTAAGGCAATGGGTTTCCTCAATTTTTTTTTAAAGTTAAGTCAACTTATCACTTTTTACAGTGTATGTGTGTTCAGGGGACGTGGCTTTGGACGGCGATTGCAGGGAGGGAGGGGCGTTCGCTTTCAGTGCTATCAGGCTAAAGTTAGCATTTTCTGAGATCTCCTACTGCACCTTTAAACATTTTGGAATTGTTTGCAAAATGGAACGTTTCCTTAATGGTCATATAACAAACAAACATACAAATAAATAAATAAATAAATAAAATATTTTACAGATTTAAAAAGCATCTTGTTCTACTGTTAGGTCAACTTCATATTTCCATCTGTTATTGTTAAGTATTATAAGTAACTCGTGTTAATGATAAAATGGACTGCTCCCTAAATGCTTGTATAACCCAAGAGAAAAAGGCAATCTTGTTCTACTTTTAGGCCAAATTAATATTTCCCTGTTTTCTTATGTATTATGAGAACACTGTATTTACAGTAGAGGAACTCAATACACTCAGACACTACTTCATTATAAGCCTAAAAAAACAAAAATAAAAAACAATAAAATAAAAATAATAACCACGAAAACCTTCACCCAACCTTATTAAGCTGGACTTCAGATCTATTTCTACTTAATTTAACCCTAAAAAAAAAAAAGAACACGACATTTTTCTCATTTTTTGTCCAGTACCACCACTAAAGCTTTCCCCAGCAGCCGCTGCATTCTCTCGGGTCCAACCTGCAAAGGTCACCATTGCCCACTCACGCCTTCCCACACTGCCCCGCTCTGCCCTCGCTGCCACCCACTCACCAGTCTGTCCAGGCTGGTGCCGGCTGCCGTGGTCGGCCTCTCTTCTGGACTGTATGGTCTGAAGCGACTGTTGAACACATCCGAGATCCCCCGGGCAGATCGGCCCACTCCAGCTGCTTTGGGATGACCGCATCCCTGAAACACCTATAATTACCAAAGAGGGGATGCATCAGTCCCTGCGGTTAGGGTATAAAAACAGCTATTGTAAAAGAGGTGAAAATGAAGAATGAAGTGCGATGACAAGGAGATATTTTGCACTGAATTGTTTAATGCAACAGGCATTTCGCTGTAGCTGAATTCATGAACTGATGAAGTGTAAAGTGCAAGTCAAGCTTCAAATAAAAGCATGTGCCGAATGCATAAATGTTTCTGCTCATTTGCTCATTGTGCTCATTTTGAGCTATACACTATATCCTGATTTGACAATCTTAAGGCCATTGCACACTGAGTCTGAATTTTTTCGTCCGAAATTTTCTATACGAAAAAACGCATGTGAAAATTTCTGACTCAGTGTGCAAGGACCTTGACTCTATGCAAGTATGTGCATACTTAAAATTTTAACCAGTTTTAACCAGCTTTGTGCATGGCTGAATTTTTAAATCAGTGGCTAAGGTTAAATAAAATAAAATGTTTATTAAAAAAAAATAAAATAAAATAATTATATATATATATATATATATATATATATATATATATATATATATATATATATATATATATAATTATTTTATTTTATTTTTTTTTAATAAACATTTTATTTTATTTAACCTTAGCCACTGATTTAAAAATTATATATATATATTAAAGAGACATTTTATTTTATTTAACCTTAGCCACTGATTTAAAAATTCAGTGGCTAATATATATATATATACATATATATTTTATTTATTTATTTATTTTTTATATATATTTTCTGCTTTCATTTTAGTTACAATTTTAGTTTTTTTTGTGCTTTTGTCATCTTTCTAATGTTTGAATAAATACATTTTAAATTATTTAGTTCTTCAAGTTAAACTGAGCAAAAAAAAAAAAAATTATATATATATATATATATATATATATATATATATATATATATATATATATATATATATATATATATATATATATATATATATATATATATATATATATATATGTTGCCTTGGCATCGTTTAAGCTTTATTTAAAACAAAAACTAATTTGATTCAGACATAAAATTCTCTACAGAAGACAATGGTGTGAATATTTAGCTCAATTCAACTCAACTTGCTTTTATTTTGAACTAACTTTATTTTGTTATTTAAGTTTTCTTCTCATCCAATAGTGTCAGTGTAGTCAAATTGTTAATACATCTACATTTAGATAAAATACCATTTTAAGTTAAGTGCCTAAATTCATGCATATTAGCATATTAATTTTACTTTACAAAAAAAAAAAAAAAAAAAATCAATAAATGGTGAAAATTGTAATTCCAAGGATACTGACCCTCAAGATTTTCAGCTGGTCAAATCAAAGGCAAACATGTTAAAAATGTGTGTCACAAGAGCAATAATGCGTGCTTTGCATTGACACGCTGCAGTGAATTGTGGGTGAGCTGACAGTGATGGAAGATTTTAATGGCACGGCTGGCTCTTATGGCAGGATGTTGTCTGCACTCTGATATCGGACGATCTGTCACTATGATTACCATTCAGAGTCTCGGGCTGACATGTACACACTGATTTCCATGCTCTCTGTGCATTTTCAATCAGGTCCTTCTTTCCAGAAGCTTTTAATGTAAAATCGGAGCACAACACTAGAAACACACCACACAGAGCATATTTCTTTCTTTCATTCATTCGCATTAGAATCTGACAACCAAGCCACATTTTATTTTTTGTCCTGGCCTCCGAGTGGAAGTCCATCAGGGAGACATGGCTAATTTGCCTGAATATGAAAGCTCGTGCTGAAAGCTTCACTACCTGCGGTGTAGCTTTACAACATGTTTTTTGAGCAACATGCATATTTCATCAATATCACCACAAAACATCTGTAAAAAATACGTCCGTCCGTACTTCTGCCTGTTCTATCCTGTCACTTTACACTTGAATACACTGAAAAGTTTAATCATTTATTTTAAATTGCTTTATTTATTCAGGCAAAAATGGCATGATGATGAACCATCGATAATTCATTTAAAAAGGACATTTTTTTTGAGAAAAATATTATTTTTTAAATTAAAAAGTGTATAAATTAAATTAATAAATTAAAATTATAAAGCAAATTAATATACTGTATAAGTATATACTATTAATAAATAATATTAATAAAGTATATACAACTTTTACTATTAATACTATTAAATTAGCTTTTTAATATATAAATTAAACAGTAAACACATTTTAAAAAGTATATACATTTCAAAATTTTTAATTCTATAATTGTTTAAATGTAAAAAAATACAATCTAGTAAATATATTAAAATGGTTTAGAAAAAATAACACCCAAATGTAAGAAACAGTATAATAATCCTTAATTTAATGTTTATATTAAAATAATAATTAAAATTAACATAATACAAACATACATACATACATACATACAGTACTTCATAATAAAGATCATGTTTCTAAGATTCAATAAAAATGTCAATTTCTAAGAATATAATGAGATTTATCCTTGTCTTGCAAATTCTTATTTGTCATTGACCCAAATAACAAACATCTCAAGTCTGCAGATAATAACGGCAAAGTCATGTTCCTCGCTAGCACTCATCTGAAGAACTAAAAATAAGAAAGGATTTTGACTTCCTTCTGGTATGGAAAACACATGGACCTGCTCCAGTCCTTGATATCTGTGTGTATGTGAATGTGTCCCTGCATTGATGGATGTGTGTGTGTGTGTATGTGAGAGAGAGAGCAGATGTACCTTGGATGAAACTTGCATGCTGTTGTCCTGCATGGTCATGATGGCCTCAGAGATCTTTACATCTATCGGCTCCATGACGGCCTCGATGTTGAAGGGCCCTTCCAGTCTGTCAGCCACCAGCAGCATGGCATCTGTCACAACATGAGACGAGAAACACGGTCATGTACAGGACCCATGACACACACACACACACACACACACAGATGCCATGAGACTCTCGTTCATCTACATCCACAGAAAAAAAACGTTTCTTCCATCAAAACCTCCATATGTGGAATCTTGCTGACCATTTTATACTATATTTAGAGTCAACTTGAAAATTTTAAATAACAATTTCTCTTATGCAAGCAAACTAATTAAATATTAATTATTCAAAATTAGTGTTATCACTTATTATATTACAAGCTATATTTATTTAATGCTGAGAAAAACATGGCATTGCCGTCACAATAAGCGTAATAACCACGTATATATGTATAAATATATACATATAGACACACACACATATATATGTGACCCTGGAGCACAAAACCAGTCTTAAGTCGCTGGGCAATAGCCAAAAATACATTGTATGGGTCAAAATTATCCATTTTTATTTTATGCCAAAAATCACAAGGACATTAAGTAAAGATCATGTTCCATGAAGATATTTTGTAAATTTCTTACCGTAAATATATAAAAACTTAACTTGTGATTAGTAATATGCATTGCTTTAAAGGCAATTTTCTCAGTAATTTGATTTTTTTTCCCTCCCTCAGATTCCAGATTTTCAAATAGTTATATCTCGGCCAAATATTGTCAGATCCTATTCAGCTTTCAGATGATGTATAAATCTCAATTTCAAAACATTGACACTTAAGACTGGTTTTGTGGTCCAGGATCACACATATATACACACACATAAAATACATAAAATACATACATACAGACAGGCAAGACAGACAGACAGATACCCACACACACATATTGTCCACAATAAGTAATATAAAAAAAGTAAGCGGAGTCAATTTTGGTTTCATGTTGATTTTAAATAATGTCTGCTATGCAACAAAGTTAAATATTACATAATGAAAATTGCTATTGAAAATTGTTAAGTGTTATCATTTACTTGAAAATGTGGAAAATGCTGTATTTGTTAAGAAAAAAATGCCAGTAAAAAAGGAAAAAAGAAAGAAAAGAAAAAGTTATTTCATGAAAGCAATTCTGAGCACAACACAATATGCAATTAAAAAAAAAGAAATAACATGCACTGATTGTGCAAAATAATTGATCTAAGAAAGTAAAGTCATTTTAATTTCATGCTGACTTTAAATAACAAAGTCTGCTATAGAATAAATATCAAACAATGAAAATCATATTATTTCTTAAAAAAGAAAAGAAAAAAAGGAAAAAGCAATTTTATGAAAACAATTCTGAGCACAACACAATATGCAATACGAGGAAAAGCACTCTCCTCACCTAACAGACACACAAAATGCAAAATTTCAACCTTCAGCAGCTGAGACAAATCAAGACAGTTTAATTACAGCACACAAGCAGCTTCTTTGGCATCTTCCCATTTTCCAGAGTGATTTTGAGGGAAATGTACACATTACTGCCCTGCCAGTGTTACTTATTCTAGCAAACGGTCTTTCACAGCCAGAAACACATAATGACTCTCCATTTGTTTAGCTGCGAGGGACATTATAGAGAGACGATATGTCTCCAGATTTCAAAATATGAGCGCGAGGGAAAAACCTCAAGGGTAAAATCAATTCGCTGACACTAATTGAATCAATACATTACATGTTTTTATGCCCGTGTGACAGTCGTATATACAACTCCGAGGGCTTGATCGGGAAAACAGGAAGTTTAATGTTCATCGAGCCATGCCGCTTTCTGAGCCACGCCTGTTGAGTCTCGTATTTACCACCAGTCCATCTGTTGGACACTTCATACGGTTTACTAGCGTGCATGTGCATAATAAAGCTTTTTCATTTGCATAATTTAATTTGCTTGATTGCATAACAAACATTGTTATTCAAAGTCAACATGAAATCAAAAATTGACCGTATTTATTTTTTACTAATCAGCTACCATTTACTTGAAAATACTTTATTCATTCATATACTGTATGTATATACACACACATATATAAATAAATATTTTAGTGTTGTAGCACTCAAGACCAATCTTATAAGACCATTTTTTGAAGGTCTTAGTCTTGTCTTTGTAGCATTTGGACCGATCAGACACACAACTATTTGTTATATTTAACAACTAATCTCTTATGCCCCCTCAACCAACCAAAGGGCCAAATATGAGGGTCTGCGGACCCTTCCCCCGAAATGCATCCAACACCTAAGAAAGGCAGAACAGGCCTCTGGTTCCATGGCAACCCATCAGATAACACTAGTTTTATTGCTCAAATGACTTGCTACACTGTTAGACATTTCTGTAATTTCCACAGTTATTTACTGTATATCACCCAGTATAATACTGCAAATTCCCTTTACAGTAAATAACTGTAATACCCTTTGCATCATGGGAATTTTCTGTGACGTCAGACCCCACATACAGAGACTTACTGTATTTTTTTAAATTGCTGTATACTACTGTAACGGTCTCTTTGGCGCCATTAAAGATTCTTTGTGAGGATAAATCACAACAAAATGCACTGCAAAACGTCCTAAGACAGGAGAAATGGTGAAGATGCACTTTTCCACCATTGGAAGACTGTATTTTTGTGTTATTCATGCAATGTTTTAAATAAAGAATTTGATATTTTGTAATTATTGTGTCTGTTTTAATTGAATGCCAGTAGTACCTATGTAGAGTAAAAATAAAATTAATTCTATATAAAAATTATAAAATCTAATGAAATCTATATTAAAATGAATGAATTACAGTAGTATACTGATAAATCAAATACAGTTTGCTACTGTGAGTCTTAATTACAGTAGCTTACCGGCAACAGTGTTACCAGTAAGCTACTGTAAAAACCCTTTGAAATGTCTTACAGTGTAGCAGAGCAACTCTCACTACCTTTTTCCTTTAGGAAAGACCTTATGCCATAAAAATTGACTCTTCTCTAATTAATTCATAGAAAAACCTTTCTTTGAATGAAGACACATATCATTCAGGTCACTGTGTATATTATTACTGTTCTTGTGTATTGTATACTGTCTTATGCATGCTTACGATAGATCACTAGTTAAGATCACCTCACTCATACCATGTTTGGTCTCTGTCAATTCGTCTTCGGATGATCTAATTGAGAGTGAATATTACATGTTGATACCTATGCAACATATTAGTATTCTAAGAATCTTTAATAGTTTGTATATCAACTTCCGATCCAGTTCATATGCAAATTATCATGCTCTCAGACAAAGGGTCATAAAACCCCGCAGTATTTCCAAACTCCCGCTTGGAAATTCAGCCTTTCTCATTGGTCAAGCCCATCCTGAGAGGCGTGACTCTTCTCAGACCTTAAAGGGCTCACGCAAAAGTTTTCTTCTGCAAAAGCTCTTCTGCTAAATCTCCGGATTGCTGCCCGTGTGGAGAGCCTGAGTCGGTACGGGCGTGCCCGGTGGGCTCCAACATATCTCAGTCTGCGGTTCTTATCAGATACTGAGAAGATGAGGATGTGAGCTAGAACGCTTCTGGACCCTTAAGTTTTTGTGCCAGGCCTTGCAGCCTTGACTTTCCATTCAACCAAAGGTCCTCGAACCTCAGATGATCTCTTTCTTAGCTCTTTATCACTTTCTACCTGGGAAGGAACTCCCAATCACCACCGAGCCAGAATAACATCTTGTGGAATTCATCACCTTCAACTCGGGAGAACGTGATTGCGAGTCCAAAACCTTGAAACCATCAAGACTTTTCATCCGACACTGCATTCAGGGCACTCGCCAACGACCAAGGATGTGCAAGTATTGTACATCTAACTAAACTAAACAGAGGTTTAGTATAATCTATAGACCCCGTTATAAAGGCGCTGATGGTTTTACTCAGGTAGTTAACTGATTCTCTCCATAACTGCATTCTGTTTTCTCTAATGGCTTCATTCATCCACTTTAGCTCCCCTTTTGTATCTACGCGTGAGTGCATGTATGTTTGTTTAAATTAGTTATGTGTGTTAGTGTTTAGTTAATAAAAGTTGTGTGCACAAATTACATGAGTTTCTGGTTCTGCCTTGCAAATTAATGTCCCTTTACGATTTTCGATCCTTACTACATGCCCTAATGCATTAATACTTAGGAAAGTATTTTCTGTGGCCATGAAAATATCCTTTCTTAGAGTTGATATGAACTCACACTGAATCAGTTGATGGCAATTTAATTCTGCTACAGTTATTACCATCAGCCGATATAAATAATTGTAATTAATAATAATTAATTGTAATTAATGTTAATTAATCTTGGTCTCAGACTAAAAGAACTCAAGATTTTATTTCAAAACCAGTCAAGACCACTACTACAGAGACAGCACTAAATTGCTGGCGCATTGTCTGATTTATTTGTTAACATCATTAATGCAATTCTGGCTTTAAATGCAATCAATAACTTATTTCTAATTTGATTTATTTTGATATTGTTGTGCCCAGAGAGGATTCAATGGGGAATTGTGTCAAAAATGTAACCAAAATGAATACAAATGGCCAAAAAAATTCAAGATATGATTGTAAACATGTACTTGTATGAGATCTTGTTTTTCATATTATATAAAATTAAGCAACATCAAAAGCTTTTTTCCACAAATATGAGCACGATTAATATTAATTTTATACAAATGTTATTATATTTTATATATTATTTTATTTTGTATTATTTTATATATGTATATATATTATATATATATATATATATATATATATATATATATATATATATATATATATATATATATATATATATATATATATATGTATATATATGTATGTGTGTGTGTGTGTGTGTGTGTGTGTGTGTGTGTGTGTGTGTGTGTGTGTGTGTGTGTGTGTGTGTGTGTGTGTGTGTGTGTGTGTGTATGTATATATATATATATATATATATATATATATATATATATATATTCTATCTGTATTAATGTATTAAATGATGATCTTTCAGATGAATTTCAGGAATGCTGGTTTGGTCTTGACTACAACAATAATATATACAGTACATATAATATATATGACACTTCTTAGTATTTTAACACCATGAAGAGAATACCATGATATTACCATGGTAGACCTATATGTCCAACATGGAAGTACCTAAGTATTGTATTGGCACTGCAGTATCCAAAATATTATGGTAAAACATTGCAAGTGACATGGCACTATGGTAACACAACAGTATTGTTTGAAGTACTTTTACAAGAAAGTGTCAAAAAGTTCAATGGTACCATAATATATTTCAAAATACCATGGTATTACTATCATTATCACAGTACATATTTGTAAGGTTTAAGTTCAATACTCTCTTATTAAATCCACTCTTTAAAAAAAAAAAAAATCATATGAAGGTGTGTTATTAAAAAAAAAACTACTAGATTAATCTTTACTGATGACAGCTCAATCATCCATCACACGAGACAAGAAAAATGACAAAAAAGTTATATTGGAGGAAAAATAAGACTCGAGTATTAAGTCACTTTTGAAGGTCATGCTGGCTTGTGAAATTTGCAAACAAGCTTTCACAAATGGATGTCATCTCTAAATATAACCCAATCTCACTGCAGTCCAGCGTGAAAGTATTTAAGCAGATAAAACACTAATTAACTGTAGCTAGGAAACAAACTTTAGAAACAGTGCATTTCTGCAGAATTGCTTGAACAGTAAAGAAGAGGTGAAACGAGGTGAAAATAAGACAAACAAATTATAAATGAAGACCTCTGAAGACGCATTCAGCATCTGAACCCGCCGGTTCTCCATTACAGCTCTAATTTTCACAGAAGCAACTAAAAGCAATTCACTTCAGTAAACGACTGATCCGTGGATCCAATTTCACAAGTTTTTATGCATCTATTTATTTTATGCAACATGAAGCAATTATACTAAAAGACCATTAAAAGCTAAAAAGTATCAGAGAGATACTGAATATGATGATAATGGGATCTGACTGTAAAGCCTGCAGCGAAACAGATAAAGCAGGCACAGGCCGGAATATTGTGCTTTTAGACTGTATGCATAACTTTATGGATGATGGAACAATAATACACCAAACCACCTGATTCCTGATGTATGTGATCTCAATGGTTCAGAAAATGCAACAAAATATGGTCAACTCTGACTGTCCTTTCTGTCCTAAAGTGTAGCAAAATGACATGTCAGAGGAGTCAGTGCATCCATTGCTGTGATTGGCCGATCACACTGTAAGCACAATCATGTCATCTATCATGTTCACGAATGGATCAAACTGATGGAGATAGACAGACTGATTCGGAAATCGGGTTTTTATTTAATAGTAAATTAAATTATTTAATACTACTACTACTACTACCACTACTAATAATAAATGAATCATTTTGTATTAATTTAAATGGAATTACTTTATATTAATTCATTTAATAATATTTTAATAAACATAAAATAATAATTCATACATATTACCTATAAAAATATTAATAAATTTGTATTAATAAATTCATTTTAATATGAATAATAGGCAAACAACAGTAAAATAATAATGATAATAATAAATTATAAATATATTTGTAACTGCATTATTGTAGATATTTTGAAGAAATGTGTTAAAACAGATGGTTAAAATGTATTAACAATATAAACACAATTTTTAAAGTATATTATCATTGTTTATATGTTTATTTCTATAAACATAAACAATGTTAAAATAAACATTAAATATGACATTAAATAAATAGAATATACAAAATATATATAAAAAAGTTAAATTAACATTACAATCACCTGCAGAGCTTAATGGCACAAATAGAAGGTTATTTATTTATTTATTTTATGTAAACACTAATGGATAATGCGATAAATATTTAAATACTTTTATAAATATTTTTATAATGCTATTAAATAATAATAATAATAATAATAATAATAATAATAATAATTATTATTATTATTATTATTATTATTATTATTATTATTATTATTATTATTATTATTATTAACCAAACAACAGTTCATATATTAGTAGTATTATATTACTGTATTTGCGTGTTTAAAAAAATCAGGTTAAAACATAGGATATATTATAGTACTGGTTGCATGTTTCATTAACCCAGAAGCTGTGTTAACATTAAACAGAAATGCAAAATGCAATGCAATTCACACTGGACTAAAATTGTGAGCATGTCAAACCTAGAAATGTGACATCGGCTCCTCATTTCTGAAGACCAGATGCTACTGATCCCTGCCGTACAATCATAACGGATCTCCTTCATATCAATATGATAATATTACATATACCGGGGCTCAGCGAAGAAATAAAATCAAACCTAGCCTGAAGTATTCCTTTTCACAGTGTATGATAATTTATTAATGAGCGCCATATATAGCAGCTCATGCTGAATTGTTAATTATGGAGGCAGTTGAGTGAGAACGGATATCGCATTGCAAAGTTCATTTTATGCACTTGGAAAAAGTCCTGGCCGAAATTTACTAACCTACATTATTCATTATCAGCCTCCGCTTCCTCTTTGCTTCATAAAAAAGGCTCTAGTTTTCATTATTGCGCTCTATTTCTGTCGACAATGAAAGGACGGATTTAAGAGGACGAAGGTGGGAAGGAACATGTGAACTATCATTCCTCCCGTCGGCCAAATTACTCTTGAGCGGACCAGGGCACAAATCGATGGTGAAGACAGACGATTCGCCAATCTCACAGTCCTGTCATTAAACCTCTGTGTTATTAATTTGCGCTCACATGGAACCTATTACAGCAAACTGGATGATGGCATTGATCGGCACGAGCTTTCCATGAAAGCGGCCAGAGAAAAAGTACTTGATCTTTTCATTTGGTCCTAGCCTTCGGTTGAACTCATAAATGCCCCCAGAAGAAGGACGTGATGGATACGTGTTTCATTTACGAACAAAAGAGGGCAAGAAGTGCTCACAAAAGGCTGATTTAAAACTTGATTGTCAATTAGAGGTGCATTGTGGGTTGGCTCGTGGCGAACGAGCGACTACGGGGCACGGAAACCCAACGCAATGGCACGGTAATGGCACAGGCAATTAAAACTTGGAGGGTTTCATTGGCATACTGCACGATAATGTAGGTCAGCTGAACGTCAGTGACTCGCTGGAGAGAAAGCATTGAGCTGCCATGTTGAATGAGGTGGAAATGCAAACGCCGCTTCAGGGGAAACTCGATCCTGTAATGTGATGGACGCGCTACGCTCTCAGATGTCTGTAATGCCAAGTGAAAATGGATGTAAACTAAGATTCGCTCCAATCTTGAGAGGTTGATTTTTCACATCAGCACAAATCTGTAATGCCGTGGAAAACACAATGCCTATTTTTGGGACCAATGTTATATATTGCATTGCGATTTTCACTCAAAGTATCCTTCTACTGTAATACAAATGTATACACTTGTGCATGCTTTTAAGAAAGATTAGAATTAGTGCATGCCAAAACATAATGAAAACAATAAAACAAAAGTTGTATGTTATGCAACCCCATTACAACACTTTTTAATTAAATGAATGAATGTGAATTTGACTTTATAGCTCAAATATTATTGCTTATTTTAAATTTCATTCTGTTTTGTTCTTTACTCTGAGGTGAAAAAAAAAATGCTTCCAAAATGTAGGCAATGGATGTAACTATATGATAAAATGAATAAAATAAAATAAAATAAAATGAAGACTTGTTTAATAAAATAATGAATATAAATGTCAAATGTAACTATATGCTAAAACAAAACAATAGTAAAATAAAATAACTAACTGTTTAATAAATAATTAATTCAATGTTCCATATAAACTTATCTAAAAAAAAAAAATAAAAAAATAAAATAAAATAAAATAAAATAAAATAAAATAAAATAAAATAAAAAAAAAAAAAAAAAAAAAAAAAAAAAAAAAAAAGGGTAAGTATGGAAGCCAGTGCCCTCAATCCAAAAACAACAACAACAAAAAATACTATAGTAAATAAAAATAATAACAATGATAATAATAAATAAACGAGTAAACCAAGAACTTGGAACAGCATATGACTAAGGAGCTGGTGCTCATTAATGGACGATATTTACAGTCAATACTGGAAGACTGTCTTGCTGCATCAGAAGTATGTTCTTTTAAAGTATACATACTTTTAATGCAAAGTATGCAAACTGAGAAGTAGCATACAATTACGATCCATAGGCCCAAATTCCACGTCCTGTATCCTGTCGGTAATTAAAAAACACAATTCCATAGACTCTAACGACTTTCTTCTTTCCTTCCTCCAACATCCCCTTAAGCTACAGAGTGTGAGCGCGCTGAATATAAGAGCGCAACGATCAGTATTAATTACTTTTGTGCATTAGCTCCCCCAAACTGATTCAAATTCAAAGGCAGAATGACAAAGCTACATGTATATGGCACTTACTAAAAGTGCTTCCTCTCTGAGTGTGTCCTTTAAGGCTTGAAGTGTGGTCTGGGAGGAGGCAGTTTAATCACGGGTCTCTCCATCTGTGTGAATGGACCCGCAGCGCCTGCACAGTGCTCTCTGTTTGGACCTCGGCCTTTGAAGAGCACTTCTGTTTGTTTACTCGGAGGACTCAAATTGGCCGTGATGCTTGGTTAGATTTCCATCAGGAGCTCGCTGGAGGTCAGAGCCGAGGCCTCGCCGGGGACGGTGGAGTCTGAGGCTGCTGTGGCCATTACATGCAGGTGCCGCTCCGCTTTACTCTCGACTCGAGATTTACTGTTTGATGGCAGAAGGTGGACATATCGTGAAAAACTACATTTTCTTTTCAAATATCAAGGTATATCAAGGGATCTATATATATATATAAAACACATATATATATTATTTAGTTGCAAAAAGCAAACTACCCAAATGTTTTGTATTTGAAAGGATTTTTGAACATTTTGTATGCATGCAGATAAAGATGCTTATTAAAAACTTCGCAAATGCACAGTTTTTGGTAGTTTGCCTTTGGCAACAAAATATTATTTTAGAATTTTGAATTAGAATTTATTTATATATTTTATTTTTATTTATTTTTTATTTTATGTGCTTTTCTCTTTTTAAATTAATTTCAGTTTTATTTATATTAATGTTTAAATTAATTAATTTACTTATTATTTCATTTACAAAAAATGTATTTAAGTTTTACAGTAGTTTAGATGTAATGATCCTGATAGTAATAACCCTGACAAAGGACACGTTAAATTGATCAACAGTGACAATAAAGACTGTTAAAATGATTATGATTTACAAATGAGTCATCTTGAAATTGTATTCATCTGAACAGAATCCTGAAATAAGATGCCACATTTTCCACAAACAAAGCATCTTTAACATTGATAACAAGAGGATTTCCCCCCTTGACCAGCAAATCAGCACATTAGAATCATTTCTGAAAATTCAACTTTGATCAGAGGAATAAATTACATTTTACAATATATTCAAATAGAAAACAATTATTTTAAATAGCAATAATACTTCATATTTTTCACTGTATTTTGGATCAAATAAATGCAGCTTTGGTGAACAGAAGAGACTTCTGTATGGAAATTCTTAACGAGCCAGGTGATTAAGCTAGTCATTTTTTGATATGCATGAGCTGACTGATAAATATTTGAGTGTAAATAACAAAAAACAAGAGTTCTCGGTTAACTATTTTATGCCAATTATAAAATAAAACACTTTGCATTCATTTGATAACGTAAAATGCTTCCTGTGGAAAATGATTTTGCTGTTGTAATGCCTCTCATCCTTTTTTTGTCCTTAATGGCCTAGTAAATATTATTAATTTAATTTGCCAAACGCTGAAACATCCTGCGCCATTAACCTTCCATTAATATCACATTTTATAATCGTTAAAAGCAAAGAGCAACAGCAAAGGGATTTCTTTATCCACAGACGGAAAATCCTGCAGTCCACCACCATCAAGGTTAAGGTTTTTTTCCCCTTCTGGCGAAAATAAAATGTTCAGGGTAAAGATAAAAATAAGGATAAGAGATGGAGGTCGAGGGAGGCTAGGGCTCTATCAAGGGATTTCACGGACAGGAAGTGTTAAGTACACGGGGCGAACCTCTCGGCATGAACTGTAGCGCAGGAACGACGGGTCGCCGGCACACACTCAGAATTGATGGCTTTCATTTGCTGGGAAACATCGGCGCTCAAAGGTCCATCAGCGTTTCTACAAAGTGTCTCGTTTGGGAAGATCAAGCTGTTCTGTTGACACAAATAAGCGAAAATCGAATTCTTAAATGACTAGTTCATGGCTTCCAAACAAACTATTTCAATAAACTGGCAGAAAAGCAATACACTTCAAATTTGTATGTCACCATGACAAAACGGAGAGGATTTTTACATAGAAAGTAACCCTTTAATTTGGTTAAAACTACTAATTGATAGACTGGTTTAACTCTGCACTGCAAAACATGATTTACTTCCTCAATATTTTAATCTTGTTTTCCAGTACAATTATCTCAACATTCTTAAACCAAACTAAAGTAAAGATTACAAAAAAATAAATAAATAAATAAATAAATAAATAAACTGATTGCAAAAATAAATAAATAAATGAATAAATAAATCAATCTTGTTTTCTGAAAAATGCATCAAGCTTAAAGAAACAAAACAAAACAAAAAAACATCTGCCAATGTTGTTAGAAAAATAAACTTTAAAAAAAAAACTTCTTGTTTTCCAGTACAATTATCTCAACATTCTTAAACCAAACTAAAGTAAAGATTACAAAAATAAATAAATAAACATTGCAAAAATAAATAAATAAATAAATTAATTAATTCATTCATTCATTCATTAAATTAATCTTGTTTTCTGAAAAATGCATCAAGCTTAAAAAAAAAAAAAAAAAAAAAAACATCTACCAATGGGGTTAGAAAAATAAACTTCAAAGGGAAAACAATATTATTTTTCTTGCCCCACTGGCAGATTTCGTCTTGTTTTAAGTAAAAACTCACTTCATTTTGATATATTTTTCACAAGTTTCACAAAACATATGTAGTTTTTCTTATCCAGTGCTTATCGAGTAAAACTGTTTGGCAATATACATATTTTTGACACAAGAAATAACTGGGAAAATAAAGTCACAGTTTATGACTTCCAAACAATGTTTCAGTAAATTGGCAGAAAAGCAATACACTTCTGATTCATGAGTCACAATGACAAGATGGAGAGCATTTTACACACAAGTACCCCTCTAATTTGGTAAGGCCAAAACAGATTGGCCGGTTTAACCTTATAATGTATATCTTGTTTGACACATGAAATTTAAAGGTCTCTAAATGAACAAAATGTTGCTGAAAACATGTTGCACTCAGTGCCTTCTGTTGTCTAAATGATAGTTGAAACTTTTTAGCAAGTAAAAAACCTTTGGGGCATAGTTTATGCACTATTTTTGGGCCTCTGAATAAAACTAAGGTGTTTTTCCCTCTATATTCTCACTATAAACCTGATGTGTCAAATATGATCCTCAACATAACACCAGTCGAGTATTTTTGTTTGCATCAGATGTTACATCAACAAAACACGACAAGTACTGTCATCATTTCCCACTTTATTATGAACATGCATATCACAAAAAAATTATTTAGTCTGTGCCAGATGAGCCTCGACAGACTGCTTCCCGGAAATTATCCATCGTCAATTTGACCCACTCGAAAGTAACTGTAAGATTCCCAAACTGGGCCTAAGATGATTTAATTTGTTGATTTGGACAGACTGTAGTACATTTTATTCAACAAACGTAACACGAGCTAAACATCAGCCGAAAAGCTGCGGCTGTGTAATTGAAGTAATTGCTTCCTAACCGAACGCAGAAGTGAAGAAGCACAGCTGCTCCATTCATCGCATTCAGACACCCAAGACGTGACGTCAAAGGGCTCAAAACCGTTGTTGTGAGTGTTGACAAAATGTGCGTCTGAGAAAACCAAGCCGTCGCAAAATGACACAGTTGGTGCTCTTGATGGCAGATCAGTGCAGATAAGCGTCTTTTGATATGTCAAACACTCTCTGACTAAAAGCAGGGTTTGTATACTTTGCAAATAAGGCTTGACTGTTGCTTTTCTAAGAAAACGGCACCACGAGCGGTCCGGCGATCGGAGGTGTAAAAGCATCTTTATGAGACGCACGGCTCCTGACACAGAGATTCTGTTCTGGCGTGCTTGTTTTGGGTGGAAACACACCTCAGATCCACGCTAGCGGAGCTCTTTTAAATCAGACCTGACGGATATGTAAACAGTACCTGGAAGGAATGTATGAAGGCGTTAAAAGACGACAGAAAAATGATTTAGAAGTTTGAGGAGTTTGAAACAGACTCCAACTTCAGATACTAAAATGTTCAGACATACATTTCTGCTAAAGTCTAGTGCTTAATTTAATTCAGAGTGATTTCCCATGTCTAGGTCAGTATACAAATTTAGGAAAATAATTGGCAGTTTAAAATAAACATTCTGTCCTTATTGATAGCTCACAAAAGCATTTCCTGTTATAATTCACCCCAAAAATAATTTGATTTTGCATAAAGAAAAATAAATAATTTCCGAGCTTATTAAGATTTGTATTCTTTTTTCTTTTTGCACTGTGACAGTATTTTCATGACTATATTAAGGCCTACTCACTCCAAAAGCAAAATGATAAAGCAAAACAAATCATACAAGAATGTTCTACTCACAACAAATATTTGTCAGGCTGAACAAAAAGTAAATTAGTTCAACAGACACAATTCAAAGAGATATGTGGAGCTGCAGCAACTTTGACAACAGAAAAAAAAAAACAGCTAATTCTTGGAAATAAAACCTCTTGCTTGCATTTAATATTACTGGTAAATATATATGTTGCATTAAATTAGATGTGTCTTCACATGATGGTAATGAGAAGTGGGGAAAAGTGCTCATGTCACAAAACAAAATTATATTTATATAATATTTTAATAAAATATAATTATTTAAATTATTTATGTAATTAGTGAAATATAATCTCATTTATTATCTATCTATCTATCTATCTATCTATCTATCTATCTATCTATCTATCTATCTAGATAGATAGATAGATAGATAGATAGATAGATAGATAGATAGATAGATAGATAGATAGATAGATAGATAGATAGATAGATAGATAGATAGATAGATGATAGATAGATAGATAGATAGGTGCATCTCAAAAAATTTGAATGTCATGGAGTTAATTTATTTCAGTAATTCAACTCAAATTGTGAAACTCGTGTATTAAATAAATTCAATGCACACAGACGGAAGTAGTTTAAGTCTTTGGTTCTTTTAATTGTGATGATTTTGGCTCACATTTAACAAAAACCCACCAATTCACTATCTCAACAAATTAGAATATGATGACATGCCAATCAGCGAATCAACTGAAAACACCTGCAAAGGTTTCCTGAGCCTTCAAAATGGTCTCTCAGTTTGGTTCAGTAGGCTACACAATCATGGGGAAGACTGCTGATCTGACAGTTGTCCAGAAGACAATCATTGACACCCTTCACACGGAGGGTAAGCCACAAACATTCATTGTCAAAGAAGCTGGCTGTTTACAGAGTGCTGTATCCAAGCATGTTAACAGAAAGTTGAATGGAAGAAAAAAGTGTGGAAGAAAAAGATGCACAACCAACCGAGAGAACCGCAGCCTTATGAGGATTTCCAACCAAAATCGATTCAAGAATTTGGGTGAACTTCACAAGGAATGGACTGAGGCTGGGGTCAAGGCATCAAGAGCCACCACACACAGACGTGTCGAGAATTCGGCTACAGTTGTCGTATTCCTCTTGTTAAGCCACTCCAGAACCACAGACAACGTCAGAGGCGTCTTACCTGGGCTGAGAAGAAGAACTGGACTGTTGCCCAGTGGTCCAAAGTCCTCTTTTCAGATGAGAGCAAGTTTTGTATTTCATTTGGAAATCAAGGTCCTAGAGCCTGGAGGAAGAGTGGAGTGACACAGAGTCCATGTTGCTTGAAGTCCAGTGTGAAGTTTCCACAGTCTGTGATGATTTGGGCTGCCATATCATCTGCTGGTGTTGGTCCACTGTGTTTTCTGAAGTCCACAGTCAACACAGCCATCTACCAGGAAATTTTAGAGCACTTTATGCTTCCTTCTGCTGACAAGCTTCATTGAGATGCTGATTTCATTTTCCAGCAGGACTTGGCACCTGCCCACACTGCCAAAGCAACCAGTATCTGGTTTAAGGACCATGGTATCCCTGTTATTAATTGGCCAGCAAAGTCGCCTGACCTTAACCCCATAGAGAATCTATGGGGTATTGTGAAGAGGAAGATGTGATATGCCAGACCCAACAATGCAGAAGAGCTGAAGGACACTATCAGAGCAACCTGGGCTCTCGTAACACCTGAGCAGTGCCACAGACTGATCGACTCCATGCCACGCCGCATTGCTGCAGTAATTCAGGCAAAAGGAGCCCCAACTATGTATTGAGTGCTGTACATGCTCATACTTTTCATGTTCATACTTTTCAGTTGGCCAAGATTTCTAAAAATCCTTTCTTTGTATTGGTCTTAAGTAATATTCTAATTTTCTGAGATACTGAATTTGGGATTTTCCTTAGTTGTCAGTTATAATCATCAAAATTAAAAGAAATAAACATTTGAAATATACCAGTCTGTGTGTAATGAATGAATATAATATACAAGTTTCACATTTTGAATGGAATTAGTGAAATAAATCAACTTTTTGGCGATATTCTAATTATATGACCAGCACCTGTATATATACATACACAAACACATATATATATATATATATATATATATATATATATATATACACACTATTTACACATATACACACTATTTATTTATTTATTTGCTTGTTTGTTTGTTACTCTATGTTGGGTAAAACAAAACAAAACACAAATTAAAATATATACTGGCCATAAAATTTTTTACCGGCCCTGAAAATATATGTGCATTAAAAAAAAAAAAAAAAACTGGGGGAAAAAATTGGGGGAACACATCTAATTGCATTTATTATTATTATTATTATTAAAATTGCAATACTCGTATTTATTTATTTATTTATTATTTAATTTATTTATGTTAAACCATAGCGGGAAAACCCCAGGGAAACTTATAATATTATATTTTACAGAACAGCAGATTGTTGAACCCGAATTTGGTGATGTTCACCTTCTCAGTCCATTTCTCTCACATCTGCAGTAGTCTCCGGGCCTTCAGCCGGGGTCTACTGTGAGACGAGACCTCAGCGTCTCCAGGCATCTTCTCTCTGAGGATTACATGCGGTGCTGAACGTGGGTTTGCTGTTTATTGTCTGTCTGCATATAAAGGAGCATGTGGGAGGCTGCTGGATCCCGGCAGGAATAATTAGTCTCTTAAAATGATGGAGCTGTCTTCATCGGGCCAAGGACAATTTAGACTTCATCATGAAATAATTACAGAAAGGATCATCAAATACTTTGAATGCTCAGTCACATTTACTCACAGGTACTGCTAAAGGGAGCAGGAATACAGAACTAAAGTGTGTGTCTCTACAGAGCTGATAAATACCACAAACTGTGAAGTAAACCTCTTCTTTTCTCCCATGATGACCATCTGTTTACTTGCGTCTTCAGTATACAAATAGCACGCATGCTTTCAGAGGCTTCACATACGCTGTAAAACATTGTTTACCTTGAATCTCTGTTGGGGAAAATGACTTGTTGTTGCTGATGCATGCAACTCTCAAAGCATGGTGTTTTTCCTTTGCAGATTCCATGGATGAACATATAATTGCAATATAGTCTGCTGAAACTGAAACTGTCATATACATTAACGGCTGAACGGCTGGAGCCTAATGGATTTAACTATGACGCCTGATGACAAACAGACCCGGGCCACAGCGACAGAGCATATGCTTATTAATGTTAATGGCCACTTGTATTGGCAATAAACATTAATAAAAATATATAAATGAAGACAGCGGAGAGATCTGCATCTCATCTTCACTGTGAAGTTTAAAGAGGTCAACAACATAAAAAGTGTGAAGATCAGCAGAAGGTACAAGCTACTATTAAGCAATTAGGCAAACTTTTCTTTTCAAATAAATCAACATGAGATATTACCAACAATAAATGTTCAGATCATTAACTAAATTAATGCTATTTAAAAGCATCCAGAGAGTCATTAAGGTGCTCGAATTTGCCAGAACTTTGGACTTTAGCAGTTATTGACTAATCAGACCCAATTTTCTGAGTTCAGATGAAGACTTTACTAAGGGCTTGTGAATTGATGGACCCCGAAAATTAAATCTCACCGCAGAATATTCACACCGGTCTTAATTGGACAGTTGGTCTCACAAGTCAGTGGAGAATTTGATAGCGGCCCAGGCGGTAATCGCCACACAGCTCTTCATGCTTGGCCAGCTGTGGATAAAGTCCTACATTTTAATGATGGGATCGCTGCATCTCTTTCTCTAAAGCTCTTCGGAGCAACGGGAGTTCAATCTGAGCTAATAAGATGTAAATGTATTGAGAGACTACAGTTCATCCTGACTTGCTACTGGAAATAAAACGAAACACAAAGATGTTAATACACTTCTCATGTTGCGCTTGAACAAAACAACAGCAAAGAAACATCTTTCATCTGTTTATATAGCTTTTGTTTAATATGTACAATGCGTGTATGTGACCATGACTATAACAGCAATGACGATACATATGAAAGTATATATGCAAATTAAACAAAGGCACTACATGCATTAGTATAGTAGGGAAAAAAGTATATACAGGTGCATTTCAATAAATTAGAATGTCACAGAAAAGTTAATTAATTTCAGTAATTCAACTCAAATTGTGAAAATTGTGTATTAAATGAATTCAATGCACACAGACTGAAGTAGTTTACGTCTTTGGTTCTTTTAATTTTGATGATTTTGGCTCACATTTAACAAAAACCCACCAATTCACTATCTCAACAAATTAGAATACTTCATAAGACCAATAAAAAAAACATTTTTTGTGAATTGTTGGCCTTCTGGAAAGTATGTTCATTTAAAGTATATGTACTCAATACTTGGTAAGGGCTCTTTTTGCTTTAATTACTGTCTCAATTCAGCGTGGCATGGAGGTGATCAGTTTGTGGCACTGCTGAGGTGGTATGAAAGCCCAAGTTTCTTTGACAGTGGCCTTCAGCTCATCTGCATTTTTTGGTCTCTTGTTTCTCATTTTCCTCTTGACAATACTCCATAGATTCTATGGGGTTCAGGTCTGGTGAGTTTGCTGGCCAGTCAAGCACACCAACACCATGGTCATTTAACCAACTTTTGGTGCTTTTGGCAGTGTGGGCAGGTACCAAATCCTGCTGGAAAATGAAATCAGCATCTTTAAAAAGCTGGTCAGCAGAAGGAAGCACGAAGTGCTCCAAAATTTCTTGGTAAACGGGTGCAGTGACTTTGGTTTTCAAAAAACACAATGGACCAACACCAGCAGATGACATTGCACCCCAAATCATCACAGACTGTGGAAACTTAACACTGGACTTCAAGCAACTTGGGCTATGAGCTCCTCCACCCTTCCTCCAGACTCCAGGACCTTGGTTTCCAAATGAAATACAAAACTTGCTCTCATCTGAAAAGAGGACTTTGGACCACTGGGCAACAGTCCAGTTCTTCTTCTCCTTAGCCCAGGTAAGACGCCTCTGACGTTGTCTGTGGTTCAGGAGCAGCTTAACAAGAGGAATACGACAACTGTAGCCAAACTCCTCGACACGTCTGTGTGTGGTGGCTCTTGATGCCTTGACCCCAGCCTCAGTCCATTCCTTGTGAAGTTCACCCAAATTCTTGAATCGATTTTGCTTGACAATCCTCATAAGGCTGCGGTTCTCTCGGTTGGTTGTGCATCTTTTTCTTCCACACTTTTTTCTTCCATTCAACTTTCTGTTAACATGCTTGGATACAGCACTCTGTGAACAGCCAGCTTATTTGACAATGAATGTTTGTGGCTTACCCTCCTTGTGAAGGGTGTCAACGATTGTCTTCTGGACAACTGTCAGATCAGCAGTCTTCCCCATGATTGTGTAGCCTAGTGAACCAAACTGAGAGACCATTTTGAAGACTCAGGAAACCTTTGCAGGTGTTTTGAGTTGATTAGCTGATTGGCATGTCACCATATTCTAATTTGTTGAGATAGTGAATTGGTGGGTTTTTGTTAAATGTGAGCCAAAATCATCACAATTAAAAGAACCAAAGACTTAAACTACTTCAGTCTGTGTGTATTGAATTTATTTAATACACGAGTTTCACAATCTGAGTTGAATTACTGAAATAAATTAACTTTTCCACGACATTCTAATTTATTGAGATGCACCTGTATATACACTCACAAAAGTGAGTACATCCCTCACAATCATTTTAGTACATCTTTTCAAGGGACAATTCTATAGAAATTAAACTTGGATATATTTTAGAGTAATGTAGTCAATGTGCAACTTGTATAACAGTACAGATTTACTATCCTCTGAAAATAACTCAACATACAGCCTTTATTGTCAAAAAAGCTGGCAACAAAAATGAGTACACCCTACGTGAAAACAGCTATATGTCGCTCAACCATGCAAAGTCTGCTTGTCTGTTTGTCTGCTTGACAGGACTATACCAATTTGTGTATCTTTGAGCAGTTTTTAGAGCAGTTAAAATTTGGTGCTTTGAGAACAGTTCCCTCATACTGACCACTGGATGTTCAACATGGCACCTCATGGCAAAGAACTCTCTGAGAATTTGAGAATTAGAATTGTTGCTCTCCACAAAGATGGCCGAGGCTATAACAAGTTCGGTAACACCCTGAATCTGAGTTAGAGTACAGTGGCCAGTGGCATACAGAGGTTTTCCAAGACGGGTTTCACTTGGAACAGGCCTCACAAGGGTCGATCAAAGAATAACGACCCCAAACACACCACCAAGATGACAACTGCCTTGCTGATGAAGCTGAAGGTGAAGGTGATGGAGTGGCCAACTATGTCTCCAGACCTGAACCCTATTGAACACCTGTGGGGCATCCTCAAGCAGAAGGTGGAGAAGCGCCATGTGTCTAACATCCAACAGCTCCGTGATGCCATTATGGAGGAGTGGAAGAAAATTCCAGCAACAAACTGTACAGCTCTGGTGAACTCCAAGCCCAGGAGGATTAAAGGGGTGGTTGATTGTAATTTCACTTTTTTAACGTTAGTTAGTGTGTAATGTTGCTGTTTGAGCATAAACAATATCTGAAAAGTTGCAGCGCTGAAAGTTCAATGCAAACAGAGATATCGTCTTTTAAAATTCTGGAAGTTTAATGCCTACAAAAACGGCTGGTAAGGGACTACAACAAACTACTTCCTGGGTCTGATACGTCACGGACCCAGATAAACCCTGCCCTCGGGAACATGTAAGGAAGGGGGCGGGGCCATGCTGCCCTGCTTTAGAGAAGAGGAAGAGAAAATTAGGGGTGCACGTAAAAATCTATTCATATAAGAATCGCGATTCTGTCTTCTAACGATTCTAATGGATTCAAAATTAATGTTCTAAAACAGCCGTTCTTAATACTGTTCCTCACGTCGCCCTGCTCTGCATCTCTCTCTCTCTCTCTCTCTCTCTCATTCAGATCAGCTCCAACAAACTGTTCCAATTATACATTTTCACATAGCAATGAGAAGCGTTATACATGGACGCGTGTGCAGTTGCCGTACTGTATTAAAGCTTTAATCAGAATAAAACCGTATATTAAAAGCTAACATAAGCAGTAGCATAATAACAGCGTATCTAAAAGTATGAGACAAACAAACAAACATACCATTAACATACCATTAAGAGCCATGCGTGCACAGGTTCTGCGAGATCCTCTTCACTAATATCCTCTGCGTCTCAATCGGGCTCAAATTGTTCAGCAATATAGATGACGCCATTGTTTACAATACAACCAGAGCACAATATGCTGAGCTGAGGGGCGGGACATTTAGACGCACGCTCAGCGGTTTAGTGAATCACAACACACTGAGACAGCTAACCAATCAGAGCCCAGCACGTATTTCTGAGGGAGGGGCTTCATAAAAACAGGAAATAATCGAGGTGTTTGTCAGAGAAGGGACAGAGCGGTGTGGAATAAAGGTAAATTATATGAAAAATAATGCGTTTTTTAAAAAAACGAAGCATGAACACGTTAGACTGCACCCCATAAACACAATCAAGCCTAGAAAAAAAACAGCCAACCACCCCTTTAAGGCAGTGCTAGATAACAATGGTGCCCCTACAAAATATTGACACACAGTTTTGACATGTTCACTTAGGGTGTTCTCATTTTTGTTGCCAGTTATTTGGACAATAATGCACTAGCCCCTCACTGCAGAACAAAAGATCCAGGGGGCGGGGTTGGATCCACATACAGGGGGTGTAGATTGGTAGGTTTAGGGGTGGGGATGGGTGGGTTTAGGGATCAGGGGGTGGAGACGGGTAGATTTAGGTAAATGTAAGGTGGGAGGAGGTGGATCTAGATCCAACCACACCCCCTGGATCTTGTGTTCTGAAGTGAGGACCATCTCCAATAATGGCTATATGTGGAGTTATATTTAGAGGACAGTAAATTTGTACTTCTATACAAGCTGCACGTTGACTACTCTAAAACATATCCAAGTTTCATTTGTGTAGTATTGTCCCTTGAGAAGATATACTAAAATTTTTGCTGAAATGTGAGGTGTGTACTCACTTTTGTGAGATACTGTGTCTGTGTGTGTGTCTCTGTGTGTGTGTGTGTGTGTGTGTGTGTGTGTGTGTGTGTGTGTGTGTGTGTGTGTGTGTGTGTGTGTGTGTGTGTGTGTGTGTGTGTGTCTGTGTCTGTGTGTCTGTGTGTGTTTGTTTAGCTATACTTGTGAGGACCAGATGTCCCCACAAGGATAGTAAAACATTTTTTACTTTGTGAGGACATTTGTCCGGTCCTCACAAGGGAAATAAATTATTAAAAATAGTGAATGAAGTTTATCTCAAAATGTAAAAATTCAAAAAGGTTTCTGTAAGGGGTAGGTTTAGGGGTAGGGTTGGTGTAGGGCAATAGAAAATATTGTTAGGTCAGTATGAAAACAATAGAAGTCTATGAAAGTCCTCACAAGTATAGTAAAACCAACATGTGTGTGTGTGTGTGTGTGTGTGTGTGTGTGTGTGTGTGTGGGTGTGGGTGTGGGTGTGGGTGTGGGTGTGGGTGTGTGTGTGTGTGTGTGTGTGTGTGTGTGTGTGTGTGTGTGTGTGTGTGTGTGTATATATATATACACACACACACACACACACACACATATATACATATATATACACACATACATACATATACACACACACTTTTTGGGGGGTGGGGGGCAACAACAATTTAAAGCAGTATTACACTTATTGTTGTAAAAAACTTTTCTGTTTAATTTAATTGCAATTTTGTTTTTCTTTAAAAATAATAATAATAATAATATATATAAAATACATTTTTCCCTGATTTACAGAAGACACCCACTAAAATGTCATTCAGTGTAACAATCTTGCCAGGCATATTTACAACAAAAATCACTTTATGACATATTAAAAGACTAATTAGTTTCACCCCAAATATTAAATATTTATAATTTGTACATCTTTGAATTTGCCACTATCGTAAGTTTTGCTCATTTGTAAATAAGAATATTTTTACTCATTTAAACAATAAAATTTAATATGCTCCTTTATTTTTTATATATTTTAATATGTACAAGTCAGAATAAGCATGTTGTTTGAATTGTTACATAAATATTGTGTTACACTGATTGATAGGACATACACACACACACACACACACACACACACAAAACCCGAAATTCCAGAAATGTTGGGACATTTTTTAAATTTGAATAAAATGGAAACAAAGAATTTCAAATCACATGAGCCAATATTTTATTCAAAATAGAACATAGATAACATAAATGTTTAAACTGAGAAATGTTACAATTGTATGCACAAAATGAGCTCATTTCAAATTTGATGCCTGCTACAGGTCTCAAAATAGTTGGGCATGTTTACCATGGTGTAGCATCTCCTCTTCTTTTCAAAACAGTTTGAAGGCGTCTGGGCATCAAGGTTATGAGTTTCGGTGTTGGAATTTGGTCCCATGCTTGCCTGATATAGGTTTCCAGCTTCTGAAGAGTTTGTGGTCGTCTTTGACATAGTTTTTGTTTAATGTTGCACCAAATGTTCTCTATAGGTGAAATATCTGGACTGCAGGCAGGCCAATTCAGCACCTGGACTCTTCTACTATGAAGCCATGCTGTTGTAATAGCTGCAGTATGTGGTTTTGCATTGTCCTGCTGAAATACACATGGCCTTTCCTGAAATAGACGTCATCTGGAGGGGAGCATGTTGCTTTAAAACCTTTATATACCTTTCAGCATTCATAGTGCCTTCCAAAACATGCAAGCTGCCCATACCGTATACACTTATGCACCCCCATATCATCAGAGATGCTGGCTTTTGAACTGAACGCTGATGACACGCTGGAAGGTCTCCCTCCTCTTTAGCCCAGAGGACACGGCATCCGTGATTTCCAACAAGAATGTCAAATTTGGACTCGTCTGACCATAGAATACTTTTCCACTTTGGAACAGTCCATTTTAAATGAGCCTTGGCCCACAGGACACGACTGCGCTTCTGGACCATGTTCACATATGACATCCTTACTCACCCAAACTTGTCAACAAGGCTACTTTACGTGAATGTGAGTTCCTTAGCAAGTAGTTGTGAATCACAGGTGTTTTATATATGAGACGAGGACATGACTGCAGGTGGCGATGAGGCAAAAACCAGCACATCCAGTGCAAGACGACTTTGACTTTTGTAAGGTAAAATGTAATGTAAGGGAAACAAGGTCAATTTAGCTCAAAGGGAATCATTTACGATTTTATAGGCAATTTAAACAGACTCACTGTTTCATAGCTGATCACTGAGTCAGCCGGCGATTCACTGAACAAGCCGTATAACATCAACACTGCACTGGATATTAAAATCCAAAATATAGTGAAAACACTATTAAATAGCACAGTAACAAGATCAGCAGTATAAGACGTTAACTTGTAAGCACAAAACACAAGATACTTCTCTTTTCAATATAAATAAGACTTTATTTATATAAACCTAAGACAAACTAATCTAACACATGGACACATACATTCACACGTTGCAGAAAGAGAGAAAGTGAGGAAAGGATGAGGATGTTTAAGAGAATGAAAATGTGAAATCCCAAGTTTACAGCAATATGTGCTATTGCATTGACCTGAACAACCATCAATCACTTATTTAACCCTCGCATTGAGTTTCTCAATGAGGCCAAAAATTTATGTTAAATGCACCAGCTCAGCCAGAATCTGGAGTTGTACTTGCTTGCGTTGCCTTTGTGTTAAGGGATTCCCTTTTATCATTGTCCTTGCAGGAAAGGGGGTTTCCCGAGGTTGCTGATTGGCTGACAGTTCAGTGGTCATTCGTGGTGAAGTCTTGACCAATTAGATATTATCTTAGCTAGTTTCTCCTCCCAATACATAAATCATGTATCCATCACATGGTCCGAATTTTCCCGCTCTTGCAAAGTATACTTTTGGGTATGACTTCTATATGTGTGTGTATATATGTATATGTATATATTTATTTATTTATGACCCCAGTGTTTATTTAGTTCTTTGTTAGCTGTTGAATGTAGTGGTTGTCTGTTTGCTCATCATTCAGTTCTTTGATTCCTTTGGTTTTTGGCTTATTGTTTGTTCTAGTTTTTCCATGAAATGCCTGCACATAGATCCTTGCCTCTGCCTATTTTCCCCAGCTTCTCCACAACACTGCAGCATTTCACTGGCATGTCTCTTTGACTATTGCATCTTTGAACCTATGTTTAGTGTAAGTAAAATATAAGTAAAAGTACTGTTAAAATCAGAGACTCTAAGATTTTTACTCAAGTTGTTTTGGAATTGGTGACTTTACTCAAGTATGGTTTTCAGGTACTCATTACACCTCTGGCATCTGTAGATGGCACAGCGGATTGTGTTTACTGGCAGTGGTTTCTGGAAGTATTCCTGGGCCCATTTAGTAATGTCAATGAAAGAATCATGCCGATGAGTGATGCAGTGACGTCTGAGGGCCCGAAGACCACGGGCATCCAACAAAGGTTTTCAGCCTTGTCCCTTACGCACAGAGATTTCTCCAGTTTCTCTGAAACTTTTGATGATGCTATGCACTGTAGATGGTGAGATTTGCAAAACCTTTGCATTTGTTGAGGAACATTGTTGAGGAACGTTGAGGAACATTGTTTTTAAAGTATTCCAAAATCTTTTTACGCACTCTTTCATAGATTGGAGAGCCTCTGCCCATCTTTACTTCTAAGAGACTCTGCCTCTCTAAGACATTCCTTTTATAGCCAATCATGTTACAGACCTGATGTCAATTAACTTAATTAGTTGCTAGATGTTCTCCCAGCTGAATATTGTCAAAATGTCTTGCTTTTTCAGCCCTTTGTTGCCCCCGTGCCAACTTTTTTGAGACCTGTCACAGGCATCAAATCTGAAATAAGCTCATTTAGTGGATAAAAGTGTAACATTTCTCCGTTTAAACATTTGTGTTCTCTATGATCTATTGTGAATAAAATATTGGCTCATGTGATTTGAAAGTCTTTTAGTTCTCATTTAATTCAAATTTAAAAAACATCCCAACATTTTCGGAATTTGGATTGTATATATATGTGTGTGTGTGTGTATGTGTATGTGTATATGTGTATGTATGTGTGTATGTGTATGTGTATGTGTATGTGTATATGTGTATGTGTATATATCCAATGTTACATTAAAAAGAAAAAGAAAAAATGAAAGAATAATGAGATTTGTGCTTACTTAAAAAGTCACTTGTCATGTTACACTAAAATATGCGCAATTTCTGCATATTCTAGGTAATATGTGAAAAAAAAAAATCCTCTTTTTACATCAAGAATGTCCTTGTCCCACATCTTTAGGCACATAATAAACTGTGACAAACCTCTAAAAACACGCCATGTGCTTAGTTGTAGAGAAGCTTGGCTGAAAACAAACGGGTTTCATCATGGTCTGAGGGTACAATTGGAAAGAACATTTGCTGCTAAATGTCTCTCATTAGCATTAGCATTTGAGTGAGAGAGTGCTTCAACAGCCTGAACCGCAAACACACTGATTAAACCCTTCCTGCAAGAAAACAGCTATTTTCCTGCTCAAATTAAAAGCCACAAACACTTGGAAAGCAACGTTACGTGCTAAAACAAAAATGCTCTGGAAGATGCAGGTTATCATTGGCCAAAACTATTACTTAAGCATTCACAGATCCAAAACCCCTCTGATTTATTTTTCAGAGGCACATTTAATGCGTTTTTAACAACAGCATTGCACAACAGGCCAAATTAGGCCAGTATATGATCCTCTACACGACCGCTGCTGTTGTCTTTCTATTCAAAATGCATTTTATAGCTATTTTCAACATTGGAAAACAGCTCGTGATGTTCCATTAAACGGCTAATGCTCACTAGCTGTGCGGCGGACACAAAGGTGAGCCACAGCTCCCTATGAGGAAAGCTAGCTGTTAGTGTGAGCTTAACCTGCATGAGAGGGAGGTGAACGCAAACAGCCATTAAGAGCTGTTTACCAAGATGCTCCTCTGGACTCAAGACGTCCAGACTCCAATTCAGATGACAAATATCTCACATATTACACAGGCTTAAGTCTACATTTATGTATTTTTGTTTGTTTGTTTGTCCTTAAGCATTTTTTTGTTGTTGTTGTTTTGCGTACAAATTAAGGTCATGCAGGTTATTATAGTTAAACTAAAACCATAAAAAAAGTAATTTGAATAATAATAATAAAATAATAAAAAAAGCCTTAACCTTATTTAATTTCAGCACAATTATTAAAACTTTAAGTAAATTTAAAATGTAAAATATAAAATCAAATAAAAAAAAAACAAACAAAAAACAACTTTAATCGTACGTTGTCATTTGATATATTTTCAATTTATTATTATTTTTTTAATCTATATAAAATAAAAAAAAGACATTTTGGTGAGACCAAAGTTTTTAAAGAAATTAATACTTTTATTCAGCAAGTATGCATTAAATTGATCAAAAGTAACAAAGGCATTTAGAATTTGTGTTTGTATGTGTGTGTGTGTGTGTGTGTGTGTGTGTGTGTGTGTGTGTGTGTGTGTGTGTGTGTGTGTGTGTGTGTGTGTGTGTGTGTGTGAGATATATATATATATATATATATATATATATATATATATATATATATATATATATATATGACACGAGAACTGTATTGTACTGTGCACAATGCTACATCAAGGGACCAATCATAATTTATAGCTGTAATTTGTGTGTCTGTATGTGATCGCATGATCGTATCCTGGACTGATCCTGTCATTCCCTGGCAAAAGATGAAAATGGTTATCACGAATCTTCCCCAGTAAAGCGAGCGGTAATCAGAGACTCTCCCAACTCTGACCTGCACTTCAAGTCCAACTCCCTGTCAGAACACATTCCCTCTGAGCTTCTCTCCAGTCTCAACGGCTCTTCTCCAATTTGAGGAGAGAGGAGCTGGTTATAGCCCACAGCACCGCTTCAGGGCCCAGGCATTTTAAATGACACCGGGCAAAATAATTTATTGTATTTTCATAACCAAATATCTATTCATGCCTATAGTAAGGAAAACTACATATATAACAACATACATTCATACATACATATAGTGTGTGTGTGTGTGTATATGAAATATACACACACACACACACACACACACACACACACAAGCAAACAAACACACAAATACATAATTGACACTGACATAAAGAATAGAAACCACAAACTTACTTTATTTCAAATAGTTGGCAAAAATAAATAACCAAAGTAAGCAAATAACTAAAATTAAATAAACAAAAATGAATAAATAAACAAATGATACTGACACACACACACACACACAACTAAGTGATATAAAGTAATAAATATAATAAAGTTTTTATACATATATATAAATAAATAAATAAATAACTCAAGCAAATAACTAAATTTAAGTGAACTAAAATGAATGAATACCACTACCACTACTACTACTACTACTACTACTACTACTACTAATAATAATAATAATAATAATAAATCATGTAGACATGTAAAAAAAAAATACAACTATAATAATAATAATAATAATAATAATAATAATAATAATAATAATAAATCATGTAGACATGTAAAAAAAAAATACAACTATAATAATAATAATAATAATAATAATAATAATAATAATAATAATAATAATAATAATAATAATAAAACTTTTCAGTTAACAGGGAATGTTCTCAGAACGTTAATAGAATGTTTGTTCAGAGTCGTCTGGTATTAATTAATGTTCTCAAAATGTTAGCACAAAAACGTTATACAGTACATTAGTCATGGAACGTTTTTCTGAAGCATTTTAGTTGGATGTCCGTCTCACGTTTTTAAATGTTAAAACTTTGTAGTTTCGAACGGTTCAGAGATCATTCAAAAGTAACTTTCCCATAATGTTTGCAAAATGATAACACTGAACATTCCTTCAACATTTACTCTAACATAGCCACAACATAAAATAAAATAATAATAATGTTTTAACATTAAAAAATAAATTATATATATATATATATATATATATATATGCGTGTTTATAAATAAAGTTTTTATAACGTAATGAGAACATTAGCAAATGTTCTTAGAGCATATGTTAGGACAAGGAGCATTTGGAAAAGAGTTTTGACCACCTTTAATACAAAACAAGCGCAAACGTCGACTGACAGCTCCTAAAACAACCCAAGTGACAAAGCAGCAGCGGTAGAAACTCTCAGTGAGGGTTTGGCTTCAAAAAACAGCAGCACAATCTACAAATGCCATCTTTCTTAATAACAAACCGCAGGAGGAATCACACCCACTCAGTCGAGCAGCAGCAAGACGTGTCTATGAACACCAGCCGCGTTTCTGAGGAGTTCATCTTTCCATCCTCGGCTGTTTTTCTGTCAGCCAGGGGTTCAGGATCTGGTTTGTACCTGTCATATCTGTCACCATTTACCATCTGTGACTCAATCACTCAGAAGAGGAAGAGGAGAGAGATAGAGCTCGCTCAAGTACAGCAGCCAGGACTGAGTGTGTTTCACCAGCGCAGGGGAAAGCCATAGAGACAGAAGAAACACGGCCCTTAAATAGAGCTTAATGTGCTGAGAGGACAGACGACAGACTCCAGAGACGCCAACACATTCTCAATGACGGCCTCGCTCTTCGATTGTTATGGGACGGCCGACATGAAATCAAAATGATTCTTTCTAAATCTCAGAGAAAAGGGGGAAAGTTTTTTATGTATTATTTGTAATGTGTATAGTACATACTCTCAGCTACTTATATGAGTAAGTAAATTATATATACACATATGTAAAATGTTTTAAGCCTTTTTTTAAGCAACAAATCAAATGTTCTATGACATGATATGATCAAATGTATTGTTAAAAAAAAAAAAAAAAAAAAAAAAAAAAAATATATATATATATATATATATATATATATATATATAACTTATTTTCACAAAACCAAACAATAATTGCTTTGACTGACGGTCACTAATGGACATGAAATCATTTCCGCCCATTTCTCTCGGACAGAAGAGACGTGGAGTGGCACATGTGAACATCTGCAGCTCCGCAGCTGACAGCTGGACACGTTGTTATGGAGACGGTCACCGATGGCAACGGCCCGGCTGACCTCGTCACATTAGAGCTCGCCGGCCGTCCCAGCTGTCACTCGCAGAATTATGAGGAATAATTACCTCCACTCAAACTCTGACAGCAGCACTGTGCATTTACATTCGCTTTCTCAAATCACATACATCTGATGCGTGACTAACTTCATACTTAAGCCAGAGATAAAAACGGCTCATTTTAAGAAAAGCATATCAGAAAGTGTTGCACAACTCTGGGGAGTTACGCAACACCATCCGATGCATTTCGAAGTGTTATCTGAACGCTAAACGCAGATGTTCAGTTGAGTAACTGACAGACAGCATACAAAACTTTAACCTTTCATCGCACAAAACTATATTCCTCTAAAAGCAGAGACAGAAAATGAAATGATGCATTTAGATACAATATATTGTAATATAAAGTTTAAAAAGAACAGTATAATATAATATACTATAATATAATATAAGTTATATATTTATAGCATAAAAAGGGTTCTAAAAAAAGAACAAAAAGGCTTAATGCTATGCATGTACAAAAATGAAAAATTATTTTACAGCATTAAAAACCTTTAAACATATAATGTAATATAATATAATGCTTGTTGATGTGAGATCATCTTAAATGCATCATTATTGCCATTTCTAAAATCTACTGCAATTCACTCTTCATCTCTATCTTATGCACAAGGACATCGCATGAAAGGGAAGCAAATAATATTGACTTACATTTTCATGAATTGTGAGGTTGCAGCAAGCTCCTATTTCGCATGGAGACAAAGCCATGCAATTAAAAAGAAATGAGCAAATAAAATCAATGCAGATCACTTACATTGTGGTGACAAAGGACTCACCAAAGGACAACACAGGCCTAAATCTTAATTAGCCTTAGTAATTAACCCAATGCATGAAGGAAAATCCGATACCAAGACAGGATGGTATCACTGGCTCAGCATAAAATAAACACAGGATTCGTGTTTAGTATTCACCGATTAATGCAAAAAAAGAAAGAGAGACTATGTTTGGAGCAGCACTCTCACAGATAACCAAATACATCAAAACATTAATATAATATAATATAATATAATATAATATAATATAATATAATATAATATAATATAATATAATATAATATAATATAATATAATATAATATAATATATAAAAAAAATAGCGAAAAGACTTAATGCCATGCATGTACAAAAATAAAATAAAATATTTTACAGCACTAAAAACTTTAAAAAATGTCAGGCACTAAAACATAAAATAATAGAATTAGTAATATATTTAAAAACAACAAATGCTTAATGCCCCTGCACGATAGATCGATAGATAGATGCACAACAAAAATATAGCAATGTAATTAGATGTATTTTTATTGTACAAAAAGTGTAAAAAACCAACCAAACAAACAAAGCTTCATGGCCATGCACAGAAACACGTTCACATGTAGGATGTAGCCTTAAGCTACTGTATGTCCACACGGCGAGGGCATGTCGTCACGCATTCATTATACTGCGGCACCTTTTTCTGACACTGAATATCCCAACGAAGTGCTGACGAGAAAAATGATAATGATGTGCTGGTCATAAAAGCTAGCAGAGGCTGTTTATCATGAAAGCGTTTGAGTGATGTTACTCTGGCATTCATAAGCAGAAGTCCAGCACATAATGACTCCTACATCCTTCACTGACCTCAACACATACGGCTCAATGACACCAACTCATCACAGGTTTATGATTGAATGAAAGCTGTCAACAACATAACCTGATCACATTTCACCACCAAAGTCTGTATAAACACATAAAATACAATTAAATATATATATATATATATATATATACAAACATACATTAAAAACATGTAAATTCATCTTAATGGTCCATCTTAAATGTACATGCAATACATACTGTATATAATATACAAAACATTTTTGCATTATATATATATTTACATTGCATGTTGTATATTTTCAATGTATTAAAATCATTAACAATAATTTCATGGCATTTTCTCTTTTAAATACTACTTTAATTGTAAATTATTTAGACATTGTAGTACTTATACCTAATTTAATGATTGTTGAATTTAATACAGTAATAAATATTTTTTATAAAAAAAATAAATTAATAACATCCATACAAAATATATAATGAGAATTGAGGAGAAATTGTGATAAACTTTTAAAAATTAAAATAAGCACTTCCACAATTCAAAACATCTAAATGTTCTTATTTTCATTTTGTTTAATATATACAGTTGTATTGTATATCCTCTCAGAAATAAATAAAAAAATAAAAATAAAAAAATAGGTATGCATGTACTGTATGTTTACATAATGCAATTTAAACAAATGTTGCTGGTGTAATTATTATTTTCTTTTTTTTATTAATTTAAAGTCAAAGAAATAAAAATGTTTACTTTTTAAACAAATAAATTGCATTAAAAAGTAAAACAAAACAAAAAACAAAAAAATCATAATATAAGTATTTAGTAATTTAAAAATAAAATCAAAAATAAACACATAGAAAGAAAGATACATTTTAAGTGACTTTGTTTTTAAACTCAGTGCTCAGATTTGTGTCTCCACATGAGAGATTTCAGTATGAACTCCTCATCTCATGATATTTTCCTCTGGGAAAGGACAGTGTTGGGTCAAAGTCACTCTGGCTTGTTGGCTGAGAGTGTCAGTGTAGTGCGCTTCAGTGTTTGAGCACATCACTGTAGAGCACTTCACATTACACACCTAACGGCTCTTAATATGCAGCTTAGCGTGTCTGTGTATGTGTGTGTGTGTGTGTGTGTGTGTGTGTGTGTGTGTGTGTGTGTGTGTGTGTGTGTGTGTGTGTGTGTGTGTGTGTGTGTGTGATAGTTTCTGCTCAGTGTCTCGCTGAGATTCTTCACGACTCTACAAGTTTTCTGGTGGCTGTGTCAGTCATCCATGAGGGAGAGCCGCACACAGATGTGGCCAGCATCACTCACACATTCAACAAATCCCTAATCACATCCTAATGACACTTCTGAGCTGAAGAAATCACCCACACACCACAGCGCTCATACTTACTAAACATTCACTTCAGCTGCTCTCAGAGAGACTGTCAAAGAGTGTTCTGTCTGATTGGATGAGACACAAAAACACTGTAAAACTGCTCAAAATTACACTTGTGAGGGAATGGCAGTTCAATTCTACATTACTGTAGATACTGATTTTCAATGTTTTTGAGAGAAGTCTCTTACTTTCACCAAGGCTGCATTTATGTGATTAAAAAAAAAAAAAAAAAAAACACTATTGTGAAATATTATTACAAAAATGTACCTGTTAAAATAAAGTCAAACAAATTAAATAGTTTTTACCTCAAAACAGTTTCTTAGCTGATGACTTGGATTGTTACTGTAGGTAAGATTTTTTTTAATGTTTTTGAAAGAAGTCTCTTCGGCTCACCAAGGCTGTGTTTCTTTGATCAAAAATACAGTAAAATTTGAAATATTATTACCATTTCAAATAGCCGTTTTCTATGTGAATATATTTTAAAATGTAGTTTATTTCTGTGATCAAATCAGATCAAAATTTTCAGCATCATTACTCCAGTCTTCAGTGTCACGTGTTCCTTCAGAAATCATTATAATATGCTGATTTGTTTTCTTTTTATTTATTATATAATAATAATAATAATAATTAAAAAAAGCCTTGCTACATGTACTTTGTTAACTGAGACTTAGCACTTGCATATCGTTGCTCTTTTGTTGATTTTGATTGCTTCCATTGTCCTCATTTGTAAGTCGCTTTCGATAAAAGCATCTGCTAAATAACTGTAAATGATCTGCTGCTCAAGAAACATTTCTGATTATTAATGTTGTTGCTTCATATTTTTGTGGAAACCTTGATGCATTTTTTTTCAGCATTCACAGATGAATAGAAAGTTCAAAAGAACAGCATTTATTTGAAATAGAAATCCTTTGTAACATTATAAATGTCTTTACTGTCACACTTGATCAATTTAATGCACTCTCAATGAATAAAAATATTCAGTTCTTTACTTGTCTATTACTGCTTCCCACAATTCACTTTAAAAAAATGCTAAACATAAATAACAGTGATGTCAAACGATTAATCGCATCTAAAATAAAAGTTTGTTTACATAATATGTGTGTGTACTGTGTATATTTATTATATACATTCATGTATATATTTAAGAAAAATATGTTATGTTTATATATTAAATATATATGTATATATAATAGAAAATATAAGAATATAAATATATCAACGTATAAACGTAAATATTTTCTAAATGTATAGTGTACATGTGTGTATTTATATAGACATGATAAATATACACAGTACCCATACATCTATAATGTAAACAAAAACTTTTATTTTGGATGCGATTAATCATTTGACAGCACTAAAATAAATACATGTAAATAAATGCATATTAATGCACTCAGTTTCTTGGCAATCATAGACTATACAGGTTACAGAAATATATAGCCTTACTTTGAGGCATAATGTCTAATAACTCAGTATAAGTATGTAAAATGATCATATTTTGCCCAGCAGCACCTACAACCACTGCAGAAGCTCATATTCACCTCATTTAAGGCCACGTTCATATCACATTCAGGTCAAAGTGTTCCTTCCTGAGTTTCCCCTTGAGGATCAATACAGCCCAGCAAATATGCATTTAATCAGCGTGGCTTACATTGAGTTTGCTGTTGATGTGATTACATAACAGCGGGACCTTTCCATGAGGTCAAGGAGGGATTATAATCAAAATCTCATTTGAGTTCAACACGGATTAAAACTACTTGAAATTACTGCACTTGCATGTTTTATTTTTCTTAAGACGTTATGCAACATTTCCTACTACACCTTTATTAAAATGAAATATTTTTATCTCACGTTTCAGTAGCTGCCGAATCTCAGCAATACTAATGCTTCAAAGACGGCAAAGCACTCATTTTACTCTAATGGAAGTGTTTTAACATCAAATGCTTTGTACATTGTTGTTACGTCTGATCTTTTGTTGTCCCTGCAGCGCTGTTTGCATGAAAGGTGCTTTATAAATAACCCTTCTCATGCTAGCGAATGCTGCAATAAATGAAAGCATGCAAAACAAAGTGAATAAGATGAGGATTTTGGCTTTAAAATGTTACCAGTTACACTGTAAAAACAGACAAAAAAAATTGTTTAAATAAAAAAATAAATAAAAACCTTTGAATTATTTTTTTATTTTTAATATTTGTGTTTTAATTTTAGCAAAAGTTCTGGTAATTTGTCATGTTTTTGTCATTTTATTAGCTTATTTATATATGAACATATTTATTTATTTGAGTTTTAATTTATTAATTTCATTTAATTTATTTAAGTTCAAGTAAATTAAAATGGCAAATGTTTTCTTAGCAGATAGATGAAATAAAATTTATTTATTTTATTTATTTTATTTTTTTTCAGTATAAATGCTAAATGTTAATTTTTGCAACATGATCAGATCAAATGCATTTGAATGCATTGCACAGTAATTCACTATGATTCTTTGCTGTGTCATTTATACAAACCGAATTTGGCCATTTTAAGCTCTTCTTCATGCCATCATATGTTTTCAGTGCCATTTCATTATCTCAACCGATAAAAAGTCAAATAAGTCATGTCACATATAACTCTATAATGCACTGCATTGAATCTCGCTCTGATCCTTCAGAAAGACATTGTATAACTCACTCACCGTGTCCATGCACATATAAAGTTAAGGATCTTATGTGCGTCAGTAAACAAACCCTTTCTGCAGTGAACGGTGTCCTTGTGCACACAAAACCTTTCAGACGTCATGCAGAATAATTGAGTCTCAGAAGCCAGAAGAGACGAATGCTCATAGGATGAAGCTGAAATGATACTTCCTCGGCCGTCTGACCCCAGACCAGAGGTGGCGTATTCATCAGGATAAGAATAAACCAGCGGCCTGATGTTTCTCATTTCCTGTGAAACTCTAACTCATTGGCTCTGATGAAATGCCACGGCCGTCTGTTTTCTTCCCAAACAGCATGATCACCGATCGTTCGGCTTTTTTTGCAGCTCGAGGCTAATGGTGGCAGAACGCCTCCTGCAGTCTCTCGAATTGAGATGAATGCAAACCCCTGCGGCTTTATGAGAAAATTAATAACACCGATTATTAATTTCTCACAACGGTTACATTTGTTCTGTCGAATCACATCCTGCCGGGAAACTTTAGAGCATCGCAGTAGGAATCTTTAAAAATGTCGCAAAATATGATTATTTCTCAGAGGAGAGCTAACGAACCACAATTAGCAAATGAAAGATCCTAGCATGAGGTATGCAAACAAAGTTGTTTTAATACAATATACCTATGTATATGTAAATTCAACATGCATCTAGATCAGTTTCATAACTATATCCACTTCAGTTATGCAATTGCAAGTTTATGTATAAACATCAGATGAAAAACTTACAAAATAAACATTAAAAATGGTGTTTTGGCAGCTAACAGAATTATTACTAAAACACATAAAAGTCAATTAAATCAATTTAGAAATATAAGAAATTGACCAAAAAATAAAAAAAATGACAGACTAAAAATGACATGTGCATACAATATTTGTAAGGTAAACTAATAGGTAAAGAAACATTGCCTTAACAACCAGCTAAAATATTTGTATTGTATATGTATATTGTAACATTATTTTTAGTCTATATATGTAGTAGTATCATTTTTGTATTATTATTTTGTAGTATTTTTCTAATTTTCATATTTTCCATTTTGTTTTTAATTTTAAAATTTTAGTTATTTTGTTGTGTATTTTTGTCATTTTTTATCATTACTATATTACAGTATTACTGTTGTTGTTATTATTATTTTTGTTGTTATTATTATTATTATTATTATTAATTTTAGGATTTTTTTTTTTTTTTTGTTATTTTAGTACATCAAGTTAACGAAATGTTGCTTTGGCAACTAGATGAATTTTCATTTTATTTACTTTATTTTATTTAAAAGATCTAAAGAGATGTCAATTTCTGCAATCAAAAATCAGAGACCTCGAACATTTCTATGATCTGATCTGCAAACCACATTCATTTTGCAGCTCTACACTTTTTTTTCCATGCATGTTAGGAGAAACATCTCAGCCGAAGTTGATACAGAAAAATGCACGAGAGCTCCGCTAACTCTCCTGAACTATAAAAGAGCAGCTTTTCCTCTGAGAATTGCTATAATTACACTACATTAACCCATATCACATATATACGCCCTTGAGTTAACGCTATTGGCATCGTCCCTTAAAAACCCATGCTGGTCGACTCGGTTCGCTCAATACTGCCGATTTCCAAAAGGCCTTCCCAGGCTGCTTCTGTGAAAGTTTGGTAAACCACACAATTTCTACAATCGATACAGTGAATGAGGCCAGAGCTGCGCGAGACGCCGTCTGAATGTCTTCACAGGCCTGCCAATCAATGCAGGTGAGAAGGGCACATCAACAGAGGCTGCGGGTAAATGCCACGTATGCCACATGGAGCAAAGGTCAGTCCCTACGACGGCCCGTCTGAGCCCGGCGCACAAAGCCAGGCTGTTTCAAACAAGAACCAGCTTTCTACAAATATTCAAAACAAAATGAATTATCCTCTTTTGCTAATAGAACTGCAGCATCATAAAGCCAGTCGATATCTCTCAGCGGGGAGCGAAATACTGATTTAAAATCTATAGCGCAGAAAACGAGCTCTGAAAAATACAAAACAGGAAAAGGCAAAGCAAATGCACGCCACATCAGGACGTTTAGCCTAAAAAAACATAACATGCATTAAATGCATTTTTCGCAATTTAAATAGTTTCACCTTCTAGGTTATACAACGCATGCATTTTCACATTGCATTGAGTATGTTGCATAGCTTTTATGGACCGTGTCTGCAGTCGTTTCTGTGGGTGGACGGCATTAAGCTGCTAAAGCTAGCGCCTATAGGTCACATGAATCAAGCCGAACCGTCACTCAAACTATATTTATGTGCCATCAATGGAAATGCATTAAGCATTCAGCAGATTTGAGCAGCTTTAGGAGGTGCAAACCGCCGGTGAGCAATTAGCAGTGTTTCTGAAATCAAGCAAGCTCTCACTTTTGCATTTCCAAATCTCTAAAACAACATGAAATGACATTCACAACCCGTTTTACTCCAGCAATGTGACATAAAACACTAGAATGGAGCCAGAACTCTATGTGAGTTGGCTAAAGATTGCGATGCACTGAAATACAAATTTTTGGCAGGGGAAAAAAAGTAAATCTACTGGACCAAAAATGAAAACTCTTTGTTTGGACCACCTATCAATCCAATCCAATCCAATACAATGATTACACAGAGTTCCTTCAAGAGATGTGATCCTACAGTAATATATATGCAATCTCAACAAAACAAAACCACAAATTAAAAATCTGTAGTTATATGTCTAGCTTATTTGTTATATATATATATATATATATATATATATATATATATATATATATATATATATATATATATATATATATATATATATATATATATATATATATATATATATATATATATATATATATATGAAAATGGATTTGATTCACAGGGAAAGCGCTAACTGATTCAATGTATAACTTCAGATTAAAAATAATAAATAAATAAAAGTGTCTGCCAAATGCATAAATGTTTAAAATAAAATAAAAAATAAAATAAAATAAAATAAAAACACTGGAGAGTGCACTCATGAATCATTCGGAATAAGACCAGACATTACTTGCAAAAGCAAGCAAAAGAAAGTAAAAGAACCACTTTCCTGTTTACATAAAACCAGGAATATAAAGCCAAAATATCTATTCTCTGAATACAGGGAATCATTTCTTACAGAAGCTCAAAAATCCATCGGGCAGCAATCCAAAAGGAGAAATCTATATTTGAAAACCGAGCTGGAAACAGAAAAGCAACTCTTACCAATGAAGAGGTTCCACTCCGGGTCCAGGTCCGCTTGGTTGGCCAGGCAGCCCCGCATGACGTTTTGGCAGTAGTTGGCGCAGGGTTTGAGGCCTGGTATTCCTCCACAGTACGGACAGTACAGCATTTTAGTCAATGCTTTACTGCAACCTGGAGATATATTGACCTGCAGGAGAAATAAAAATGGAAATTAGTTAGTCCTGACTATACAGCATTGCATTCGAAAGTTTTGCAAGCTGCTGGAAGAAATTGAGAAGCGAGTAGAAATATATTCTAGCGGGACGCTCCACTATGCAGTCATAATCTATGAAAGGACCTCGGCTGGGTATTGAAAGGGTCTGAGCGGTTCTTGCCGCACTTAAAGTGGTTTTCAAAGTGAAGAACCACATTGACAACAGGTCAAACGTGTCTTTTAAAGCACATTGGGGTGAGATATTCGCAAAAGCATTTGCACGTCCATTTTCAGCGTCAATATGGGTGCAAGGGTACTACATTCACAGACACTTGTTGACAGACCTCGAGCGACAGCATTCTCACATCAGCTAGCCTTCAGGGCAGACATACATCTTCTTGCAGCTGTCTCTGATAATTGCGTGTCATTCTCTATCTGTACACTTGACTCAGAGCTTGTACGCCAGCCGTCTTCTGTCCATCACGCGGAGGTGGCTCTCCGAAGGTCAAGGCTGCGCAGAAAGGAGGCAGACGGTCAACTGGAAACACATTGAGTTTCTCGCTGAGATCCAAAAGGACATGTTGTGTTGATTGCTCTGAACAAACCTGACAGTGTTGCTTTATAACTACAACTGCAGCATGTGACACCTCACACTCGTAGAGATTTGACTTTCACAGGAGGTCTAAGAGTGAGAATCGGAAAATGAAGTGCAAAAAAAAAAAAACACCACCACCACATGTACAAAGGTGTGTTCAGGATTATCTTCTGCTTCAAACTAAAAAAAAAAAAATCTTACAGCTGTGATTTGTTATCTTTATTAACAAATCGAATATTTGAAGTATAATCAAGTACATTTGATTGCAGACTGCAGACTGATGATGATAATAATAATAATAATAATAATTCCAAAATGTGCAGCATAAAATGCATTATTTTCTTAACTCGGAATTGGACAGCCAAGAGATTTTACATTTTTACACTTTTAAGACTAAAAATGTGAAACAACCATTTTATTTCCTGGATTAGTGAAAGTAAAAAGGGTAGGCAGTATACAATATGCAGTACACTAGCAATCTTACACCTTTTCAATAGATCAGCAGAGCTTTCAGCTAGGCTTTGCCTTCTTCTGAGGGAGAGTACGGCAGTGAGTTTTCAATGAACTTTGCTAACGTTTCAAACACATGTATCCTGTCAAGCTCCACTTATTTACCCTTCAAAATCTTTGCTTTACACGACTCCACCGTCGGCCCGTAATTGAAAGAACAAGCGGAGGATCAGTTGCGCGTCACACCTCCGGATTCGGGGATAAACTCTTGGCGTCTTCATCATTCTGCTCGTCTGTGATGATCCAGACACTCTTCCTCTCCCGCTGCAAAGCTACCAGTGTTTCTGGAAGACTGTGAGGGGAGAGGATCAAACGGAGCTGCTCTGACGCGGCCCGTTTTACACTCCCACATCAAATGCTGAGCGCAGGAGAGCTTTGAACGTAGTGTGTCTGCAATTACATCACAGCGAGTCTCTCTCGCACCGTGAGCTGACAGCTTGTTCATACGACTCCTAATCAGCCATTAGCTTCACGCAGTATACACAGAGACTGTCTAGTTGCACATGGGACTTTGAACGAGGGACACCGGCAGGATATTTCACTGTGCTCTGTGACTGAGTATTATTTTCATGCTTACAAGACAAAGACGCTGCTGACTTCTCTGCCACTGTAAAACTATGAACAGACCAATTTGTTTCATTTTTACATTATTTTTATTTAAGAAATTTTTCCTTCATTTTTTAAAAGTGCAGAAAAGTGGAATGTGGGCTTGCTCTTTCAGATTTAATTTTCCCTATTAAAGATAAATAAAGGAAAATAAAATAATATCAAAGAAAAAAAAAATTCTCTTCATATAAATGGCAAAAATTGTATTAGTTAATTAGTTTATTTAATTATTATTTTTAATACATTTTTATTTAAGCAATTTTTCAGAAAAGTGAAATTTGGGCTCGTCCTTTCAGACTTATCTTCTCCTTTAAAATACTTATATATGATTTTCTCTTCATATGACAGATAGACAGATAGATAGATAATTTTCCCCCTTTCTTATTTTTAAAAGTGCTTTGTCTTTTCTGATTTCATTTCCATTATGAAAGATTTTAAAATAAAAAATAAAAAAACAACTTTACAACTTCTCATAAAAACCTAAACATATTTTCAATTAATTTTATATTTATTTGTACAATCAGTAAGTTTGTAAATTTGTATACCAAAGAAGAGGAATCATTCACAAAAGTGCTGTAAATGAAGAAACACCTGATATATTGTGAAATTTGGATCAATAAGGGAGGGGAAAATGAGACATTACAGTTAAAAAAATTTGGTGTCCATAAGTAGTTCATTAAAATAAATCAAAATAAATGAATAAATAAAATGTATAATGTAAAAAAAAAAAAAAAAGGAAGCGGCACAACTGATTTCAACAATGATAATCAGCATATTAGAACGATTTCTGAAGGATCATGTGACACTGAAGACTGAAGTAATGATTCTGAAAATTCAGCTTTGATCACAGAAATAAAATCACATTTCAACATACAGTATATTCACATAGAAAAACAGCTATTTTGATTCGTAATATTTCACAATTTTACTGTTCTTACTGCATTTATCAAATAAATCCAGCCTTGGTGAGCATAAAAGACTTTTCAAATACATTTTCTTTTCATACGGAGCCTGCTTTTAAAAACATCACCAGTCGCATATCTTTAAAATGGAGCTGTCCAAGTGCACTGATGTATAAAAGTAATGAAATTCCTCAAGCCAATAAATAGTATAGATCGTAGGCACTTGAGGTCAACAAAATGATTTATTCCAGAGTCATGCTCATGTACCCATAGCGTGGAGATATTAAAGAGTAACCTGTGAGCAATAAAATGTTCCTGCGGGTTTGCCCACTACATATTTCCACCACCAATCTATCTTAACTTTGACAAACCTGTCACGCAGAAGAAATGCCTGGCAGTGATGGAGCAGAAATATGAGGTTCAACACGCGAGATGATATGCAGGAGCACAAACCAGGTCATTTCCATGTTTCAAAGCATGCAAAACAATGCATTTTTCATCAAAGTAAAGCAGCCTTCCTTGAGATGCTCTGATATCCCTGTTGCAAATCAATCTGAAAAGCCCAGGAATCGGCCAAAGCCGTGAAGAATGAAACATGCAGTAAGCTTGATCAGCAGCCGAGATTTCCTGAGGACAGCGAGACCCGTGAGTCATTTATGAGCTCCGGCTTCACCCGCATTTCCACAATAGCAGTCGATTCCAGCAAAATCCCTCTTTTTTACAGCAGCCGGTCACAATCGTCAAATCCCTTGAGCTGAGATTCTGCTCACAGGCCGACGGCCAGAAAAGGCCCTAGTTTGGCAATCTGCCGTCAACATGGGAGGCACGGATACCACACTGACCAATTTCAGACATTTCAGGTGTCGTTTTAGAAACTTTCATTTAAACCATTCTCAATGCAATGCTTAATTCGACCAAATTAATCTCAAAATAGATTCAGAATAGATCAGTAGTCTTCATGAAATAAACCGACTAATAGAATTGTTCATTAAAAAAAACAAATTTTAAATAATTAGCATATACAAAATGACATGAGCACTGAATAGAAATGGAAACTCTAGTGCTCTGGCACAAATACCAGTAGTTTAGGTATTGGGTAGAATTAGAGATGTAGAATATGGTCATGCAGAAAATGTGCTTTATAAGTACTAATAAACAGCCAATATATTAATAGCAGGCATGCTAATAAGCAACTAGAGAATAAAGTGAGAATAAAAAAAAAGTGAGAATTAGTCCCTATACTAAAGTGTACTGTAAAGTTTATATATTTGACACTTAATGCAAGATTTGCACTCTCTCAAATAAATAAATAAAATAAAAGCTATCTGTATTTTTTAGAACAAAGAGGAAGATTTATTCACAAAATCACTGCCATGAATGAAGAATCGTATCTCAGAAATGAATTTTTATGAAATGATCACATGAAATATTGCACAGTTTGGATTAATAAGGGAGGGGGAAATGAAAAATTTGCTCTATTACCGTTCAAGTGTAGGTTTTTATTCCGAAAAAATAAAATATCAAAGACTAGTAAATTTCACAAACAATTACAAATAAAAGGTGTGTGACATTGAATTAAACATGAAATTGTGAAGTAAAAAAAAAAAAAAAAAAAGTGCCACAATTTTTTCAAATGTGCCACAATATTCTAAACTTTTAAAAATCAATTGTTACATCCTTTAATAGAAAGATTTCACATTTAATGCAAGATTAGAATATTCAAAATCAAGGATTAAATTCAAAAGATTCAAGTCAATGAATAACAAGTCAATATAAAGATTCAAATCAAAGATTGTATAAATCAAATTCACATTAAAGCACATCATCCAGCAGCTCTGATGGAGCGTTTCACAAACTGTAAATGTCTAAAGATCTGGTTTGTGGCTCTGAAAAGAGCCGGGTCAGCTTGAAATCAAGCAGGAATACAACAATTTAGATTTCAGAAACCAGAAGTGGACTCGCATGTCTTTACACATTCTCTTCTGAGCCTCTGAACAGATTGCTAAATGTTTGCTAATTCACATTAGTCATTGTATATAGAAAAACCTACATGCGTTCGGTCACACTTCATCCATTTACACCCATTCCAATGGAATTTAGTGTATTTGCGTCATTATCTTGCGTGCATAACCTTTAAAAGATAAATGTGGGATTTTTCCTCATGAGGGTTTCGAATCCTAAGTGCACAATGATATCATTATATCAGCGTGTCGCTGATGTGAAGAAAAGCGCCTCCTCAATCCTTCTGCAAGGAAACGCCTTCAGCATAATCCGAAACGGGGAGTCCTGCGTATAAAAAAACCATAACGGACAATAATACACTGTGCTGCATGTACAGGGAGAAGATAAAATGCCTTTGAGCGACTGCACAGAAATCCTGTTGGGTACATTGTGTTCCATTTTAAGCCTGGCACATTTGATTTCTCATTCAGCGCTGAACCGCATAGCCAGGGTAAAGCGACCCATGGGAAATCTTGCCGAACAAATCCTGAGACTCGTCAGCCGCATCTGGGAATGAAAATATATGACCAATGGTTTTAGGAAAAGGCGCGGAATTAACCTTGAAGGGTGTTAAGAGATGCGACGCAACGCCGCGAGCTTAGAGCCGCTCTAATGTGACGCTTTTGGCACGACAAAAAGAACATTCCTGTCAGCAGATGGATCTAATCCGCAGTTATTATGACAGTAGGCCCGATCCAACCTGGCACGAGCCTCCAGAATCAACCCCAACACACACTGAAGGAGCGAAACTTGGAGCCGAGCAGCTTGCGAGTGTAGGCTTGGATATGAGATAATCAGATCACCGAAGATGTGGCACCTCCTTCTGTTTCTCTCTTTCCTTTCAAATGTCACAGAAGGGCTGAGAAGGTGTGAGAAGTGACATAAGAAGTTAATAAGGGCCCGTAGCGAACAGGAAGATGCCGGGCTCCTCAAGAACGAAACTTATTGGGTCTTAACCGTGACTTTGGTACACTGCAAAGTAGGATTTTTCTAAGCGGTACACTCTTAAAATAAAGCTTCTTTATTGCTATTGAAGGTTCCTTTAACGTCAATGGAACCTCTCCATTGCTTTCTGGTGGAAAACGGTTCTTTAGATTGTCTTGATGCTATTCTTTTAAGATTAATTATTCATTGAAAGGTTCTTTGGGTTCTTCAGTGGGATCACTGTGGGAAACCCCTTTTGAAATCTTTATTTTTAAGAGTGAAATAAAACAAAGATTGAACATTTTTACATTGAAATCAGTGTAATTTGCCAATTTTTGTAATCTTTTAGAACATTTCTATAGAGTGCTGTAGGAATGAGGCATGGTTTGTGAGTTTTTGGTTAAATGCCTGAAATAATGTCCGTGGATAAGCTCAAAATATTTTCATATTTTATCATTTTAAAACAAAATACATCAGTAACTTAAGCATTAAGACTGAAAAAAGTGGCTAAGTTATTATGTTTATGTTTTTTTTTTAGTTATTTACTTTAAATAAAAAAATGATAAATTAAAATTTGGATTTAGAATGTTTATTTTCATTTTAATATTTTATAGTATATAATATAGTTGTTCATGCTGAACAGGTAAACTCATTACTAATTGCTTTTACAGCCTCGTTGCATTTATAATTAACTCATGCAAACTCAGGGAATCAGAGTGATGTGAACTTACAGGTTGGCCTACAAAAGCATATCATCCCTGCAGTGCTCCGCTAACCGTTGTTTATTTCACAAAAGCTCATATGGAATGCAAGCGCAGAAATCTGCTGGCGAAGAAACAAACTAGATTTGCACACTGTCCTACTAATCCAAATAAAGCTCAATCTCTCTACAGATTTACATTAGCGCTCACGCCAGCATCACATGGCCTTTCTCTCGGACATTAGGCATGTCCGGCCAGCATCATTAGCCTCATTGGCACTGCCTGTGAACTAACACGGCAAAAGTCAACACACCATCTGCCACATAGAAGGACGGCTAAAAAAGTGGATAAAGAGGAAATGTGAATCCAGTAGTGCAGGATACACATTCAAAGTATCACACATTAAATACTCTTACTTGCATATGCACATTATAAAGATAAGCATGATTAATCACAATTAATTTAAAATTAAATAAATGTTAATAACATGTCGGCCTGACCCAAATCTGACGGGACAAACTGTCAGGTTTCAGGCTGGGTTTCATGCAATTGCTTAGAAATGTAATACAATAATAATATTACAATATAATAATATTAAAATCAGTATTATTTTAGTATCACTGAGATCCTAGTTTTTACTGATATTTTGAGTCAAGTTTACATTTTTCCTTTTTGATTTTATTACAGTATAAAATCAGTTCTTTATATTTTATTTTACTTCAGTTAGCATTTTTTTTTTTTTAAGAAAACTTTTTTTTTTTTCTGTTTCTGTTTTAGTTAACTATAATAACCCTGATTTTTATATGAATGGGACATTTATTTAAAGTTTTGTTTTGTGTTTTTTCCTCATTATTAGTTTTTATATATCTATATAAATTTTAGTAAAATTGTTATTTCAGTTTCCGTTTTAGTGATTTTAAATGAAAATAAGAAATGTTTAAATAAATTTAATTCATTATTTTATTTCAGTTAACCTTTATTTTATGTCAATATATATATAAATGCAATGTTTATTGTTCTTGGAGCTGGAGTTTAGTGGGCTGTTTGCTGATCGTCTGTGTTGACCTCACCTTCATTCGAGTAAATATTAAAACTCCCACTATACTCCGTGGTTCGGAAAATGAATGGATGGAAACATTTGAAACTAACATGCCAGCACAACTTAGCACATCTTTCACAAACTAAACCAACCTTGACTGAACTCTTGAAGAGCACCTTTGCTTACGCCCCAGGCAACAGAAACAACCCACACAACAAGATTTCTTATGCTTCTGCTGCATGATCACACTCCTGAAACGTAGGATTATTCTGAACAATGTCACACTCAACAGGAGCTTTAATCTGAGAGCGAGAGAGAGAGACAGAAATCTCTTTAACATTGCAACTTCTGTCCAAAATGACTAAATGGAAGGCAAACAGAAATGGATTTCCCCTAGAGTTCAGTTTATAACTCTATAATATTACTGCATGTCAGCTCATTTGTGTCTGCATTTCTCTAAAGGCATCAGAGAGATGGTGATCTTTAAATTAAACATAGGCTACTTAAAATCTCCATTAAGATCTCCTGAGCTCTGAAAGAGCAACCTTTGAGCGATAAAATCCTCCTCTGGAGATGAACTTTTATTTAATTTCACTAAAACTAAAGCTTCTCTAAATAATTTGTATAGTTTAATAAAAGTTTAATTAAATTATTAAACCATTGTTAAAACTGAAATATCAAAATATAAAATATTAAAAAGTTTACTTAAATCTAAACATTAGAAATGCAATATGAGCAACTGGACTATATTATACAAAATAAATAAATATGACAAAAGCACAAATCAAATAAAAATCTTAAATGGGGTAACACTTAAAAGGTTTCATAACCTTTTAAGTGTTTAAGGTATAACTGTTAAGGTTTGTTAACATACAGCATTAACACCCTAAATGTTAATTTCAATATTTACTAATAGATTTTTAAAATCAGCTGTATCTATTAATATTAAATGCACTATGCACTAACATAACATTAGTAGTATTAAATAACAAGGGGAATGAGCAATATATTTTATCAAATGAGACTATTGCAAAATATTACCATAAATATTATAAAAGCATATAAATAAAACCATATTAACATTAAGTAACTAGCTGTAAATGTCGAAACGCTTGCACAGCTAAAAGCATCAGCATTTGTGCGTATGTTACGGGCCTAAAAACATGGATCTCTAAACCAAGATTCACCAAATCTGCCTCTCGTTCAGCACATTTCTAATGCTCACACGCAGCTTCAGTCTGAACCGAACGGCATCTGAGGACGAGCGAGAGCCAGTGAGAATACAGTGACAGTTTAACCCTCCAGCTGAGACGCTGCCTCCAAAACAATCAGCTCAGTACCACACACACACACACACACACACACACACACACACACACACACACACACACACGAGAGAGAGCCAGGTAATAATGACAAGCGTGCCGTCACTGTATTTGCAGTGGATCATGCTCGACTGACTCTTTATGTGCTCAGATGCTCGTCAGATTCTTCCTCTTCCTCTATGACTTTCAAGGGCACAGATTCGTCCGGGCAACAGATCTGAATGTTCATAAAGATTATACGACGCTGCTGCTGATCACGGGTGTGAGCCAATATAGAGGCCGTGAAATCTGGGCGACAGATTGAGGACTTCTACAAGGATGTAACTTCTACGACTATTAACTTGTTTGGAAGTCTTATTTATGACAGATGCGTTCAATCTATAGATCGGAGCAAAATGGAGATGTTCGTAGACATGTATACTATAAAATTCAGCAATATTTAAAAAAAAAAAAAAACTGTACTTATACAAAAGGATGAATACAGAGCATGAATTAGTGTGGTTTTGCTTTTTAATGTTTTTATTCAGTTCATGAAGGTGCTGTCGGTTGAATCATTATATATTCTAGGCAAGGCAATAATTGTACCATTGTTTCTTGCACACGCAACTTTTATTATTGTTGCAAATATTTTCATTAATTTGTACACATTTACAGTCAATACAGAAGTTGCATCCACTGTGCAACATGTTTTCTCACTAACACTTTATTCAGTTTATAAAGGTGTTGTAAACTGAATCATTATAGATTCTATTGTAATTGTACAATACTATACTATTTCTAAGTTGCATGTCCAAAATACGAATAATCATTAAAATATTAACAATTGTACAGTACTATCACATTTTGCACATTCAACTTGAAATATAATATTTACTATTAATCAATACATCAACTACATCGGACATGTTCTCACTTTTCACAGTTAAAAGGGAAAAAAAAAACGTTTTACCACTCATAATAATGATTTTGTGGTGGCGTACACATGCATTCAACTCGTAAATACAATACATGCAACATACATAAAATATATGCACTCCCAGATTGCAAGATCTTGCTAGAAAAAACAAGCAACAGGCAACAAAACAAGCGACTTGCCTCCCCAAAATAAGTCCAAATATTAGACGGTTTCCCCCCAAAAAACAAAACCCATATTAATAAATGTTATGAAAAAAAAAAAAAAAAAACAAGCTCAAAGACACTTATATTAAGCAGACAAGACAACACTTCAGACACTGTTAGTGAATGTGACATTATCATCAACTGTACAATAGGCTTTATCGAGACATTATTGAGAACAATTTTGCTGGAGGTAACAAAGTCTTTATTGCTATGCTCTTTTCAGCCAATTTCTTGCCAAAGTGCAAATCACAAACAGCCACTTCTAATGTTCCCTGCTGTATTATAGTGAGAGACAGCCAATTACAGCCACAGAAAAATACTTTCAAGAGGAGAAGGAGCTCAAAGTCACTTTTATGTGAGAACATTTTTGGTGGTTGTATTATTGCATGGTAATTTCAGAAATTAAAGAATATTTCACAATTTAATACATGTTAAAGTAAGTGTAAACACTTGTAAAAAGTGTATAAAAAAAAAAAAAAAATCTCTCGGAAGTAAAAAAAAAAAAAAAAAAGTTAACCGTTTCTGTGCCGTGCTTATTGTTGTCTATTGGGTAATGTTTTAGGTTTACATTTCCTGGTTCCATATTCAAAAGTATTTTCTGAGGAATTAACTTGTATTTAACCCAGAATATTACTCTAATGTTCAGAAAGAACTGAATGCAAGTAAAAATTGTCTTTGGCGAGTAATTAAAATGGAGATGGTAACTATGAGGCATTGCATTATGCTATTTAAACAGCATCATAGGAACAATAGCTTGACCCTCATTAACACCAGCAAATTGAATCAAAGAGATACAAAGTCAACTAAAGAGCAGTTCAGTGCTTGCCAGCGACACAACGGCAAGGGCTGCTTGCCAGGCATATGCAATGAAAACGGCTAAAAATAAATAAATAAATAAATAATTAAAATAAAATCAGTTGCATCTATTAATGCAAGTTAATGTACTGGGAAATAACAATCAAACAAATAATAATTGCGTTTTAAGTAATGTTAACAAAGATTAACAAATGCTGTGAAATATACATCACTAAGCTACATTAATAAATTGCTAAAAATATTTTACTATTTTCTAATTTTCTATTTCTTTTTTGCCTACTTCTACAAGCCAGTGTGTTTCTGTTATTCCCCGTTGTGCTCGCTTTCGAACTTTGTGGTTGTTTTGTATGTGTAACAGGGCCCGTTGCTTCACTTTATATCTGTGCACTTTCAAAGGCTCTTGCCACACAGGAAAGACACACGGCTGGCTGGATTTTAAAATGAAAAGTCGAGGAGAAAGACAGTCCCAGCGAGGCTGGTCCAGTGTCACTTATTGTAAAGTCAAAAGGCCCTTCTTAACAGAAGGTAGGACAGGCGGAAAAAGTCACCCCAAGCGTCCTCGGCAAACCGGCTATCTGCAGCCGTGAAGGTGAAGGGCCGTGTTTTATCTTTTATCATTCCTACCCATCAGATCCTCCCGCACCTCCATATGACTGCTTCAGACGATTGCTTTTTTGATGAACCCCGACATACGCCGGCTGACTAAAAGGAAAATACCAGAGTCGTGCGCCGGGCATCTGTCTACCTGATCTCCGGCGGTCCCCTTCACTCCCAGGCCAACTCCTCAGGCTCCGGCCGGAGTGTCATATGGTGTTAGGTTTACACCCTTGGGCCACCCGCCCGCTCGCTGGCTGATGAAAGGTGCCGCACTTGACAGAGTCTGCACTTCAGCTGCGTCTCAAATGTCAGGGGTCGTCAGGGACACGGCGGGCGGCAGGAGCGCACCGACATAATGTCACAACACGGCCTCTGACAGCTTTGATGCTCAATTACCGACCAACACACTGAGAACACCAACCACACACATGCACACAGACATACTAAATACAGATGCAGGGTTATTATAGTTAACTAAAGCCAATTTTTTTTTTTAAACTATTTTTTTTTTCCTTTCAAAATTACATAAATAAAATCGAATAAATCTCATTAAAAATCTCCTTTTAATTTAGTTTAACTTCATGTAGAATAACTAAAACTGAAATAAAAATTAATAAATATTGACAAAAATAAGGCAAATGACAAAAAATAATAAATAAATGAAAATTACTAAAACTATAACTAAAATTAAAAATTAAGATATTATTAAGATATATATATATATATATATATATATATATATATATATATATATATATATTTTTTTTTTTTTTTTTTTTTTTTCTCCCCTCAGCCAGTTGGCAACATTTCTCATTTAAATTTAGCTTAACTTTGTGTACTAAAATAACTAAACCTGAAATTAAATGTAATTAAAATACAGACAAACATAGTCAATATATTGACCAAAAAACTAATAATAATAATAATCAATATAATAAAAACATTCAAAATATTAATAGAAACTATAAAAGTATCTCAATGACATCAAAACATCACCATTATGAGAGAATGAGGTGTTTTTATGCAACTAAAGTAGTAATACATTTGTTGGAATAAAATAAAGGTTAAGTGGGGAAAAATAATTAAATATAATTTTAACCTTTTTATCATTATTATTTCAGCTAGTTGCCAAGGCTACATTTCTAATTTAAAACGTTGAAATTAATGTTTAAAAACTTAAGATAAAATATGTTAAAAGAAAAAAATAAAACTTTTCATTTGTGACATTTCTCATTTTATTTATTTACTTAAAAAAAAAAAAACAAAAAAAAAAAACAGAATATGTACCGTTAATTTTACAGACATTTTCATTAACCCTGAAACTACACACTGCAATACAAAATACACCTGTAAAATCAATTTGGAAATGCCTTCATATAAATACAGTGCATTGTGTTCTATTTTTCTATCATTATATCGTTATATCACTCTAAAATAAAACAAAAATTATATAAAAATAAAATCTGATTAAAAATATGAATTAAAAAGTATAGTAGTATCTCAATACTAGAATGACATTTGTCAACCGGTGAAGGAGGTATCCTTATGCAGCTAAAGCAATAGTTCATGCAAAAAAAGCATTTAGTCATGTCATTTCAGGTAAACTCTTTCACAAAGACTTGAAGTATTGCTGTTTTTACAGAATGTGGCACTCTTGTAAACAATGTGGTGAGCTCGGCTCTCAAACAAAAAGAGTATGTGCACTTTAAAAATCGGTGGCGTTCCCATGGGAGACCATCAATGAGACACTAACAGACGTCTGTTCAGCAGACAGACAGACTACTGATCCTATTGAACTAGGCAACTCTATCCTCCCAACTGTAAGAAAAGAGTTTCTTTTTTAACGAAACAGCCCGATAAAGCATGCACAACTTCCAAAGTTCACTTTAAGGTCAAGCTCACATTATTTTTAAATGCAGCTGTGTAACTTATATTTCTAACATGTTTACACTGAACAGTGATTTGCTTAGAATTTTTTTTTTTATTTATTTTTAACAGACATAAATCCTGATCCTAATAATAGCTAAATATCTCTTTGAACTCTTCAAAATACAATATCCTAGTGAAAAAAAAAAAAAAAAAAAAAAAAAAAAAAAAAAAAAATTCCCTATCTTTGCCTTCTAAAAGCTAAAGAAGCAAGAAACATGCTCTATGCAAGTACACACACATGAATGCAAATACTCTGACAACTGATTTTATGCATGCATACTTTGAACATGCTTAAATATTGCAAGAATGCACTTAAAGTATATACAAAATTCAAAAGAGCGACAGACTTTCCTTCATGCATCTGTGCCATACAGTTAAAAAGCAGCAGTAATAAAACAATGTGCACTTGTGTTGCATTATGAACTGCATTTCAGAACACAAAGACTGTGAAATTGAGCTTGCGTATCTAGAAGTCTGCATTCACACGCATAGCATCTTGAATCTAATGTGGTTTAAGCTCAGACAAATCACGGCTACTCAACGTGAAAGGTATTTACATTTTTACCTTTCCTTTTCTTTGAACTAAAAATAAATGCTGTTATTAAAACAGACACAACTGTCTTAAAGGACTAGTTCACCAAAAAATGAAAAGGTGCTAAAAATGTCCTCACTCTCAGGAACATTCAAGATTTGGATGAGTTTGTTTCTTCATCAGATTTGGAGAAATGTAGCATTGCATCACTTGCTCACCAGTGGATCCTCTGCAGTGAATGGGTGCCGTCAGAATGAGAGTCCAAACAGCTGATAAAAACATCACAATCTACAATTAAATTATACCACTCCAGTCCATCATTAATATCTTGTGAAGAGAAAAGCTGTGTGTTTGTAAGAAACAAACCCATCATTAACATATTTTAACTTTAAAACTGTTGCTTCTGGCTAAAATACGAGTCCATAATCCATAATAACACTTCCTCCACTGAAAAAAATCCACCTCTTGTTGTTCTCTCACATCAAAATCCACCCACATATTTGTTTAGAACAGTTTTGGACGGTTTTCTCTCAGTGCTTGATTTGTGCATATTTCTCTCTTGATTCACACGAGATGACTTTTTCACTGGAGAAAGCAATATTATGCATCATATACTCATATTCGGAAGCAACAGTCTAAAGTTGAAACATCTTATTGATGGATTTGTTTCTTAAAAACACAGCTTTTCACTTCACAAGACGTTAACTGACGGACTGGAGAGGTGTGGATAACTTGTGTATTATTGTGATGTTTTTATCAGCTGTTTGGACTCTCATTCTGACGGCACCCATTCACTGCAGAGCATCCATTGGTGAGCAAGTGATGCAATGCTACATTTCTCCAAATCTGAAGAAGAAACAAATCTTGGATGATCTGAGAGTACATTTTCAGCTAATTTTTGTTTTTTGGTGAACTATTCCTTTAAATCAGACACCACACACACACACACACACACACACCTCTAAATACTCTAATGCTGCTTTGCAGCAGTTTAAATAACTTTATCCTCAAATCTCTGAAAAAAATAAATAAATAATAATCTGCTAAATCTTCTTTTGCCTCTTTCAGCATTCCAAGTACAGCATGGAATTCTCCAAATGGTTCTCATAATCTAATATGAGTGGGATTTTCAGTGCTTAATTCAGGGAGAACAGAGATGCGGCCTCGGATTGCAATTAATCCCAAATATGTAATCGGAGCTGTTTATTCCAGAGGAGACCAGTGTGTTTCAGATGATTCTGAACACTGACATTAAAAATACACATACTTACAAACAAGAAACAGAAGAACAGATGCTCGGATTAAAACGATTTATATATATTTATTTATTTATTTATTTATTTATTTATTTGATAACAGAATTATATATTATATTGCATTTTAAATGATTCGATTTTTATAGACATTAACATTTGAAAGTACTTACACTTTTAATCTTGTGTATTATATATTTGATAATAAATGATGAAAATAGATAAAATAATGTGTAATTATATTATTGCATTTTAATATAATATAATAATATGAATGACAATTCAAACAGAAAAAGTAAACCTTATTTTCAGAGATATTAATATTTGCACGTATATGAACTTCTCTGTTAGGAATAAAGGAATCACTTTTTTATTTTTTATTAAGTTAAAATAAACTGTATCCTTTTATTTATCTCCTTTATTTTTCTGTTTATTTGCAAAATGAAATCTGTCTAAATGACAGACCATTAGTGATCTGAACAACAAGATCACTGAGTTTTTTTTTTAAATTAGTAGCAAAGCACAAACAGCTTGTTTTTCATAGCAAAATCGAGCTACAAATAAAATGTCAAAATAACTACAGCAGCAGGATAGGTATACGAGCGCGTCCGTGCATGTAAACAACATTTTAGTGTGTTTCTCTTCATGTTTCCTACATCAGGTCAGTGACATCCCTGCCCCGAACAGATCAGAGTACTGTGAAACCAGGCCCGGTCCATTAGCACACAACACACAGAGAATCAAACACAGCTATTAGTGATGCTGCGTGATGTACACTCACACACGAGTCTGTCCTCCTGCAGCATTCTGGAGCAATACACTCATGTGTGCCTTAAGATTGGCTGCAAACTCAGTTTCTTTGAACAACATTTAATTTATATAAAAAGCTTTTGATTGATTTATTGTAGCTAGGAAAAAAAAATATATATATATATATATATATATATTTTAGACATGTGTACTTCCCAAAAAAACACCATCTTTATGAAACACTGGTGGTTAAATGGATTTCCAATGTACGTCATCATTTATAAAGCTTCACTTACTGGCATGTTCTATTAAAATTATTATTATTTATTTTTTTGAACTGCAAGAGAGTTAAACCTGCCAGTCATAACTAAAGAGTATTTGAGATGGGACTTGGAAATTCTGCCTGTCTGTCTGTCTGTCTGCCTGCCTGCCTGTCTGTCTATCTGTGCGCGTTTTTGTGAAAAATCAGGACATAGATGTGTATAATGACAAAGGTATGACAGGTATTACAAGGTGAAGGTGACATCTCAGGACATTGACCCATGTCCCCACTTTTCAAAACGCTTATAAATCACACAGAGTGAGGTTTTTTTGGGGAAAGTTGAAATGCACAGTCTCCTGTAAGGGGTAGGTTTAGGTGTAGGGTTGGTGTAGGACAATAGCACATACAGTAAGGACAGTATAAAAACCATTACGCCTATGGGATGTCCCCACAAAAACGAACGTGTGTGTGTGTGTGTGTGTGTGTGTGTGTGTGTGTGTGTGTGTGTGTGTGTGTGTGTGTGTGTGTGTGTGTGTGCGCGCGCGCGAGAGAGCGTGTACATACATACCTATTTATCTACCTATGGAATGCAACAATACCATTTTTTCAGAACCGATTGTTTTACAGGAATGCAGACATTCGTGGCATATTTGTTTAAAGGGGGTCAAGGTGATTTGTCCTTGTTTCTCTTCACTCTGAGAGGCTCTTGCTTTGATATTAGCATTGGAACTGTACGTGCAATATGAATTATGTATACAAAGATCATTAGAGTTGATGAAAAGTGGCTGTATTAGTTTAAACTTTCGTTTGGTTGGCAATGTCCTTTAGTGAACCTACTTTCAAGACAACAGTATATGACGCATATAATATATAAAAGCAATTAAATGCATACATTGAGTAAAATGTTACAAATTACAAGTTTAAATCTTAGTTGTTTTTTCTATTTATTTATTTGTTTATTTATTTAGTTTACTAAAAAGGAAAATGTCTTATATCATTAGTTTTGCATACACTACAAAACATTTAAAGGTAAATTTGAGGATTAGTGCAATTTTGGAGCAAATTAACTTCTGCTAAAATGTATTTTGTTAATAGCAGACATTTTCAGAGTCCAACAGAGTAATTATAGACTCTTTGTTTCAAGAATCTGCGGTCTCAGTAAGCATTTCTCAAGAACACTTCTCTTAATGACAATTATATTTTATTACCCAATAAATATGTTTGTGGCTCTTCCTACTGCTGTGGATTGGACAGACGTGCCATTACACATATTGCTTATTTTCCTTTAATGCAAATCACTTTGGATAAAATCATCTGCTAAATGCATAAATGTAAGCGTGAAATATGAAATTAAAAAAAAAAAAAAAGACTGGTTAATCTAGACAGATAAACCTGTTGGAGATTGGGCTGGGCAATATACTATCACATATTTATGACATGTATAAAAATCTGCTTTTGTTGCCAGTAGAAAACAAAATCTATATTTAATAATTTTATATAAATATATAGCATGTTATTAATATTTATTAATGTATTCATTTGATTACATTTTATATACATAATGATATACTTAAAATAATATATTTTCAATAAAATTGAAAAGAGTATTTGGGATAGGGTGTATATTACACATTTATGATATGTATAAAAATAATTATAATAATCTTTTTCATGTCAGAAAAAGAAAAAAAAAGAGAGAGAATCTTATGTACTCAATATGTACTCATTTATTTAGTTATTTAATTTTTTTTTTTTATTACATATCCTGTTTTTGTGTCACTTTTTTTTTCCATAGGTGTAATAGTATTTATACTTTACAAATTGTATTTTCTACCATAACCCCACCCCTCACACAATAGTCTGGCATTTACATTTTCAAAACCAAAAAATGACCCCCTGGTATTCCCTTCATTATGGGAACCAAATGTCCTCACAAGGTCCTAACCAGGTACACACACACAAAAAAAAGAAAAAAAAAAAAAAAAAAAAAAAAAAAAAAAAAAAAAAAAAAAAATCACAGTCACAATCGCAATCACAATTATATATAATTTGCTATATATTGCTCAGCCCTTAACCCTAGCTTAAGGTGAACTGTGACTGGCGACAGATGTGCTCATCTCTCTGACATGCTGAACGTCACAGAGGTCCTTATAAACACACAAAAACAACAGTCATTCCTCACTACCTCTGCCATCACAGATGAACACAAACACAAAAGCAGCTTATCTACATATTACCTCAGCAAAAGCACGTAAAACAGGCCAGGCCTGGCTGCCTCACTACATTCTCTGGACTCCTTCAGCTGCAAATCTGTCAATAATTCTTCTAATCATCCAGTAAGCCATTAAACAGCATAAACATCCAGCGGAAAATATGATTGAGACGAGCTATCAAAGGCGGATCTGAGCGATGGCAGAGATGCCCGCTGCGGCTGCCAGCCGATCGCTTTTATCTTCCCTTCAGAAAAGCGTCCGTAGCTCCGCAGGGCATCTCTCATCACAGATGTCATAACCTGTCCAGCGCACCGCTGTCACATCAAAGCGCTTCTGTGCTGTTAAGATGCATTAACACTGTGTAAACATGCAACCTACTGGCCTTCAGAAAAATACATACCAAATAACGGCTTTACAAAATACACATGGTGTGTATGCAAAGTTTAAAAGACTAATACAAGTTTACAATAACTAACTAACTAAAAAATATCAATAAATAATAATAATAATATTTATTTATTATTATTATTTTTATTATTATTATTATTATTATTATTATTATTATTATGTCAAATGTGCATATCAAATATATATAGTTTGAAAATTACATTCTAAATTAATAAAAAAAAAAAATATATATATATATATATATATTTTGTTATTAATTTAATGAAACAATACAATGCATATTATACTTTAAATATTCTAATATAATACACTGAACTACAAAAAAAAAAAAAAAAAAAAAAAAACACACAGGAAAGCATATCTCTCTTCTTCACTGATCTCTTGCGCAGTATGGGGTCTATTTCATCGACAGACACTGAAGGCCACTGACCTGTCTAGACGTCCAGTGAAAGTTGAGCACGAGCAGGAAGACTCGTGTAAAAATAGATGCCTTACCTTTGCCACTCTGTTGGCCACTTCCCGACCCACCATGAGTCCTTGAACGAACGAGCGAGCCGCGATGAAGGCCTTGGTGACCTGAGCTTTGAGCTTGCGCGGCACGTCTCCGAAGGGCTTTAACTGGTCGGTGTATTTGCTGATGCACTCCAGATAGTCGTCTGTGAAGGTGTACTGAGAGTTGAGCAGCTGAAACATGCGCTCCAGGAGTCTGGACCAGAAGTCGTTCAGCACTTCCTCCAGGTTGACATTTCCGCCGGTGTAGTATCGCTTGAGCTCGGAGAACAGATCCTCGAACATCTCCGAGTTGTGCGTGTACAGTTTGCCGTATGTGCGCACAAACATGTCATTCAGAGACTTTTCTGAGTTGTCCAGCAACTCCAGAAAGAATTCTGAAATAGAGAAAAACACAAATACAATTACACCAAATATATCATCTGAAAGCTGAATAAATAAGCGTTGATGTATGGTTTGTTAGGACAGGACAACATTTGCCCAAGATACAACTATTTGAAAATCTGGAATCAAGGGTGCAAAAATAAAATAAATACATAAAAATACTGAAAAAAAATTGCCTATAAAGTTGTCCAAATTAAGTTCTTAAAAATGCATATTACTAATAATAAAAAAAAAGTTTATATATTTACCGTTGCACATTTACAAAATATCTTCATGGAACATGATATCCTAATGATTTTTGGCATAAAAAAAAAGATATATAATATATATATATATAATTTTGACCCATACAATGTTTTGTTGGCTATTGCTACTAATATACCTGTGCTGCTTATGACTGCTTTTGTGCTCCAGGGTCATATTTTATATATATAAAATAATATTTAGTAATCATTTATTTTAATAATTATTTTTCATTTATTTTATTTTATTTTAGGATTTACCACATCTTAAGCATAAAAAAAAAAAATAATAATAATTTCAGTCCATGTATTACATTACCAAACAAAAAAAGCAAGCTTCAGAAATGCTTGTTATGCCAGAGGGACTCTCCCAAGACCATTTTCTCACCTTGTTCTCAAATGGAGTGGATATCAAATTATGTGATGCAGACAGCAGCTTCTGAAATACTGCCAGTCGACCATATGGTACTCAAATTAACGTCTTGCTTTAACTTTACCAGCCGCAGGCAAAGATTTATGGAAGACACCGCCGGCAGCGTTTGCTCAGACGGATACAGACCGGCTTGTCTTTCAAGACTACATACTGCAGTTCAAGTGCTCACAACCCGAGGTGCTGATTATTTTTAACAGACTCTTGCTGATTGTTTGTCCTCAAACGAAGGACATTCGGATTTAGAGAATGATTGTAATGTGACTTGTCAGCTTTCATTTTCCGTGAAATGCTTCTCACAACATTAAAGGAATAGTCCAAAGAAAACTGAAAATTATGTCATTTACCAATCCCTGTATGACTTGTTCATTTGCATTGTGACAAAATAAAATAAATACAGACAAAATATTATTTTTAAGTGAACTGAAATAGTGATCACTCACACACACGCGCGCGCGCACACGCACACACACACAATTCAGTTTTAAGTGAATTGAAATCATCAAAATAAATTAGTAAGTACTGACAAAATATTTATAAGTAAACTAAAAATCATCCAAATAATGCCAAAATGTTTGCTTAAAATAGTGGCAAAATAATTTAAATACATTCTAAGAAAGTATTTAAAATCACAAACTGGTGACAAAATAAATCAATAGATATTCATTTCAAGCGAACTGTCTCTTTAAGTGAGAAATGCAAGCAATAGATGCAGGTAAGGGTTTCTTAGGAAACTAAAGCATTTCTTTTTAGTTTCAAATGGAACATTTTGCCATTTGCAAAGGCTAATTAATTGTATCCTTGGGTCATCTGGCTATATAATCAAAGGTTTCATTAAAGTAGATTGATCTAGACGCTGCTTATATTGCCCCCTTTGAAAAACAACCGACAAAATAATAGTAATTACCTTCTAATCACGCTGATGGAGGCTGTTGATGATGTAAAACAACATATTCATTACTCAGCGCCGGAAAAGCCGCTTTACCCTACAGATAATTACAATGGAGTAAATCATGCAAATACACATCTCTCACCCTTCAGACCCACAGCGCAGCACAAACAGCACTCAAACCTCAACCCCACACAACCTTCTCCTTCACAAGCGCTTGCCATGTTTGTCCTGAGAATGAGTCAATAGATGTCACGGGAAGAGTACTGTCAGACTTGTGTCCCTGTGTCCTCCCTCATGTTTCCTCATGCCCTTATTTGGTGTTCCTGTTCCTGTCCTCGTTTAGTGTCATTATTAGTTCATTGATTTCCAGGTGTGCCTCGTCTTGTATTGTGTCTTTAAGGAGTGTTCTGTTCTGTTGTCCCTCGTCTGCTGTTAAATGTCATCCTTGCCTTCCTGAGTCATTAAAAGTCTCATTTTCTTCTCCATTTATGTTTATGCATTTGACAGATACTTTCTTTCAGGGTAAAAGTTAATAAATTGTGTGAAGTAGTATTTTTGGTCTATGTCCTGAACCCACACCCTTGGTGTTGCGAGTATGATCCTGCACGCTTGAGCTACATGAACTCTGATTTCGTTTAATCTCATTATACCAGTTAGGAAAAACAAATAAAACAATCAAAAGCTACTGTAGCTATCCATTTTTCTATAATAATTAGCATTTATGATTTATATTCAGATTTACTTCAAGTTCATGGTTGTAATATTAAATATATGGATATTATATATGAATGTATAATGATCAAAAAAGTACAAACATTTGCTTACTAAATATTGCAGTTTAAAAGAGCTGACTTTTTATCGTTTCTATTTATTTCATTATTATTTTTTTAATTTTACGTTATTATTATTATTATTATTATTATTTTTAAAAATATTTCTATTATGCTCAACACGGCTGTATTTATTTGATTAAAAATACTGCAAAAACAGTACATTTGTGAAAATTTCTTACAATTTAAAATAGCTGTTTTCTGTGTGAATATATGTTCAAATGTAATTTATTCCAGTGATCAAATCTGCATTTTCAGCATCGTTACTCCAGTGTCACGTGATCCTTCAGAAATCATTCTAATATGCTGATTTGCAGCTCAAGAAAGATTTCTGATTATTATCAGTGCTGAAAACAGGTGTGCTGACGAAAATTGTGGAAACTGTGATACAGTTTATTTTTCAGGATTCTCTGATGAATAGAACAGCATTTACTTGAAATAGATCTTTTCATCTTAATCATCCCGCAGGTGAAAATTGCACGTCTGATCACTTAAAGGAGCAGCACAGCTCTCCTCAACAAGCCGCATGATTTGCACAATCATTCATGTCTGCAGCACAAACACAAGCACTAATTACACTGTTCCACTATTGTGCACGTCCTCGAGTGCATCCAAACACTTGTTTAATCAGTGCTGTTAAATCCTAATGAACACGGTGACACGAGAGGTTTGGACAGATGGCTTTCTCGCAGATAAAGACAGAAACTACTGGCTGTTTGTATTTTCTGAATGCGAAGAAAAGAGGGCATCTGAGGACCGGCTCGTATCAGCCCGCATCTGCTGCTTTCTGGAAACGTTCCATTTGGACTAATTGCTCGGCCTCTGCTGGTGTCTCTTTATGAAAACCTATCTCTTGTATCTTATCAGTCACACATTAGAGCGGACGTATTCGTCTTCAAATGGCTTTTTAAGAGCTCATTAGAGATAAGCAATGAGAGAGATATTAAACAGACGTGAAGGGTCGCACACACACACACACACACACACACACACACACGACAGATGCACACACACAACACCATGTACATTTATTCTTCTCTCTAAAAGCACAGATTTGAATTCAGTGAAATACTGGGAATGTTGGAAAAACTGTAAATAGTCTCACTATTTAGTTAAACTATAGTAAAACTACTCTTTTAAGTTACCAACCAAAAGTTGCTAACTACACTGAAGCGGTTTAAAGAAGCAATGCACAATTTATAAATATATAAACTATGATTTAAACTTAGTTTTTTTTTTTTTTTTTTTAGAAAGAAGTCTCTTCTACTCACCAAGGCTTCATAAAAACAGTAAAATTGTGAAATATTATTACAGTTTTAAATAACTGTTTTCATATGAATATACTGTAAAACAAAAGCAAAAAAGAAGAATATAAACCAGAAGAATCAAAAGAATCCAGACCAAAATAATCAAAATGAACAGAATCAGTAAATCATTATTTTGATTGTGTTTATTTAAATAAATTATTTGCATGAACTGATTCACTAGAATAAATGGGTCTAGAATAAAAGTGAAATAAATGCTGAATCAAAAACAAAATACATTTGACGTGGCGATTCATTGCTTTTGACCTAGTTTCAGATTTAATAAACCATCTCAGAAATAAAAGGTGGAAAATTGACATTTTTAATCTAAAACTGTCTTAACATTTGGCAGTCCAATCAAATAATCAGTAAATAATGAGTAAAGATCGGTGCATTGCAATGTGTGATACAATCATTACAGTAATTAATGCAAAGATCAAATCCTCACACTGTGCACAGAGTGCATAAACAGCAAGAGTAGCGTGTATGCTATTGAGAACACAGACAAACTCGATGCATGCAATGCCAAAGAAATCTCGTATTGTAAGCATGCGTCCTGTTCTCATTACAACCGCGAGTCCCCAGTTTCTCAGTCTAGTTTCACTGCAGTCGACTGACCCATGATTACCCCTTCATTTATTTAAGTAATAATAGGCCCCGAGCACTTCTGTGTGCCACAGACGCTCCTTTATTCTTATAAAAGGAGTCAAGGACGAATCCAGATCGAGATGGAGTCAGAGTTAAAAGTAATTGTTCTAAGAGACACTCGGTCACCACGTTCATAATGTACTGTACCAGAATGACTGCGGCAGACACATACGCTGTATAACAGCCTTTTGCAATTAAAATGTTGTCAAAATATATTAAATTAGCAAAAATGCATGTCTTCCTCAGTCTAGTACAGTGTTATTTTAGTATCATTGAGATACTATGTTTTATTAATATTTTCAATCAGTTTCTTTTTTCTTCGGATTTTCATTTCATTTGCAGTTGCATAGGGTTTAAAGTATAAATGAAATTAAAACCATACAAATTCAACAAAAGTTGAAATAAAATACACATCAACTGAAACATCATTGTCTATTTTTATACTATACATATCATCATTTTTATAGTATAGTTTTTAGTTTCTTCTTCAGTATTAGTTATAGTTATGTTATTACATCAAGGGAAACATTTCAGTTGAAATACGATTTTATTTCAGTTAACGTTTACTTTATTTTAAGTAACATTTTTCTAAATGTTATTTTTAGTGAAAATTGTAGGAGTTAAAAAAATCAAATCTAAATTTGATAAAAAATATAAAATATAAATATACTAAATTAAAAATTATCACACACACAAGTTTTTAATATTTTATTTGACTTTAGTTAACATTTATTTTATTTGAATGAATATATATATATATTCTTTTTTTTGTTTTTTAACATTTTAGCAGTTTTGGGGTATTTTTCATAGCTAAAAAATAAAATATAAATGTTATAAAAATATAACAAATAAAAAACACAATTATATATACATATATACACTCACAATGTTTTATTTTATTTTTAATTTTTAATTTTACTTAAGTTAAGGTTTATTTTATTTGACGTATTTTTATTTATGCATTTTTTTTTTTTTCTGGTTTAAATTTAATTAAGTTTTAGTTAACCATAGTAACCCTAGTCTATCTCCAAGATTCGTGCTGAAAAAAAATGATGCACAGTAAAATATCCTGCCATCATAATTAATATATATACCATCATTCAGCAGGTTTTTATTTATTCAGCCACTCCCTGAACAGGAATGAAAAACAGTGAATATTTTAATGCATTTTACTCAAATGACCTACATCTTTGAAGGGAAAATAATGAATGACGGTAGCAGGCTGAATTATGCATAAGCTGCTACATTCAGATTTACTTTATGTTGTGTGTATTATAATCATTCCCGGTCTCTTTTCTCTTGGCCATGAACACTTCCCTTGCATTAAAAATGCAGACGAAACGAATGACTGAATTATGAAAATGCTCTCAGCTGAAACAAAAACTCACAGGCACCAAGTCAAAGCACACAACGGCCATGCTAAAACTTTCATGAGGCCTCTCCACAGCCTCGATGATCTGATCCACTCAACGACGTGTTGGCTGCAGCATTAGCAGCCCTGAGGCCACCTCAAACATCTCCAGATGATAAAGGTTGAAGCACCAAGTCATGCCACGGCTTTATTACAGAGAGAAGCATTCAAAGACGCATGTAAGACATTCCTGCTGGATCTCTCTGACTTCTGACCATAAAAGCATTAACTGATGCTCAAAAGATGACATTACAATGGCAACACTATACTATTATCCTAGGAGATATAACACAGATTTCTCCTAGCTGCTAAACTTCAGAGCAATGCCATGCTAGCATTTGTTTAGCAGGTGAACGATTATCAACAGAGAGGATAATTTACTGTGTATTACACACCTGTCTCATAATCTCCCCCTCTAACAATCAGACAGAAATGACTTAAAGAGCTATTCAGTGCCGCCTCGTGTCTATGGCTCAATCACAGTCATGCTGATATAAAGTGATATCACATGGCTACCCATATGATATTGCTCATATATTATATAACATTTATTCAATTATAGGTAATTTTAAACAAAATAAATAGATAACAACAAAAAAAACAATAATATTGCTGTCAAATCTATTAATTGTGATTAAATCCCATCCAAAATAAAATTTTGTGTTTACATAATACAGCATATGTGTGTGTAGTTTATTTATTTATTATTTATATTATACATAAATATAAATATGTATTATATATATTTCTTAAATATTTACATGTATATGTATACATACATATACATATAAATATGCACAGTAAATATTCACACATAGGCTATATGTAAACAAACCTTTATTTTGGAAGTGATTCATCAATTTGAAAGCACTAACAAATATAATAATAATAATAATAATAATAATAATAATAATAATAATAATAATAATAATAATAATAATAATAATAATAATAATAATGTGTGTATATTTAACAACAATAATAATACATGTTAATAATAATAATAATAATAATAATAATAATAATAATAATAATAATAATAATAATAATAATAATAATAATAATAATGTGTATATTTAATAACAACAACAACAATAATACTAATATAACTTTTCATTTTTAATCATCATTTTTAATAATTTTATTTATTTATTTTCTTTCTACCCTGATAATACCATAACACTTTTCTTTTTCTTTATTAAAAGTCTTCACTTTAATCTCATTACTGTCTGGATGAAACAAAAGAGACATGGTGGAGATCCCATTTGCGATTTTTTTTTTCTTCTTATGGGTTGTATATTATGATATCATAATAAATGGGTACCATAGTATATATATCAAAATACCTTGAAATTACCACCAACCCCCTCATTGAGCAATGGTACTGTGATTTTACTCTGTTCGCAAGACCTTAGGCTAGAAAGCATTGTCAGTGTTGCTACAGGCTCTTCTATGCTGGTTAGTACTAGTTTTTGTTGGCATAACCAGCTAAACTTGCCCGGTGAAGGAGACTGAGCAAGGAACTAGTTAAACAGACCAAGGTTTTCTGATGTCTAACCATTCAGCAGGGGTAAAGTAAGCATTATTCTTCTATTATTACTTCCAGTCAGAATATCGCAGGCTAATAATTGTTCCTGATATACGTTTCACCATGTTTTAGTTATCGCCGCATTTCAAGCGTCAGATTATAATGTTCACGAAGCTTAAACAACAGAGAGCTGATGTGATTGCATGTGACATGAAGGTAATGGCCTTTCAAATTATTTTCCCCACTCTCAATTAGCCTGTGTGAGGCTCAATTAATTATGCTCAGCGAGGCCTCTTACCTACGTCTACGGTTTCATCCTTTTCTCCCAGTCAATGCTGTGACCCACACAGACGGTTCACACAACTCTGTGCTGCTTAAACAGCTGAGAAATAGCCTTTATGGACTGAAATGGCTCTTTTCCGACATAATTCAGTGACCCACAGTAGGCAAAGCAGTGGAGTTTTGTGACCGGTTTAATTGGAGGTAGAGCTGCATTTCATTCAACTTAGAAAGTTGGCATTTACAACTACCTATTTGGAAAATTAAATCATTTTTTCCACTATCATAGTTCTCACATTAAAAACTGTGCCAATGGTGCAGATTTTTGAACATCAGTGACATTATATTCTATTATAAATAAAACACCCCCACCCCAACATTTAATAATATGCATTTCTAATACACATCCCATGCTGATATTGGGTGAATATCTCATGGTTGGAAAGACCTCAGATTCAAGGACCAGAAGAAATTGTTTTATAGAACAGAACAGAAAAGAATAGAATAAAATGGAATACAATATAACAGAATATAGATTCCATGTAGACAGACAGAGACAGACAGACAGACAGATATATTATTATCTATTATTGTTGTTGCATAAATTAATTTTAAATTATTCAATTATTATTAATAATCCTGAATAGGATAGGATAGGATAGAATAGAATAGGATAGAATAGAATAGAATAGAATAGAATAGAATAGAATAGAATAGAATAGAATAGAATAGAATAGAATAGAATAGAATAGAATAGAATCCACTGTAAAACCATGGTATTCTTTGATTTTCCATGTAAATACTACAGCATGTTTCCATATCCCTTATATAGAAAAAGTAGTAGTAGATTTCAAAACGCCAAGGAATTACTATCAACAGTTACCCTACAGTCTAATTATACACAGAGCTGAATGCATTAGATTAGAACGTGTGGCTTCACACGGCAGAGGAAAATTCATCTCACTCCAGCTGTCTATGTATAATTCATCAGTGGGATGCCCTGCGATTCGCGCTCCACTTTAAACCACAACTAACCCTGTGGCGCTACTCGCTGTAATAACCTCATAAAACGTCTTTGTTCTCTCAGTGTCTGTGGGCAGTAAAATCGGATGGAGGTCGCCGGGACTGCGGCTGCTGAAGGACGACGCTGTGGTTATCGATCTGCACATCAGAAACAGTCACCTATTAGAGTGATTGACTGTCAAAGGGCTTGTTGCTCTTAATGGGAAAGTCCTCAAAACAAACACGAGCCGAGGATTTCAGCCGACATGAATGCAAACGTCCGTCAGAGCTCTTGAGATTAGCCAGGTGTTTTCTGCGTGCCACTTTTAGGCTTATTTACGCATTTGTTGGGTTTTTTCCTCACTGAAATGATTTTCTCCCATGCATTCTTTCTCTGAAAATCTGTTTTTCAATATTTGGCTTGAAAATGGCCCGTCCAACAGAGGTTTGTTTTCAAGCTGTCTGAAGTCAATGAGAATCAATGCTTAGACTTCAGCTCTGAAATATCATGATGTAGATGTCTCTACAGTGTTGCCCCATTTAACGTTCTCTACCTCCAGCAATTATTAAATGGGCCAGAAATACATTTTAGAGCTGAAATGTGCCAAAAATACACTAAGAATGAATTCTTGAGTTAATATTGTTACTAAATAATTTGACAATACCAATGTGCAAGTGACAAAGCATCAATATTTTAAATATTTACACAATTACATTACAATTAAAATGTCTGAATACCATTGCATTGTGTGTGTGTGTGTGTGTGTGTGTGTGTGTGTGTAACTAAGCAGCAGAAATGCACTATTGTTCAAAAGTCTGGGGTAGGTAAGATTAATAATAATATTTTTATTCAGCAAGGATCCATTCAATTTATGAAAAGTGACAAAGACATTTATAATGGCATATAAGATCTCTTTTTCAAATAAATGCATGCTCTCTTAAACTTTCTATGCATTAAATAATCGTATTAGACATCCACAAAAATATGAAGCAGCACAACTGTTTTCAACATTGCTAATAATCAGAAATGTTTCTTGAGCAGCAAATCAGCATATTAGAATGATTTAAAGGATCATGTGACATTGAAGACTGGAGTAATGATGCTGAAAATTCAGTTGCATTTTAAAATATATTCACATAGAAAACAGGTATTTTAAATTACAATCATATTTCACAATTTTTAAAACCATTGCAAATCTTACATAATCTTTCTTGCTTTGACATTTTGTCATCATATTCAGACATCTTAAAGTGTGACTTAAGTGTCCTAACACTTTTTAATGTCAGTGTGTGCACTGCATATTTTATTGTCCCCATTTCAATTTCTTCAGTATTTTTAACTTTTTGCAACAAATATATTATATATACATACATACATATATATATATATATATATATATATATATATATATTTGTTGCAAAAAGATAAAAATGCATATATATATATATATATATATACAAACAAACTAATGTTACAGCAAAAACTACATGCATAAGAATGAGTGCAATTATGACAAATGAATTATTGAATGAATGATTATAGAATGAATTAAATACTTTGAAAGGGAAATCGCAAGCATTGCACATAAAATAAACACTGCCATTGTTTTCCTTCAAATTATTTTATGAAAAGAGGATATGAATAAATGACATACACAATAAACATTTCATTAAAAAAAAAAACTGTAATCATGAAGCAATACAAATAAGAAATAAAAATGAATAAATGATACAGCACATCTCACTGCAGGACATTGCTGTCACTGCTAAACAATTTGACGTATATGAATATGGCCTACCAGTTTAGGACTTCTGAGAAACATCAGAACTACAGCAGTTCTCAAGGCTTCGCTGTGAGTGTTTATTTCATGCAGAGTTGTGAACTCAAACTCATGCTGCTTCATAATATGAACCTCGGGGAGAAAATTCAGATGGTGTGAAATGTGTCAACATTACATTTATCATAGTGCGATTATCCATATCAATTACTGATGATGGTATGGAGCCACTAACAGAAGTGCTTTTTACTGTAAATACAGCTTCATGATTTCCTGCTCCTCTCCTGTCATTCCAGCATGTGATTGGCTTGTGCATCGCCATAGCAACAGCTGAGAACTTTGGATTGGTCTTAAACAAACTACCCACATTAATCACACCTTGAGTTATTTAATAAACATGCAAATGTGCAAGGAAACATATTAGCAGGCGACTGAAACCGCAGAAGGAAGGAGAAGAAACATATAGATTATTGGAGTATGTTTTAGAAGAAAATATTATTTCAGTTTTCTATGTCATAATTTCATAATTTCAATGTGTGTGTGTGTGTGTGTGTGTGTGTGTGTGTGTGTGTGTGTGTGTGTGTGTGTGTGTGTGTGTGTGTGTGTTAATAATAAATTTGAACATTCTTAAATATATTTAAAATATTACATATGCTGTTATTTGTTTTAGGAACAGCCATCAAGCTACTTAAGAAAAAAAAAAAAGTTAAAAAAATCCACAAGTCCATTATTTATAGAATCATGAAGTATTTTCCGAGGTACTTTATATGAAAAGCATTAAATGGCTTGGAAACTAAAAAAACAGTAGATTTTTGCATTCTTAAAAAAAATCTATTGAAATATGATAGGCTAATAATGGCATAATTAAATTACTCATCAAGAGGAGCAAATCGTAATATATGTGGAAAAGTGAAAACTCCTGATCTACATCTTGTAGTTGAATTAATTATCTCCACAGTAATAACCAGACTGTCTTTATCATCTCACTAGAAATATTAAATAATAATACTTCACCTTACCACATCACCGTGAGCTAAATTACTTTTCATACATTTGCTCCTTCAAAAAGTCCAATAAGCTTTATGCTGCCAGAAAACATAATCCACGAAGCTGAAATGATGTTCATTTCCGTAAATTTGATTATGCGAGAATAATGCCGCTCGAACAGATTTATTTCAATAGTTTGCGTCACCTTCTCCTCCTTTATTGCTTCTCTTCGCTGGATTTACTCGCTTTTTAAACCCATTTAGACCATTTCCAATGACTTTTCTCCATTTCACCTATCAGTGCGAGATACGGTGAAATTAGGCCCGAGTCCATTCAGCTATAATTAGGATGAATAATTAATATGAATGTTGAGGGTGACCTTTCTATGGTTCAGCCAGTAATACTGTAACATTAAAAATATAATTTAAACACTAAAGACTGCCTTTCTCACCTTGTCTTGTAATAATCTGTGCCAAGCAAGCGTACAGGTGATCATTTTTTATACCTTCTCATTTCTAGAGACTCTGTTAAAATATTAAATTAAGAGGAAACTTTGAAAGGACCTCAGCTGAGCGATTTGGCAGCCATTTCAATGTTTTCTCTGCATGGGGTCACTTCACAAGTTTTGTGGTTGTGCGACTTCTAAAATGATTTCTAAGGGCATTAGAAGGTCGTTGATTTTGCACGCTAAATTGAAGATGATTGTTCATTAAATGCAGCTAATTTCTTCACATACTAACAATTAGTGGTGCTTTCTAAGGTGATAATCACTGTAATATTGCTCAGAACTGAGCAAATGACACCTCAAATCATGTGGTACGTTGAGTGAAGGTGTTAATGTTAGGCAATCAGAAATGATAGAAAACTACCATTGACTTACACTGAATAGTCTAATAACCAGAAAATTATAGAGTTTTGGACTAGAAACCATTTACAACCCCTTAGCATCAAACCCACTGAGATTCGCTTTAGAAAATGTCAAATCTAGTTCAACTTTCTTGGACACATGAAAACAGTAAATGCAAAAAAAAAGTAAAAAAAAAATGAATGAATGAATGAATGAATGAAAACAAATATAAAAACTAATAAAATACCAAAAAAAGAGACAGAAATTTATTGGGTCAAAAAAAAAAACCCAAAAAGTTAAAAATAGCGATACACAAAGTGTGCATCAAATACATTTGGACTACTGAATGTTTTCTGGCAAATAAATCCATAAATAAATGCATAAATAAATACATGCATAACTAAGTAAATGCATAAATAATTGCATAAAAATAAATAAATAAACAAATAAATACACAAATAATAAAAATGTGTAAGTAAATAAATCAATCAATCAATAATACATCATGACTTTCATCATTGTTTCCAAGTCGCCACTGAATGATAATTAGATATATGTGACCCTGGAGCACAAAAGCAGTCTTAAGTCGCTGGGGTATATTTGTAGCAATAGCCAAAAATACACTGTATGGGTCAAAATTATAGATTTTTCTTTTATGCCAAAAATCATTAGGATATTAAGTAAAGATCATGTTCCATGAAGATATTTTGTACATTTCCTACTATAAATATATCAAAACTTCATTTCTGATTAGTAATATGCATTGCTAAGAACTTCATTTGGACAACTTTAAAGGCGATTTTCTCAATATTTAGATTTTTTTGCACCCTCAGATTCCAGATTCCAGATTTTCAAGTAGTTGTATCTCGGCCAAATATTGCTCTATCCTAACAAACCACACATCAATGGAAAGATTATTATCAGCTTTGAGATGATGTATAAATCTCAATTTCGAAAAAATTGACACTTAAGACTGGTTTTGTGGTCCAGGGTCACATATACGTAAATACTGATTCTGTACCCATGAATGCTGATATCAACTGGGTTGTAGTTTTCAAGATCTATCAACGTGAATATGACTCTAAACTCTTCTACAGGACGTCAAAATCATGCTTTTTAAACATCTGCAAGGCAGATTTGCTCTTCACATTAAATGTAGGCTCTTTACATAGAAAGCCACCTAACAACAAATCAACTGAACATATCAAAGATGCACATATAAAACCAAGTGTCTGATATCACAGTCCTCAAAATAGCAATCCAAAGTGTAATAAACAGACTGGCATCAGATTCATCATCTCAGATGGAGAGAACGAGGACGTGGAGAAGAGACGGGGTGAGAGAAAGCAGCAGCTTGTGTTGTAATCAGCAGAGACAAACTGAGCTGCTGACAGTCGCCGGCTGTATTTAGGCCTCCCGCAAACAGCCTCAATTCACTCTAATTAAATTAGTGTGACACCCGATATGTGGCTCATTATGTAGTGTTTTTCCTCATGGGCGTCAGCGCATGTGCGTAGGCGCGGATATGATGAGCTTCGGTCCCACAGCATCTAGTAGCCTACATCAAGATATCACATAACGCTGTACGGTATTGTGTGCTACTGATCTTTGCGGTTTTAGCTTTTGACTCCAATGTGCTTTTTGACCTAACATAAATGAGGAATGACTGAAAATGACAATCCAGACAAATCAATCAAACAAAAAAAGTTTGTCATTGCAGGCTGCATGCAATAGCCTTATCAGTGTAGTTCCATTCATGAACAAAAATTAGTGCTGTCAAACAATTAATCGCGATGAATCACATCCAAAATTAAAAAAAAATTGTTCTAATAATATATGTGCGTGTACTGTTTATATATATATATAAATAAATACACACACATGCAGTATATATTTTGAAAATATTTACATGTATTTACATGTATATATTTATATTCATAAAATTTATACACTTTTTCTTAAATATATACATGCATGTGTGTGTATTTATAAATATACAGTAGTATATATATATATGTTATGTAAACAAATTTTTTTATTTTGGATGCGATTAATCGCGATTAATTTCATTTGACGACACTAGAACAAATTCATTTTTAAGCAGGTTTTTCTTAGTAATTCAAAAACAAATTGTGTAATCCAATTCAAAAATGACTCTTTGAACTTTGTTCTTTTTAGTGAGAAACATATCAGTGGAGTCTGATTCACAAAACAAATGACTCAGTGAATCAAATTCAGAGAGTGGAGCCCGATTTATGAACAAATGATTCATTTTAATGAATCTTTTAAAAAGACTCAACAGCTCATATGACTCTGACGGATCCTTCACAGAACTTACTGAATCAACAAGTTTCCATTACCTTTGATTAGTGTTATGTTAACTATTAAAAATCATTTCCAGTAATTGAAATACGTAATTGAAAAAATGACTAAAAATACAACTGAAATGAAAATAGCTCAAATCGAACTAGAGATATTTTACATAAACACCAAAATAACCAAAACTAAATACAAAAGCACTAAAGACTAAAACGTAAACTTAAATTAAAACAAAAACATTAAAAAAATAATAATACTAATACATACTATAATGGAATATAAAAATATTAAAATAACACTGCTTTCAGTGATAGAACATTTTATTAAAATACACTAAAAAAAAACAGACAAACAAGCTGAAATCATTTGTAATCGAATCAAATCAAACCCAAGAATCTGTATCAAAAAATCTATGCCCAGCCCAGCTTATTAAGCTAATTAGAAAGACTCAGATCTGAGTGTTTTTTGTGAGGTAGACAAAAGATTGGCAGACAATTATACAAAAAAGGGTAGGATGGAAACAGCTTCTATATACGACACAAGTTTCCAGAAAGTTTTCCATTCCCTTACCAGTGGCCATTTCAAAGAAGCCATTGGAAATACCCAGAAGCCCCATGCCTCAGTGAAAGTGTGACTCCCTGCTCGCTAATTGCTCACTGGAATGGTGCGATATCACTTACAGACTCATTAAGAGTAAAGACACAATCTGCTGGAGGTTTCCAAAGTGTTAAGACTCGGTTTTGTTGTTGTTGTTGTTTGTGCGCAACCAGTGATTCATTACCTGAAGAAGAGATGACAACTTTGTGTATTCAACGCTTGCCAATTATGCAGATCTCTTTCCTCTTGTTGCAGATTCCATCACGTACAGATATAAGAGCAGGACGGGCGGTCTTTGGGGACAGAGTTTGTTATTTATCCTGCGCTCTGAATAGATGTTTACAGCACGTTGAAAACTAATCCCTTAATGACCAAAAGCCTTGTGGCAGAAGAATCCAGTGAGTTTTGAATCAGGGTTTGCGTGTCATACAAACACGGACATGCACACGAAAACAGCAAGATGCACAAATCTCATTTGCATTTGCGTGCATTCAGATACGGTGCACTGAGGCAGGTTTGACATCAGTGACGAGATGCACAAGAAGCAATGATGTCATATACGCAAACCTGGCCTGACACGTCTTGAGGAGTTATATTTGGATGCATATGAATGCACTGGACTGAGGGTAAAAGATGACAAAAGTAAAAAAAAAAAAAAAAAAAAAAAAGATTTTCATTTTGGGGTTAACTGTTCATTTAGCAAGTTAGCAGGCTGATATAAAGAGTGCTTCTGAGCAAGAACTAGTCACTGGATTTAACAAGAAAATATGATATAGCCAATCCCTATTCCATAGTAGCCTGCTACTGGATTTATACACAATTTCAGATTTAAAAGAAAGGTTCAACCAAAAATTAACATTTGCTGAAAATGTACTCGGCCTTAGATCACCTGAGATGAGTTTGTTTCTTCATCAGATTTGGAGAAATGTAGCATCCCATCACTGTCTCAGCAATGGATCCTCTGCAGTGAATGGGTGCCGTCAGAATGAGAGTCCAAACAGCTGATAAAAACATCACAATAATCCACACCACTCCAGTCCACCAGTTAATGTCTTAAGAAATGAAAAGCTGCATGTTTGTAAAAAACAAATCCAACATTAAATTGTTTTTAACTTCAAACCGTTGCATCTGGCTAAAATACGAGTCCATAATCCTTAATATTGCTCTCTCCAGTCAAAAGTTTGTATCATCTGAATCGGGAGAGAAATCAACCACTGTTTACAAGAGAAAACAGTCTAAAACCTCTCTCAAATACGGATTATAGACATTAATTGATGGACTGGAGTAGTACTTGTGCATTATTCTGATGTTTTTATCAGCTGTTTAGATGCTCATTCTGACGGCACCCATTCACTGCAGAGGATCCATTGGTGAGCAAGTGATGGAAGGCAAGTTTCTCTAAATCAGATGAAGAAACAAACTCATCCACGTCTTGAATGACCTAAGAGTGAGGACATTTTTTAGCCAACTGGTGAACTATTCCTTTAAACATGCAACAGCAAAAATTGTAGCATGCAGGTCATGGACATCTGTCATTGAAATGAAAGGGAAAGCTACTCCAGGTAATATAGGCCCTTTTATGCTTAAAGTAAAAACTCTGGCTATGCAAGTCTATCGCATGGAAGCAAAAACAAAACAGCAATTTGTGTCCTCTTAATAGTGCTGAATATATGCATCTTGTGAAGCCTGAGCATTATCCAACCCACCAAGATGCCATTCATAACAATATGTCTGGACATCAAAATAAGCTGTTAAAGAATGCAGCCTGCCGCTCGGCTGATGATAATAAATGGGGCGGCAGTGTTAGTGTCAGCGAAATGACCGATGGCCGGCTATTGGTCCTTGCTTTGGTTTTGGTGAGTGATGATTGATGAGTTTCTGCATTGTAATCAGACCGCAGACATCTGCAGCGTCCTCCGCTCCTTACAACAAAAAACGCAAGGATGTGCAGATGTGCCGCATTACTGCTGTGTTTAATGGAGATTTATGGGGCAAAATGGGCAAAGCTGACAGACCCCTGGAAAGGGATGCACATGGGTAAATTTTGATTAAATGACAACGGAACAACACGTATATGAGATATACTAATTAATTGTATAAAGCCATTCAAAAACATTGACATAAACACTACATCAGTGACATAGGAAAAACGAATATCCAGCGTCATTCAATCAAATTGTAAGTTTGGCAATTAAAACGAACGGACAGACGAATTAATAAATAAATTGCATTAAAATAATATATTTTTTCAAAAATATTAAAAGATAAAAAGAGTAAAATATTACATTTAAATGAATTGAAAATTTAATTGAAATAATGTAAATTTAAAAAGATTAAAAGACAGATTAAAACTGCATATAATAAAATAAAAAATAAATAAATTGCTATATTAATATGATAAACAAACGAATGAATTAATTAAAATAATATACTTTTTTAAAAATATTAAAAGACCGACTGACAGAATAAAAAGTAAAATATTACATTTAAATTTATTCAAATTTAAAAGATTAAAAGACAGATTGAAAATATACAATAAAATAATAAAAAAAATGCTATATTTATATGATATGCATAATATTTCATTTGAAGTAAATAGGGACCAATGAACTTTTTTTTTAATGAAAAGTTTTTCAATTCAAATGTATTAAAATAGATAAAAGTAGAATAATAAATTGCTATATTAATATAACATCAAGGGTTAGGGTTTCTACACTATAAAAAGTGATACGTTGACTTAACTTAAAAAAAAAAAATTGAGGAAACCTGTTGCCTTAACATTTTTAAGCAAATGATAATTTAAAAAAATAAGTTAAATGAATTGTCAAGTTCACTTAACTTTTTTTTTTTTTTTTTGAATTATTATTTACTTAATCATTTTAAGGCAACGGGTTTGCTCTTTTTTTTAAGCTAAGTCAACGTATCACTTTTTACAGTGTATCATATATCAAATATAATAAAATAAAAATAAAATAAAAATGATAAACTGTTATATTTATATTAGTTAATACAATAAAATAAAATAAAAATGTCATTTTAGATAGATAGACAGACAGATAGTATTTTAAAAAAAAAGTTAGGAGCACATTTCTAGGATGTTCCTGTTATTCTGTCCATCATGATGCTAGTTGTGGCTCCAGAGAAAGCTTCAGCAGACGGATGTTTCCCACCGCACGACTGCACCTAGCCGCATGCTAGCATCATGACACCAGGCTTCTCCATATTCATTAGAGAGGCAGGCAGCAGCAGAGCAGTGGGGTGAATATCTGAAAGCCTCTGACACAGCGGCCGTGGCTTTGATCCATCTCGAGCAGTGCTCTCAGGCGACACCGCAATTAAGACACAATGACGTACACAACACTCAACAAGCCAGCATCCTCCTCAAACACCCCACATCCATTCCTGCCTCCCTGCCTGGAAAACAAGCCTCACTGAAGCTGACAGGACAATATTAGGTCACCCAATGAAACCACTCCCTCTTTATAGTGATATAGGAGACAATTTAGCAGAGCTCCATCCATCACACCACGACAACTCATTCATACGACGGCGTAACGTATAGATACAGTATATTCCTCCAATAACCCCGCTGAATCTCAGCAAATACTGCTGATGTTTTATGCATACAACTGACAAATCAGATTACGTGGAAGCCTGTTTATGAGAACGAGGGCTAAGCAACACAAAGAGGTCAGATTTAAAACAAAAGCAAACATCTTTCTATGGAAATCACAGACTTTTCAGTATTTGAACTATATGATAATTCACATTTGAAAAACAATGCACTTTTTATACCTTTTTTCCCCGTTTCATTGGGAGATGTTACTCTAACAACACTTACTTTGCACCAAAAAAACATGCAAAAATATTTTAAAACATTAAAAAAAAAACATTTTAATGTTCAGTGTTTGCCTAGACAAACTTTTTCATTTTTTACTTAGAAGTTACAATTCATTTGAATTTGAAATCAATCAGCATCAAGGCCAAAACAGTCCAAACAAACAAGAAAATGGTTATGCTATTTTCTTAATTTTAAACTTGATCTTATTTTGTTAATAAACTGCATTGCGCAATCTCAAGCTAAATTAAATCAAATAATTCATTTAAATTATAAAATCTTTTAAAACGTTTGAAAAAGACTTTGTAAAATCAAAATGAATGTCATCATATTCAAATTCATATTGCAATTATGTGCTCCAATCAGCATGTAGGGCTGAATAAATAAGCAAATATGCATTTTTTTTTAATGTTACAGTGTTAAAAAATTATATTAATATTTTAAAGTATATGGATGTGTATAAAATAAATATATTTAATATTAAATATTTCTATTTATCATTGCAACTAACACTATTTTGCATATATATTATATTTAATTTATCTTGAAATGAGATGCAGTTTATTAACACTACAGCATAGAATTTTCTATTTATACATTTACACTAAAACACATTCTTGTGAAGCCTAAAATCAATCATTTGGTTAAATGGACTCATACCACAGACTTCCTTTGTGATAGTGGGTTGGTCAAGAGCACTTAAAAACAGTCAAGTGAGCATCTTCTGCATCATCTGACCTCAAAGCATGAGCTCTTGAGCGCACCGCAGGATGTAAACGTGATCTGGACGTGACGGGGAGGTCCTGACTCACGGTGGGACGCTCAAGTCGTCTGGAGTTGGCCGCGTGGAACCGGACAGACTGCCTGGCCAAACTCCCAATCCCAAGTCAACGCCCCAGATGCACTAATTAAAAGCCTCCTCACTGATGCAGCCATTCAGCTTTATGGCCATTGCCAAGTTGGATGATGTTCCAATACCCAGTGGAGCACATAAGACGGGAATTGAGTTCCCATGAGCTGATGGCCTGATGAGCTGGAAATCATTACTGGGTGAGGATACTTTGATAAATGTATGGATAATATGAAGTACAACTTCAATTAGTGAGTAAAGACTCCTTCAATTTTTGAATTGATCTTTTTTTATGCCTTCCAGTAAAAATATCTAAAAATCATTTCAATGTTGTTTAAATTTTCTTGCGAAACAACACTGCAGAAAATATACAGTTTGCATTGACTGTATTTGGAACATCATCAGTGTGTTTTGTTTTACTGTGTCTCCAGCAGATATAAATAATTAAGTATTTAATAATTATTAATAAGTTAATTATACACTAGTATTCAAAAGTTTGGGTTATATATATATATATATATATATATATATATATATATATATATATATATATATATATATATATATATATATATATATATATATATATATATATATATATATATATATATATATATTATTTATTTACACAAGTATATGCATTAAATGTATGAAAAGTGACATTTACAATTAGCAAAATATTTATATTTCAAATAAATTCTGTTTTTATTCAAATAAATATTTTTAGAATTCTGGTTTCTTAAAAAAATAAATAAAAATCATGTGGATCAAGCGACACTGAAGACTGGAGTAATGATGATGAAAAGCCAGCTTTGACCACAACAATAAATGACATTTTAAAATATATTTTAAATTTTAATAATATTTCACAACATTACTGTGTTACAGTATTTTTAATCAAACAAATGCAGCCTTGGTGAGTATAAAAGATCTCTCAAAATCATCTCTTATTTTTAAGTTCACAGATGTTTTGCTTGTCTACACAATGCACTTTTTGTTTTAAATACAAACTTTAAAAGTATGTGGTATTGCTTCAAGTAAATTTATGTTACATTATTTAAATATTATTTTAGATTACCATTACTTGAAGTATTTTTTATTTATTTTTTTTAATCCTAAGATTTTTTTCCCCGTCTCCTCCAATTTGGGTTGACAAAAAAATTACACATTTCACCTTTACAAACAACATCCATTAAAAAAAATAAATAAAATAATTAATAATAATAATAATAATAATAATAATAATAATAATGATAATGATAATAATAATAATAATAATGATAATGATAATAATAATAATAATAATAATAATAATAATAATAATAATAATAATAATAATAAAGACACACATGGACAGCATTTTGGTGCACCATATTTGAAAACTAGGTGTTTCCAGCGAAGTCTAAGGATGTTTCCAGGCTCAATACTATTACAGTTTCTACCTAAAGGGCCAGAATATCCATTTACAAGTTCTGAACGGCCATCAATTAAACATGGAAATAAACCCACAGGCAGCTGAAGCTTCAAATGAGCCCAGAATGATGCCAGAAATCTATGTGTTTTGCTGTTGTCTTGGCTTTCCTAATAAAAATCCCATTCAGTCACATCAATTATGAAGACAGACATTTATTAATGAAAGCTTCGGATAAATATTTCAATGGGGAATCTCATTTTAAATGTCTTGTGCTCGATCACAAGGTGAAGGAGCCGGCAGCGCTTTGTGTTAATGATTTACAGACACGCTCTCTTCGACTCTGTGTTATATTCAATCTGAGCGCTGAATGTCATGTTAGCGTGCATTAAGGTATCATGACCTTTAACGGATCTAAAATGGGAGGCTTATATGCTTGTACCATGATTTACTCCAACATAATAGGATATTTGAAGACACACCATTTATACAGTATGTGACATGTACAGGGGAACTCACACTCACAACGTCTGAATGTCACTGCTTTAGATAACAAATATCAAACCCAGTGACACTCATGTTAAAGAAAGATAGCAGAAGGACACTTTAAAATGCAAAACATTCCAAATGTCTCGAGCAGGGGTCGGGAACCACACCAGATCTCTCGCCCTTTACCAACAAATGATCTATTACAAAAATTAGACACCAGTAGAGATCAGCAGTTCATATGTTGTAGAGCCTACATAAGCTGATCAAGGGTTTAAAATAATAATTCCTGTTTTTTTTTTTCGTACCGACCAAAGTGCGCATTCAGTGCTGTTCGCGAGTCATTGCAAACCACTGACGTTTCTATGGTAACTTAGAGCTAATTCACTCAGATTCAAGCTTGTTTGTGGTAATAGCGAAAATAAGTATTTTTTAAACACTTTTAGAAAAAGTGTAGAAGTACGTAAAAAAAAGTGACATACTCTGTTTTATAGAAGATGGTGTTCTCCTGCGCCAAGAGCCAGTTATAAAACATTTCGCCGGTTCTTTCTGCGCAGCTTTCAGCAGGTGGGACTTAGGGCCGGTCAAGCCTTTATGGGGCCCTAAGCAGAATTTTATTTGGGGGCCCCTCAGGGCCGTCAATATGACCGGTTATAGTCAAAGCTTGATTATAAATCTAACACCCATTATTAGTTGTGTTTGTTGTAGCTGTGTTGCTTACATCATACCAATGTCTGTCTGGCATGTTTTTACCCTTCTGTGATTTTTAATTATAACACTTGCAAACATACAAGAGTGGCCAGGTGTTAATTTGCACTTTAACATTCATTAAAGTCTTAAATTATTAAATGGCATACTTAATGCGGTGTGCTGAAAAGTAGCTAAATAAACCAGCAGACAATGCATTTACAGAACACAATGTTATTTTAACAACATAAATTTTAATCGAAGTCGTACTTTTTTATAATAAATATTAAACAGAGCAGAGAGCATCTGTACATATTAAAACAACTCTTAATCTATATCTAGCTAATTGAGGCATAATTATATTGGAATATAATAGCAAAGACCCAAAATGTACGCTAAGGTAAATAATGTTCAGCTGCTATCAGTTTATGAAACAGAAGCTTATTTTTTATTACAAAAATATATACCAAGGAAAGTTATTTTTATGCAGAAGACCAAAACTTTAATTTAAAACTAAGTAAAATGTTATATTTATAATATATTAAGATGTCTATTTGCTGATGTTTTGATTTTCAAGCATGACCTTCCCTAAAACAAAAAGATGCCCTCACAAAACCCCCATGTTGAGTTTGTTTTTCTCCCAGCTAACTGGACACTTACTTTCATGTATTTCAGGAGAAATAGGTGACTTTGCGTGGTGTTAATCCAACAGATCCACACAGCAGCGTCCAGCGCATAATTATTATCAACATGGTCATTATTGTGCCTGCATGACACATCGCTATGGAAATAATACAATTACTGTATCGATTATTTAATTACTTAATATTGCGCTTTCGTATAATTACCAATGTCCATTGACATAATATATCACAAATTAAAATAAAATAAAATGAAATAAATTGTAGGCTACTCTTGGGGGCCCTAAGCAGCCGCCTAGCTCGCTTATGCCTTGAGCCGGCTCTGGTGGGACTGTTAGCGTTATTAATAAAGGAACGTGAATGAATGAGACAGTAAAGAGCGAGACATCCTTGGTATTAAAAACTCAAAGCCGTGAAACAGAATTCAATCCGCTTCTGACTGGATGTTTTCTGCGCGCGAGGTCCGAGTGGAACACAGAAAAGCATAGTAGACTTTGTCTACAACGGTGCGCCTAAAACGGTCAAAACTGTGGCTCTTTGGTCAAAAAAGGTTCCCGACCCCTGGTCTAGAGATAGATGGAGAATAATGATAAAAAAAAAAAATAAATAAATAAAAAATCTGCCATTATCACTGCTATATTCCATCCACATTCATTAAAAAGTAATCTTTTTTTTTTTTTTTTTTTAAACTAAATGTGAATTTCAAATGTGAAACACTGAACAGAGACAATAAATGGGCAACATGCCATTCAATTGCCATTATATATAAATATAAAATCTGGAATAATAAAATATAACTAAAAATTTATAAAAACTTAATTTAAAATATTTAAAATAAAAATGTAAATAAAAAATTAAAACAATACATTTTATAAATTTTAATAATAAATAAAAACAAATAATAAAAAATAAATACAAAACAATAGCAAATAATAATAAAAAGAAGAAAAAAAACAAATCAAGTAAAACTATGTAAAAATGGAAAATATATCTATAAATCTAATTAAAAAATGTTAACAAAAACTATATCAATGACACTAAAATTCTCAAATATCACAAATGTCTCAAATGCATTAGATATTGCTTTGAACTTGTCTAAATCAAAATTATTTATCTGAATGGAAATGAACTGTGAACTGAATCACCAAGAAAAACAAAATAAAAATTATGTGTAATCTCAACAGGGGAACATTCAACAAATGTGACAGATCTGCTTCTGAGACCATCATCAAAAATGAAGACACAAACCTCTGCCAAACCGTGGAGTCCAAAGGCTATACAGGGAATACAAAGTGAAAGGGAGAAGTTCATATCTCTACGGTTCTCCAGACGCTCAAAGTCACTGAGCTGTTTCCAGCTGTGAAGACGCCATCTGCTCCCTCTCATTCATTTTAATTAGCAGCCGTTCCTGCGATGATCCTCGACGCGTGGGGTTACGACAAACAGGTCTTACAAACTGAACCCTCCAGACAAATACAGATTAACATTTCGCCATGTTTGTAATATCTTGTTTTGGTTTCTGTGTGGGGAAAGCTTGAAAAATTCATGATGCTGCGCTGTCAGGCTTGTAGGAATAACCACCGGAGGAATACAGCAAGAACAGCCTGTTTTTCACACTAAAAACGCTTTTTAATTGTACAAGGTACATCGCATGATATCCAAACGACCCCAGAATCAGAAAGTAATTAGTTCTGTAATAGAGACTGTGTGTTTTAATGGAGGATTTTGCTCTTGTCGAATTAAATAATAAGTCTTATAATCCAGCTCAACACTAAGCAGCTTGGAATTATTACTAATTATGTCCTCAATAAATGTAGTGTTTTTTTTTTTTTTTTAATAAGGTAATCCTTATTGCTCTTCTAATAAAAAGTAATAAATCTGAAAGAAATGCAAATGCAATTAATGCACTTACACCAAAATATACATATAAAATGATTTAATTATTCTCATTCGGCAATGGTGGAGGTTTTGGGTTTGGAGACGTCAAGTAAATGTATAAAATTATGTTTAAGTGTGAATATCATAACCCCCCCCCCACACACACACACACACACACACACATCAATCAATCAATCAATCAATCAATCAATGGAAAAATAAATAAATAAATACTTTTATTTTGGCATTTTAAAATGGTTTATTAAAATTGCACCTTTTTTAATCTTATTTAATTAATTGTTCGCTTTTCATTAAAATCACGTACGTAAAGCATGTAGTTCATGTAGTTAATAACAATGAACTGAATATATTGTCTTTATTGTTGTATTTTTATATCAATACGGTAGATTATCCTTTTTGAATCAATGTTATAAACAAGTGAAGTCAAAAGTAATCTAAAAGTAATCAGAAAGTAGTTTGATTATATTACCTAAAATTTGTAATTTCATGGATTACATTACTATGACTACTATATTATTATTATACTATTACATTACTACTACATTTTTTGTCATGTAATTTGGAATCAGTAACAATTTGTAATTAATCTACCCAGCACTGTATATTATGATATTGTAAATGGCAATAAAAAAAATACTGTTACTACTATTACTTTCTTTCTTTCTTTCATTTTCTTTTTTTCAGTATATGTGTAATAAATAATATATACTATATATATTTATATTCTCAAAAAAAAAAAAAGATTTTTTTGATTTATCTCATGTCTCTCATCTAAATGTTAACATCTAAATTGATAAAGGCGTTCTTAACCTGGGCACAAAGTGTAATTAACTAACATAAGCAACAAGAAGTTGGCCATCAGTTCATTTAGTTGGCGGATCTCTGCTCCCATATTTCCACAGTCGCCTTGTTTGAATAACAGGCCAGCATCTGAAAGCCTCGCGTCTCTCAAGAGGCGTCCGTCTGTGGTCTGGTCCACTTTCTGTGTTCATCTGATAACCAAGACAGAACCGGTGCCAGCATCCTTCCCTGTGGCTAGCGCTCAGTCACGAGTCGAGCCGGTCTGGGCTCCCGAAACGCAGGAAGAAAGCCAGTCCACTTGAGTCCAGCGGCGGCCGGCGGCCAACGTGCAGCTTATCAGTGCTACAGGATTCAGGCCTGGGAGTCGCCGGGCCTTCCCAGCGCTTCAGCCTCTGAAGACCCACAGACAGCATGACAAATACGGCCTGTCAGTCAAGAACCTCTTTATCTACAGCCAAATGCTGAAAACTGGAGAAAGGAGAGCATGAGGGAGCGTAGATGTGCTTTAGAAGTGCTATAGCGCCGCTGACCCGCCTGCGATGGGTAACTAGTCTCACTTTCTCAGTCTGGCCCGCTGTAATCTGATTGTCTGTCGGTGAGCGTGAGCGCACAGGTGTTTATCGCTCCATCTGGAAACAAAAACCTGTTTACAAGCTACTGGGCTGATACAGCCAGCGCCTTTGAGGAATAAATAACCACTCAATTTGCCAGCGTTTGCCATGTTGGTGGGAACGAATCATATGGAAATCTAAACATAGTGAGATATAACTAGTCAGCCTCATACCGTGATTTGGCTAAGGCACAAGACGCAATAGCAGAATGCACTATACACACTCAAGCCAAAATAAATGTTGACTGAACATTTGGTCATTTACTACCAAAGGTTATAGATGCAGTATAGTGGAGTCTAAAAGTACTATGAAAATGTAGCATCAAACTCTACTGAAATTAACAATTCATGTTTGAAGAACAATTTGACAAAATAGTGATGTTTCCATCCCGTCTCATGTTTAGTGTTGTCCATCTGACTTTCAGATTGTCCATGTTTGAAGAGAACTTACAAACATGCTTTAACAAAATTTAATTATATGAAATATATTGAAATAACACTGAAATCAAGATAAATTGCATCCCTCTTTTAATATTTATTACGTTCAACCATAAGTGGTGGCGAGATTTTATTCTAAAATTTAAAAAAAAAAAAAAAAACTGTTTTAAATGATAATATAAATAATACATAATATTTAAAAAAAAAAATGAGGTACTTTCATGAGCTATAGGCAGCAATCATTGAAATTAATTTGAAATAAAAAAAAGTCTGAAACATTTAACTTTATATGATAGAATATAGAATAAGTTTCACATATTGAATTAAATTATGAACAAAAAATATTGATTCAATATATAATTTATTCATTTATTTATTAAAATTATAGTAGTTAGACTTGGACTTATGAAAATGAAAACAAAAACAAAAAACAAATGTCAATCCAAGTATATTCTGCTATGGCCTGATTATTTGATTGATTGATCAATTGACCGATCGATTGATTGATTGATTGACTGACTGACCGATTGATTGACTGATCGATTGACTGATTGATCAATTGATTGATTGACCGATTGACTGACTGACTGACTGACTGACTGACTGATTGATTGACTGATTGATTGATTGACTGATTGATTGATTGATTGATTGACTGATTGATTGATTGACTTTACATTTCAGTAAATCACACTTACAAGAAAAGTACTCAGTTGTTACTAAAAATGCAAAAACACAAATGATAATGCAAATTATCTATATACCTATCTGTCTAGAAAATATACTGTATGTAGAAAGCCTCAGAGAGTTAAGGAAACCAAATGAAGGCGGCACATGTAAGGTAACAATGAAATATTAATGAAATAAAATGACACTGCAGTGATTAGATCATTTCAATTCTCATTCTCATTATGTGCACAGTGAGATCCCAGACTTCATTCTTCTGAGCGTCACCCTAATCAACTAGCATGTTAAATACTGCACTGATTGCAAACATACAAGGTTTCCTTTAAACAGATTCATGCACTTGCTTACAGTACCTCAGCTACTTCAAAACTGGAGTCTGAAAGTATCTTCCCGAGCAGCAGCAGGAGTCGAGGAGGACACAGCGCTCCAGGCTTTGCAGCTCTGGCAGTAGTTGTTTTCTGGGCAGGAGAGAGTCATGAAACTGAATCCAGAACAGTCCGGATTCCCAGATTTTCTTGTGGGAGCCACAGCTCACGCTGCCATGCATCGAAATCAACAAAAAGTTTCTTTCCAAGTGAAACAGTAGCCTCCAAAAAACTCTTGATAGATGTCCTTCACACCAGTTATCACTCGTTGTAACATGCCAAACCTTCGGAATGAGGCTAATTGATCATGAATTATGACTCGGTGCATACTCCTACTGAGAATTAAACGGTCGATACGCTCTCTGGTAATACGAGGACGGCGAGTATAACGTTCCCTGGCTTTATGAACAGTGCTGTGCATCGAGGCGAAGAAAGAAGATATCGCATCGATTACAAAGCTGCATATTAACAACACACCAACATTAGGGCTTTCTTTAAATGTCAACATTGTGGTAGAGAGTTTTGCATTGGCAAAATGTGAAACAATTCAATGCACGGCGGTATCTTTTATCATATTATCATTATTGCCATTCCATGATACCTGTTTTACCACATTTTAGGATTTAGTGTGATCAGTGTTGTGCCTAACAACAATAGAAGCATATTTCCCATTCATTTTTTCAATAGGGATTTTGGTCACACTTTATATATATGGCCTTAACTACTATGTACTTACATCAAAAAATATGTGCAATGTACTTATTGTATTGCAAAACACTTTTTCTGCTATTGAGGTGGGATACAGGTAAGGTTAGGGACAGGTTTGGTGGTCTGGGTCGGTTTAAGGGTGGGTTGAGGTGTAAGGGATGGGTCAACAGTGTAATTAGAAATGTAATTATATAAATTAATTACAAATGTAACTACATACAAGTATTTTTAAAAATATAAATACAATGTAAAAACATGTATGTACACAATAAGTGCATTGTATCAAATGATTAATTTAAATGTAAGTGCATTGTAGTTAAGGCCACCTAATATAAAGTGGGACCGGGATTTTTAGTCTTTATTAAAGCATTATAAGCCATGAACCAAACCAGCCAGCAAAGAGGAGAATCACAATGCTACAATCTTTGATTTGAAGCAAAAAAGTATTTGAAAACCGGACAAAAGCACAAAGACAGTCTATTTAAAGGCTTTAGTGAGGGAAAGAACTACAATCCTATGAAGCATTGCGAAAGACAATCAAATTAAAAATAACGGTGAAATATAAAACTGTTCATTTAAAGTTTTGACTATCTATAGAAACAATATATTTTACATTTATTGCATAACATGCATATGTGTTTTTACAGCGTAGAGAGGTGGGCTTCATCATGTTGATTGAGTGGGAGGAGTTTTGGCGCTCTTTACTCACTGTGACTCTCTGATTGGGGGAATTTTCTGCACAGCATCATGGGTAATAATGTGGTTTTTTACCACAAATTCAACTATTAAACATGATTATTTAAAAAAAAAAAATAGCTGAACAGATGGCTTCAACAAAAGCATATTCCGTAGATTAACAGCAACAGAGCTCAAAACAGATCTGCATGTTTAAAGGTTTATCAATTTTGGTTCCCTATAAATCCCTATGGAGAAATTAAATGAAGTTTTACTTTAAGAACCAGACGGTTGCACTCTATGAACTGTTTTGTATAAGAAGTTTTCTGAAAAATGTTTAAATGAGGCATTGTCTAAAAAAACATGCATTCATTTGCATACATTTCCAGCTCTAGGTAAAGCCATGGTTCTGTCAGTCCTCTGTCGCGTGTTTCCCACCCTCTTGTGTCCTTACATGGTTTTTCCTGTCCTTGTTAAGTTTGATTATGATTTCGTCCAGCTGTGTGTTAATTATCTTGTGTATTTAGTTCCTGCCAGTTCAGTTCTTTTTCGTCTGGTCTACTCGTTACTCCCGGTGTTCCTGTGTGTCTGCCCTGCCTTGTTTATATTAAAGGCTGTATATTTGAGTTTATCCTCGTCTCCGTGTTCCTCGTTCCTCTCCTGCTGTGTGCACCGTGACAGGTTCAAGAATCTTGTTTCATTTTGTTGACATTTTGGATTTGTCTCATCACGCCATAAATCAGTTTGAAAAAAATACATTTACATCATGCTTTTATTACTAAAAGGTTCAACATTTATTAGATGAATGACATGAGAACAAACTCCTCTGGTAAAACATTCAGAACATAGGTAGAAATAAAAGTTTGGCATATGCAAGTACTGCAGAAATTTTTGGCTCAGAGCAAGAGAAAAAAACAACAAAAAAAAAACAACACAGCCTTTAAAGATATGCATTATAATTGAAATCTACAGATGCTAACAGATAAAGTGTAATAAAATAAACACTTAAATGTGCATTTTTGACATTTACTTTCTACTAGTCTGGAAGCAAAAGAAAACTTGACCAGTGCCTGAAAAAAACAAATGGTAGTATGTTGCCTTCAATGTGGTAAAATCACGGCCTCAAGCGGCTAATTGCTTTATTAATCAAAACTTCTACGTACGTTAAAGAGTGCACAGCTTTCCCAACTCTCTCTAACCTGCGGTGATTTTCTTTGCTCATTTTAAAAGCTTAAAATAATTGACCTTGAGAAATTAATTACTTGTGTGCTCTGCTGCGTTCCCCAGTCCTGACTGAGGAGAATTAATGGAGCCACTGGCATTTTTCATCCGTTATCAGGCTTCATTTTTCAGGTAGATGTGCCGCCGTATGTGGTGTGCTGCCTAGTACGGATGAAGCCCGAGATTTCAGTTTTCACACAATGAAAATGAAATTATCTAATCACTGCAGACTGTCATTTTGCTTCATTATTATTTAATGCCACCTTCACGTGGTTCCCTCTGAGGGTCTCCACAGAATTTGCCGTTCTTTAATATCCAAGGCTAAACTGCGTATGTAAAATGAATGCATGGCTTTTTGCCGCAAAGGTCACAGATTGTGGTAAAATGGCATAAATCCATGTAAGAGGGCCGTAATTCACCACGTGCATTTCAATACGATTTCAATTTCACTGAAGCATGTTTCAACAGCGTCTCTCTTCAAATGTGAACGATCTAATCTGAAGACGATCTCTAAAAGGCAGACAGAAAACAGCAGTCAAACTGAATGGAAATTGTTTCAGTTCTGGTTTGAAACAGAAAAATGTGGCCGTTTGTTTTTAATTCTTATGTAACTGATTTCCTATAAAAGGAAATAAATGAAAATTAAAAAAAAAAAAAATAATAATGTATAGATTAAAATAAATATGTTATTACAAACAATTTAATATCTCTCATGGCTAAGGCATTTACAGTGAACGTTTCAGAGCCCCCAGTTTTCAAAAGCCCTGCTGTAATGAATAGAGAGATTTTCAGACACTGAAAAGCATTTTGTCACTATAATCCACCACCGCCATCATCGTTTTTAAAAGCATATACAGTGATAGGCAGAAGTGATCATAAGTAATGCCCCTTCCATTCCAAATGGTCAACAATTTCTGACAGATATTTCAAAGCTGTGGTTAAGAAAACTCGCTTTGGTAGTAGTAGTCATTTATCAGATGCTTTTATCTAAATTGACTCACACTTACACTTACTACAAAGTGCAACAGTCAAAATCCCTTTGAAAATATTTGAACATTAATGTACACAGAGGACTGGAGTGATTGCTGCTGGAAATTCAACTTTGCATCACAGGAACGAATTACATTTTAACATATTATAATAGTAAAGAGTTATTTTGAATTATAAAAATATTTCACAATATTACAGTTTTTTTTTTTTTTTTACTGTATTTTGTAATCAAATGAATGCAGCCATGGTGAGCATAAAATACACATTCTTACTGATCCCAAACTTGTGAATGGTAGTGTATGAATATATTATAATAAAATTAAAATATAATGTTATTTACTGTTGTTTATACAAAAAAACCAAAAACAAAAACAAAAAAAAACTGCAGACTTTTGACCATCTACAATCATGGCTTGCAACTACGGCAATGTGCCTTCATTCTGCACAGTATAATTCTCATCCATTTTTTCCATGGATTGCAACAAGCATCTGTTTTTTCTTCCTCCATTTCAGTAATTACTTGTACGGAACAGACTGGAGTTTTGTTTAATTCATAAGTGAGCTGTATGTCAGAGCTGTCGGCATGCATGGCTTGATCACGCAAGCAAACCAGCACTGATTTAAAATCTACATTGAGCTCAAGCAGTGCTCATCATAGTGAGAACCCACCAACTTATATGAAGAATAAATAGGACTCATTCATGACCCATATGTCAGAGCTGTCAACATGAAGAAAATGTCAAGCTGTAAAAAGCATTACATTCCACCGCCAATCAAAAGAGAGTCAATTAACGTCTATCAAAACCGCAGCATTCCACAACAGATACCGAGTGGATCCGAACCAGGACATACAACTCCATTCCAGGCAAAAGAGTGGAAACGGTTCTCCTATCAGCTCGGTTTCCACAGCTGAATCTCTGCACTGATGTTAAAGCCAGTAACACATACAGTAATTATACAGGAATGCTGATGGCAGACTTTAGCCTAAACTCATTTGCGTGGCTACATCAAATACAGCAAATTTCCACTTTGTGCATGTAATTATATGTGTATACCTGAAGTTCAAGCTTTCAAAAATTGCATTATGTGTGGCGCAGAAGGCTAACAGAGTTTATTCTATACAGAGAAATTATACTCTTAATATAAATAAATAATGAGCTAATGAATAAATTAAATAAATATAAATATATTATAACAATTATATTATTTTTATATTAAAATATGTTGTTAAATAAATAAATAAATTTATTTTTTTATGTTTTTAAAAAAAGCACAACAAAAATAGAATTAGATTGATTAAAAATAATTAAATATAATTTATAAATAATAAATAAATTATTATTATTGGCTAAAACTTTCATGGATACTGTTATGGCATTTGATTGATGCTGCTTAAAGTCTAAAATGTAAAGACAGACAGACAGATAGATTGATTGAGGCAGCTCACAAACTACAATAAAAGTTGCATCAGAGAACAGTATCAGTCTATTGATATCGATAAGGAAACAATGCAAAAGTTAACAACAGCGACAGTTCAATACGCAGCCTATAGTTGAGAAAAGCGTAACTTTTTCCAACAATAGCCTCTGATGTTGACATCTGAAACCGAGCTGAATTACTGGGAAATCAAATGGACTTGACTCCAGACCCTCAAAAGGCATTTTAATCATTGTGTAGATGACCTCTTGCCATCTAATTTAACAGATATTTGCCAGAATAAGCTGCAGTGTGAACCAGACGGCTAAACTAGCATGCACAGTCACATAAAAAACTCATCAGATGCACATATGTACTCACGGATCTCTTCATCTTCACAGCTGATTTTATAAAGACAGACAATCTTCTGCTGAATTGACAATGGGATTCCTCAGGTTCATTTGTACAAATAAATAGAATTATATAAATCCAGAACTAATCAGCCCCCATAATACAAATGTCAGTCAGACTGTATAAGCCACACGGCTGAGCTAATCCATGGCTTTATCCTCTTTACAGACGCGCAAACCTCTCGCCTCTGAATGGAGCAGATATTGACCAGGATCTAGTGCTGTTGTTGGATCAACTCCTTCTGGCAAACTCTGATAGGTCACGTCAATGCGCAGCACGTTTGTATTAAACGCAGTCAATTCCCTGCAGAAAGTCGGCTCTGTAATCACATTTGTGGAGGAGGCTCTAATCCTGCAGCGTGTTTCCGAAAAAGGTGTCCTGGATGGATTTACATTAGAGGAAAAACTGATACCCCAATGTCCATGTTATTGTCACTTTACCATGTGAGGAAGAGCCTGAAGACTAAATTAAAAATAATATTGCGCTGATATTAATGCAAGATTCAAAGAAACGTCCTAAAAGGGCCTCAACGGAAAATTATTACACCCCACAGGCAGACATAAGGAACAATGAAACGTATTTGGGTGAATGACAGCATACGAACATGCTGTTAATCAAGTCGACATTCTTTTTAAAATTGCTTAGTGAAAATGTCAATATTGAGGGCTGTGTGAACTTGACATTCACACACACAAAAAAAATAATAATAAATTTGGATGTGAGTGGGTGGGAGAAAGTGGTTTAGTGGTGGCTAGAAATGTGAAAAAAAAAAACATTCATCGGAAATCTTCTGTAAAAACAGAGAGATTTTCCACTAAATCGCACATTAGTTGATGGAATGGGAAATAAACTCTTTTATCAGCATCGGATTTTCTTGACATCTGCTCATGGTTAAAGATGGATGGGTGGGCAGAGCCGTTTCAAACTACTATGGATGTAGTATCGTAAACACATCCATGACATGAGCATTAAATACAGATTAGAAGTAAAAACTGCTGTTAGACTTTTTTTTTTCTTTTCCTGGCCAAACCGATGTCATCCACATCTGTAAACACATTCTTTGAAATTTGGAAAGAAAGAAAGAAAGAAACGTGCAATTAATTTAAACATTTTCTTATAAAATAAAACAGTAATAATAAAACAGTGTTAAAATATTGTGACAACTGAAGGGTGGGGTATTAATATAAAACATATTCTTAATTAGTATTCGGTAATCAGTATTTATTTCAATGTATTTTGTACATTGAACATATTTACAGGTACATTTTTTCCTAATTAAGTTTCTTTTTCCAATTTACACTTTAAACAAGAAAAACTAAATGTACGAGATCTATCTTATGCATTTTTGCTTTTTACGGCTGCTTATATATTCCTTATGGAAAACAAGAGAAAAACAGTAATTAGGAAAATGAGTTTTTGCAGTCTCTCTGATGTCGATGGACTTCATTCACACAAGCTCATCTGTTTATCAGAACATTTACACAGAACACATGCAAACTCATGGGAAAAGTTCAAAGTGATCTTCAGTGTGAATGTAAGTAAAGCACTTAACTGTGAACAGAGACGATCGCTTATGAACATTAAAAGCCTGCTGTTAAAATCAGAGTTCAGCAAAGATCAGCTCTGCTCTCTGCTAATGGTCAGGAAAGTCTGTTCATGGTGAGGAGATGATTTATATTATGAATGACATCATCTTCTTCAAGCATCACCACTTAACAAACAATGATGCTATCAGACATTTGGCCTCGGTGATATTTCAGCCGGCAGCTCATGACAGTGATGCAGTCTTTAGAAATAACAGCTAATATTCATGAATAACAAAGTATTAATGTTACTTAAGCATCGCTTTAATGTTAGCCTGTTTCCACCACAATAAAGATAAAGAAAGAAAAACATAATTGTGTCAATTTTAGCTCACAATTCAGACTATGTCCTCGCAGTTCTGAGACATAAAAGTCAGAATATATTACAATAATAAAATACAAGAAGAATACTGTCATTCAATTGCCTTTTTTTTTTGTCGTTTTTTGTTTTGTCTTTTGTCTCTTGTCATTTTATTAGAACGAAAGAAAGAAGATCCTTTTATTTATTTTTATTTTCAGTACTTTTATTTAAAAATGATGGATTAAAATGATCAAAAGTGAACACAAAAACCTTTAAATGTTATGAACAACTTACAGTTACAAAATAACTCTTTTCTATTTGAATAAGTCCTAAAATGTCATTTATTTCTTTAATGAATGTAATATTTTTGTGTAAACCATGCTAATACCTCACCATTAAAACTTTAGGGTAAATTAGAAATTATATGAAATGAAATGAAATGAAATATGTCATTCAACAAGGACACAAATTGAAAATAAAAAAAAAATAAAAAAAAGTTATTGTGACATCTTTTTTTTTTTTCTCAAAATTTTTGACTTTTCCAAATTCCCTCTCTCTCTCTCTCTCTCTCTCTCTCTCTCTCTCTCTTTGCATCACTTGTCACAAAATTGCAAATCTTAATAAGATATGACAGATATGACAGAAACAATCTGTAGGATTCCTTCAGACATATGAAGTTTAACTCTAAATACGCAAGCTAAAAATAATTTCAGCAATGACAAAACTCATGATCTTCATTTCTTAAACGCAATTCTGGGTTTCTCCGAGCAGATACACACCTACGCAGGATCGGCGAAACGTGAAGCCATCGGCATCTGCGAGCCGCTCTCGGGTCTTGCCTGACATTATATCTGCGTGAAGCTGGTTTGAGTTGTGTGTGTTTGTTGGCGGATGCTAATGAGCTTCATAGAGGAGCTGTGACTGCAGGAGAGCCGCAGGATCACATACAGCCAGAAGGCAGCGAAATAAAAACCAATGGTGCAAAGTACATCCCTCGCTGTCTCACATGCCCTTTGTCTCTGCAGAACATTTAGCTTGAGTGCCAGAGCGACTGCATATACCCGTCGCTCGCTCTTTAACAGATGTCAAAGTAATGCAGTGCTCTTAATTCATCTGACAGCGTAACACTCGAGCGTCGCTCTTTCTGAAGTGCACAAAAGCAAACAGAAATAACTGAATCACAGCTTTGAGCTAAAGACATGAATGACATCTCAAATCATCATATTGTTTTTTTTTGTTTGTTTGTTTGTTTGTTTGTTTAAGAAAGAAACAAATAAATACTTTATTTTACTTTTATTTTAATACTTTTAATTAGCAAGGAAAAATCAACAGTGACAGTGAAGACAATTACAAATTTGCAATAGCTACCGTTATTTTATTATTTTGTTTTATTTTTGATATATATTATTGTAATATGTAATTTAGTCCTGTAATGAATGTAATAGTTTGGGATAAAATAAAATAAAATAAAATAAAATAAAATAAAATAAAATAAAATAAAATAAAATAATAAAATAAAATAAAATAAAATAAAATAAAATAAAATAAAATAAAATAAAATAAAATAAAATAAAATAAAATAAAATAATAATAAAATAAAATAAAATAAAATAAAATAAAATAAAATAAAATAAAATAAAATAAAATAAAATAAAATAAAAGCATGTATTGCGTAAAGACAAATTAATTTCATCAAAAGTGACACTAAAACATTTATAGTCTTACTAAATATTTCTATTTTAAATAAATGATGTTCTTTTTAGCTTTCTATTCATCAATCTGGACAAATAAAATGTATCGTGGCTTCCACAAAAATACTGGGAAGCACAACTGTTTTCAGCATTGCAGATATTCAGAAATTTTTCTCGAGCAGCAGATCAGCATATTAGAGTGATTTCTGAAGATCATGTGACACTGAAGACTGGAGTAATGATGCTGAAAATTCAGCTTTGATCACAGAAATAAATTACATTGTACAATATATTCACATAAAAATCAGATTTTTAAAATTGCAATAATATTTTGTATATTTACAGCATTTTTGATTTAAATAAATAAATAAATAAATAAATAAATAAATAAATAAATAAATAAATAAATAAATAAATAAATAAATAAATAAATAAATAAATAAATAAATAAATAAATAAATAAATAAATAAATAAATAAATGCAACCTTGGTGAGCAGAAGAGACTACTTTCAAAAACATTTTCGAAAACCACTCCAGCCCCTAACAGATTTGTGTGTAATATAAATCATAATCTTTATATTACATTAGAAAACAGTTATATTAAATAGTAACAATATTGTGTGATAGTACTGTTTTTTACTGTATTTTTAATCAAATAAATGCAACCTTGGTAAGCAGAAGAGATGTGGTTAAAAAAAAGAAAAACATCCCAAAAGATATTTTCTACTTAGGAAATGTTCATTGCAGCAGTTAAGTTTTTTTTGCATTGCAGGCTAATTTAGATTTTTATTTATTTATTTATTTTTTAATTGAATATACCGTTGTACCTGGATTACCTGTCCTATTACAGAAGTGAAATGTTTTGTTTTTTTTACTTTAATATAATTTCACTGTAGCACAGATTAGTTTCCCACAGGCCTGATGAAAACCTCCTTGAAACGTAACCCAGCTTTAACTTTCTGCCTTTGAAAACTCCATAATAATGTAATCTGGTCTGCCTTAAAGTTAACAAAGACCTCAGTCCATTTTCTCTTTCCACACACAGTTTTGACTGTAATTAGTTGATGAAGAAAAAGGCTTCTACTTTCATGCTTTAATTTAGGACTTGTGTTGGGGTTGATGAATTAAGCGCGTTTCGGAATTACCATGCTAACTGGACGCTGGCGATTCTTCCCCTTGGGGTTGCTGTTCGCTACTCGCTGCTAATGAATTTGGGGGAGTTTTAATGAGCTGAAATTGCCTTTGACTCTTAGGGGCTGGAACGCGGCTCGAGTCGGTCGCTCGCACGTTCACCAGGAAGTGTGAAAGAAAAGCGTAGGCTGGCATTAATAAAGGCAAATGAGACGGGGTCGTGAGGACGTTGAACATCAAGCTTGTATTTAGAACACTTCCTCAAGGGTTTGTTTGACGACGCGATCTTTGCCATGCAATTACATTAGCATCATGTGGGAAAGGAAATTGCTCATTTATAATGTACTTTAACATACTATTCACTTATGCTAAGCTGACAGTTTTTATGAAATATAATACAAATATTAAATTTATATATTTATAATTTATCGTAAATCTGACTGAAGAATTTTCTGCTCACCAAGGCTGAATTTATTTGTTAAAAAATGCAGTAAAAACATTTAAAATACCTGTTTTCTATATGAATATATAGTAAAATGTAATTTATTTATGTGAACAAAGCTGTATTTTCAGCATCATTACTCCAGTCTTCAGTGTCACATGATCCTTCAGCAATCATTCTAATATGCCGATTTGCTGCTCAATAAATATTTCTGATTATTATCGATGTTGAAAACAGTCGAGCTGCTTAGACACCATAATTGGACAGATTTAAAATATTTTGCATTCTATTAAATATTGACATTTAACAAAGATGATGACCTATGATTAATACTTCCTTAAAAACCCAGGAACATGCAATAAGAAAGCAAATAGCAATTTTATCGTTGATTTCAATATATAATATGATGCAAAAAAAAAACAGTTTAGGGAAGAGAAGAGCTTGTATATGGCTATAAAGATGTGCAGAAACACATTTTGGCGATCAAACACGACACGATCAATGATTCAGAGCTCCAGCTCAACAGGATCCTGTTTCTTAAATCGCTCCAGCAAAATTCTTATGGCACCAAAAACAACCCATGTCACAAAAAGTTACAAGGCCGCTGTTGTAATTTTATGTCTGATATAATTCCTGTCAGGTTTTTACGAGGCTAGCCGTTTAGGCTGTGTTTTCTCCCCAGGTCCAGCGAGATCCGGCGGACGGTCGTGATGCTGCAGACACAGAGCTGTCATTCGCTGAAGCTCCGGCCCCAGCGGGCCTTTCTTTCCAACACGTCTGCTTCAATTAGCCGCTGGCTGTCATTCTCACCCGCTCCTTTGATTACCTAAGTCTAAATTGCTCATCATTCTGTGAAAGTGACAGAATGATGGGAGAACGTTTTGTAAACGTGCTCAGATGTTCTGCTTCTTCTTCTTACACACTTTTATTCAAGTTTGCTAGAGCTGAAACTTCAAATGTTTCTCATCTGGGACTTTGAAAGCTGTTATTAGACTCTTTGACTGGCAAAACCAAAGCCATACACATCTGTAACAAACATATTAGAGAGAGAGAGAGAAAGAAAGAAAGAAAGAAAGAAAGAAAGAAAGAAAGAAAGAAAGAAAGAAAGAAAGAATTTTCAATGTTTTATTTTATGTGTAAAATTATATATGATTTTAGATTATTTTATATATAAAATTATTTGATTTTATATATTAAATTATTAAAATTGTAATATTGAAAATATTTAATATTTAATAATAAAACGTTTTTTTTAACTTTAATATATTTTTATTATATTGAATATTGGACTTAATTATATGACAAAACAAGACAAAACAATCTGAAAATGTATCTGAAAATGTATAATTTATTTGAATATTACATAATAAATGAAATATAAACATTCAAATCATTTTAAACATATTTTAAAAATGTAATATCAAATTATAAAAAATAATAATAATAATAATAATATTGTGATCAAATAGTGTGGCATATATTAATTATATATTAATATAAACTTTTCTTAACCAGATGTTTTTCTCTCTCTCATATATATGTGACCCTGGACCACAAAACCAGTCTTAAGTGTCAATTTTTCAAAATTGAGATTTATGCACCATCTGAAAGCTGAATAAATAATATTTCCATTGATGTATGGTTTGTTGGGATCGGACAATATTTGGCCGAGATACAACTATTTGAAAATCTGGAATCTGAGGGAGCAAATAATCTAAATATTGAGAAAATCACCTTTAAAGTTGTCCAAATGAAGTTCTTAGCAATGCATATTACTGATCAAAAATGAAGTTTTGATACAATTACAGCAAGAAATTTACTAAATATCTTCATGGAACTTGATCTTTACTTAATATCCTAATGATTTTTGGCATAAAAGAAAAATGGATAATTTTGACCCATACAATGTATTTTTGGCTATTGCTACAAATATACCCCAGCGACTCAAGACTGGTTTTGTGCTCCAGGGTCACATATCTGGTAAAAATCAGGAATAATTATCATTTTTTATTCTCTCGTGCTCACCAAGGCTTGCTTTATTTGTTTAAAAAACTTCATCAAAAATGTGTATTTTTTTGTTTGTTTGTTTTTACAATTTAAAATAATTGTTTACTATAGTAAAAATGTAATTGATTGCTGTGATCAAAGCTGAATTTTCAGCATCATTACTCCAGTCTTCAGTGTCACATGATCATCCATATCATCCATTAAAATGAAGCCTAAATTGCTATAAAGTTCTACCTACAGATTTTTCTGTAGATTTTTTTTGAGTCTGCTAGAGCTCAAAGCTCAACCGTTTCTCATCTGGGACTCTCAAGGCCTTTAGTAGCTGTGAAAAGCTGGATTTAGATCATTTAGCATTGTTTTCCTTGCTGTCCGTGACCCAATCAGAACAGACCTACAGCCCATTACTGGTTCATGACCCTCCTCTGGAGAAACACTGATGTAAAAACTGAATTTCCACAGTAACTTGACGCAGAAGAAACACATGACCATATAGAGTCAAAGCGAGGACGCCGAGGTCAAAACACACGGCAAGTCAAATGAGTAGCTGTTTATACGGCTGCCAAACTGGTTGTCAAGCGGAATGGCTTCTCACCTAGTTTATCAAGTTCAAACACACACACACACACACACGCTCTCAAACACACACATGAAGCACAAAACCCCAGGGAATAACGACAATAGAAAAAGCATTCCCACAGAAACCGAACTGAGGTTAGCAAGCAAATGACCTCATTCATCTTCTCTCCCAACAATGCTTGGATAACAGTTTAAGAGCGCTGATACCACCCAAAACATTAGTTGAGGAGGCTGCGCAAAGGCAAATTGTAAACACTACATCATAATTTTGAGGCACCCTGACGGGCCAAAGCCCATGTTACTGCAGGCAATCTTCCCATACATCACACACGTCACCTTTCTCTGATGTGTTTCATGATATTCTGCAATGTGCAGCACCTTGGATTAAGTGACGATATTTATTTCTTTATTTATTAATTCATTTTTAAATTAAATGACAATGAACTGAAGTACAATACCATAAGAACACATGCAAAATATGAATAGAATGATGCAAAGTTAGAAATGATTAAACAAGTAAGGTTTTGTTATTCATTTACTAAATAAATAAATACATTTAAATGTAAATGATTTTTACTATTTTATTTATTTTATTTGTTTTGTTCTTATTTATGAATGAATGACACTCATGTGCATTCTTTCACTTAAGCAGCACCGAAACAAAACAAAATAATAAAGATTTTAATGGTACTATCAAACTACCATATCTTTTTAATGATTTTTATAATTGTATAAATTGAAGGAAGGAAGGAAGGAAGGAAGGAAGGAAGGAAGGAAGGAAGGAAGGAAGGAAGGAAGGAAGGAAGGAAGGAAGGAAGGAAGGAAGGAAGGAAGGAAGGAAGGAAGGAAGGAAGGAAGGAAGGAAGGAAGGAAGGAAGGAAGGAAGGAAGGAAGGAAGGAAGGAAGGAAGGAAGGAAGGAAGGAAGGAAGGAAGGAAGGAAGGAAGGAAGGAAGGAAGGAAGGAAGGAAGGAAGGAAGGAAGGAAGGAAGGAAGGAAGGAAGGAAGGAAGGAAGGAAGGAAGGAAGGAAGGAAGGAAGGAAGGAAGGAAGGAAGGAAGGAAGGAAGGAAGGAAGGAAGGAAGGAAGGAAGGAAGGAAGGAAGGAAGGAAGGAAGGAAGGAAGGAAGGAAGGAAGGAAGGAAGGAAGGAAGGAAGGAAGGAAGGAAGGAAGGAAGGAAGGAAGGAAGGAAGGAAGGAAGGAAGGAAGGAAGGAAGAAAGAAAGAAAGAAAGAAAGAAAGAACACTAGCAGCACCGAAACAAAACAAAATAATAAAGATTTTAATGGTACTATCAAACCACCATATCTTTTTAATGATTTTTTATAATTGTATAAATTTACATTTTAATTACTACTACTTTTACTATTATTATTGTTTGTTTGTTTTTTTGGGGGAGTTTTAATTTATGTGAATAAAACAAAATAAAATAAAATAATTGAAGTTTTAGTTTAGTATTTCTTATTTTATTATCTTATTTATCTTATTTTTATTTACTTTATAGGATGTGTTAAAAAAACAAAACAAAACAAAAAAACATGACGAACAGGCTGCTTTAATGAAAGATAAAGTGTAATGTCTGTGTAATACTTGTACTTCCGTATAGACACTCAAACGCCGACATAATCTGAAACATCTGTTTGTCTTCCAATTTCACACACACACACACACACACACACACACACACACACACACACACACACACACACACACACACACACACACACACACACACACACACACACACACACACACACACACACACACACACTATAATAATGATGGATAAACCCTGTGTTAACTCAACTTTGTAAAGATTATAAAACTTTCACATTTGGCAAAGTTGCCAACTTCTGAGTCGCTGAAACAGAGACACAGGAGCATGAAAGCTCTCCTCTTGACCTCACTGTGACTCCTCTGAACACTGAGGAGGAAAGCAGCTTCACGTCCCATTAGCTCCCAGCAGGCCTGAGTCACGGGATAAGCGGCTTTGTCTTCACCTCACCGCGGGAACTCCCGTCTGGACTCTTCAGGTTTGGGTTTTACAGTAAGATCCATCAAACCCAGCCTTACTTCCTAAATACAGATGCTCAACTTGATCTCATTACTATTCACAGATATTATTTCCTGTACTTTCGGAAAGACACTGACATATCATTATCAACACACTGGCAGGATCTTTCACATATGAAGACGTACATAGGATTTGAACAGGAACACGGTTATCAAAGTTCATTCACAAAGTCTTTTTGAAATGATATTTGGACTATTTTACTTCTGAAAGGAAAGAGGGTATTTATGTTCTGACAGCTAGGAAACATTTTCCTGATTGCTGTTGCATTCATATTCAGCATGCAATTATTCCTGTGGTGAACAGAATGTGAGATTCCTGGAAACGTCAGTCTGCTGGGTTTGACTCCAGCGTCACGAGTGCAAGTCGAACACAGTGAATGCCTTGAGAGCACTTACAACCATAACAATAACTCTGAAAACCTCCAAACATTCATAAAGCTGTGCTAAAAACAACAGTGCATAAAACAGTGATTATGCCAAAGTATATTATGTCCAAAAGCACATAGAGATCCAAATGAAAGAGTTACACAAGATTTGCATTTGAGGGATAGTTAAGCTGTTCTTATGCCTCATTCTCCTGACTTTTAATTACAAAAGCATTTTGGAAAAGATTTTTAATTAGCATCTAATAAAAAAATAAAGCAGTTAAGAGTTAGTCTGACATAAAAAAATAAATACATAAATAAATACATTTGATACAACATATTGTATACAGAAAATATGAATGGCATGGTGAAAAAGTTAGAAAATGTGTAAATATATTAAATTTACTGTAATACACTTGTAGTGTGTGTAATTTTTTTATTTACTTAAAAAAGTTATCTGATACTTTCCAACTCCAATATGGCATGAACATATTTTTATAAGCAATGCAATAAATTCATGCTTTGCTACACAACTATAACCAATTTATGTGCAATAAATAAAGAAATAATTTATTTTATATGAAAAAACAAAAGAAAAAAATGTCTAAATATTCTTATATATATATATATAAGAATCTTTAGACATTTTTTCCAGGTTTTTTTTTTTTTTTTTTAAATACATACATACACACACACACACACACACACACACACACACACACACACACACACACACACACACACACACACACATACATACATATACATATTATATATATATATATGTGTGTGTGTGTGTGTGTGTGTGTGTGTGTGTGTGTGTGTGTGTGTGTGTGTGTGTGTGTGTGTGTGTGTACGCGTTTTTGTGAAAAGTCAGGACATAGATGTGTATAATGACAAAGGTATGACAGGTATTACAAGGTGAAGGTGACATCTCAGGACATTGACCCATGTCCCCACTTTTCAAAACGCTTATAAATCACTCAGAATTAGTTTTTTTTGGGGGAAAGTTGAAATGCACAGTCTCCTGTAAGGGGTAGGTTTAGGTGTAGGGTTGGTGTAGGGCAATAGCACAAACAGTAAGGACAGTATAAAAACCATTACGCCTATGGAATGTCCCCACTTTTCACAAAAACGAACAAGTGTGTGTGTGTGTGTGTGTGTGTGTGTGTGTGTATGTGTATATGTATATGTATATATATACTACTGTTACTTCTTGCATTCAACTTTTTAATATGTGTGACTGATAACCACAGATTGAGGGGTAAAAAATGAATGACGTGATTCTTGTGCCAGACTGTGTCAGACAGGAGACTAAATTTAGCTCTTAACTACATCTGGACATGCTAAAAACAACCAAGCACCTACAAAATAATCATTTTTACTTGACAGAGCAGCTTAAAAACAACATATACATCCAGTTCCCAAGAACTAAACATCCTGTGGATTATTGTGCATGCCTGACCATAAACGTTCCAAAGATATTTAAAGAAATTCCAATTCCTTATAAGGGTTTGATACAGAGATGCACACGAACGAACGCCCTGAGCGAGTGGAAACGAGAGCATGTTAAATTGAGCGCAGACTCCATGTTAGCTCAACTGCCAAACGCTGATAAACATCCCGGATATTAAATCCTGTGCAGACTTGCCCCCGTTGTGGTTTGAAACATAATTGGAGTGGAAATAAATAAATAAACGCGATCTTGTCACGAGCTTAGGAACACATGTCTCCATTGTACTTATGAAGAAGGATGAATTCAATTAGGTTTTAAGGTCTCTGATGCATTCTCAAGTGCTTTTGCACAAAATAATAATAATAATAATAATAAAATAAATAAATAAAAATCTCACAACCTTGGGATTTCTGGCATTGAATCCTGGCAACACTATCGGAGATGCATCTTTCCACGCGAGCGCTCCTTCCCTCGTGAGGGGTTCGTGAGGACCGCTGAAGTTTTAAAGCGCTTCCGCTGGCTTTGCGCAGAACGTCGCAGCTACATTAGTTTTGTTTCTCTTAAATTACTGTATTCTAACGCTCCATTTAACTAAGCAAACTCTAAGAAGAGCGAATGAAATACAATTATGTCGCAGTGATATATCAGTAACGTGGTTTTCTGGCACGCGCTAGCAGACCTAATGGGGCTTGAGGAATGGTTTCTGGAAGCTCTATATAATTAGTTCCTATCCTGACAGCATATAATGCTCCTGGTGAAATGGTCTCCGATGTATTTCACAAATCGCTGAAAAGTGGAGAAATATACTGCCTGGCCTTGTAAAGCAGAAAAACATGGACGGCTCGTTCCAACAGAGCTGGTATTTTGAAACATTAATGCGTGTGAAGCACTAAAGCTCCAGCTGCTTTGGCTGCATGCGGTGCATCGGCTTAAAATTTGATCAGCAACTCAGATTCATTCCTGCATGACTCGTCTGAAGCTCTATGTAACATGTTTGTACTGTAAGTAGCGAACAATTGATTTTCTTCATGGATCGTATGTTACAACATAAACATTTAAACAGCATCTAAAGCATAAAAAAATCCCTTTTTGTGCAAATCTTTTCAAAGCAAGTAATCCATTTTCTTCATAATTTCTTGATGTGAATGGTATTTTCATAGGAGTTAATTTTAATAAATACATGAACTTTTAAACAGCATAAAAAACTTCAAACCTTTGACTTTAGAGACACGCAAAACTTTAAAAATCAATGAAAATCGGAGCATTTTATTCATGATTTCTTGATGTTGATCGCATTTTTATAGAAGGTACTTTTGAAATGTAGAATATTAACATTTCAACAGCATTCAAAACCTAAGCACTTCAACTTTAGAGTGGTTTAAATCTTTATAATTGAATTACATTTTCAACAAATCGTTTTCTTCATGATTCTTGATTGTAGTTTTATAGTAGGTAGTTCTGAAATGTCCAATATTAATATTTAAACAGCATCTATCTAAAACACTTTACTGTACGCAATTCATTTTAGAGACAAAAAAGTAAGTAATTTAAAACAAATAAATTCTAATATACAGCACCATTGCAGAAAATGTATGATGCATAAACTTTGTCAGAGAAGTGCATTATTGGCTCATTTATTTACAAATGATGTCCAGATTAGACTGATGTATGTAGTTTGCACTCTTGGCTCAATTTAATTAGCATCAAAACTCATAATGAAATATCAGTGCATTAAAAGCATGGCACATCTTTAATTAATGTCATTTACTAGTGAAAAACAACCTAAGAATTTAATATGCTTTGAATGTCAACAAATTATGGTCTCTAAAGCTGTACATATACAAAAGTGCAGCTGTCCCTATTATTACATGTATATCAGTGAGTGAATGAATGAATCGGACAGTCTCTGATATATTTGAATACTAATTTATTGTGAACACTAATGAGATCACATTGGTAAATTACTCTGGAAAGATGCAATATAATATGAACCTGCTAACTGCGTCACTAAGCTGAAGGGGGATTCAATAATAATGAATTACAGCTACTCATAACATCATGATTCACAAAAGGAATTATGCAAATCATCTAATGGCTCAAACATGGTAAAAAAATAATAACGCTGAGCATAATTCACAGTGCCAAACGAGGAGAAAGCATGATTTCTGATGACTGTTCAGCAAGAATTAGACAGAATTAACTCCAAAATGTACAATATGAGCAACTTAAGTCTGGATATATTAAGTTAATGGTGCTGACTTTTGTGAATAAGGTGCAGTTTACACTGTAAAAGGTTCCCACCTAATTCAACTTAAAAATTAAATGCAAACTAAATTACATATATATATATATATATATATATATATATATATATATATATATATATATATATATATATATTTTTTTTTTTTTTTTTTTTTTTTTTTTTACACAATATGTCAATACAGTGTGTTCTCTAAATGTAAATATCTAAATGTTTAGGGAGCACAATGAGTTGTATTAGTAATGCTTAAAAGTTTAAAAATACAACAGATCTCCTGTACTTAATTTTATAAAAACAAGCTCTGCTCCTAACTTACAGTAACTTCTGATCACACTGCCAAAAAAAAAAAAAAAACTGAAAAAAAAAAAAATTCTAAAGATTCTTAAATCAAGATACAGTTAATTTAGACACAAATTTACATAAATTAATAAATCTTGTTTTCCGAGAAATTTATAAAAAAGGAAGTGAAACAAGAACAAATACTGTATATGCCAATGGATTCAAAAACAAAATCAACTTAATTACAAAATAAAATACCTGTCACTCCTCATTGACGGGTATTGGTTTTGTTTTAAAGATAAACTCAATTTTGTTCAGTTTCTTAGAAAATAACACTTCATATCTTCATTTTGCATCTCAAGTAAATGTATGCAAATGTAAATGCAAGCCAGAAATACTGACAAAGACATTCATTTTTTGCATGCAATATTTGGTTTCACTTTATTTCGATGGTCCCTTTAACACATTCTATTGACTATAAGTAATGTTGCACCTACATTTCTACTGACTCTCATTAGAGTGTTAGTAGTGTATTAGTTGACTGGTAGGGTTAGGGGTAGAATAAGTTGAAACTTTCTTGCAAAGTTACTTATATTCAGTAGAATATCTGTTGGGGGACCAACACAATATGGAGTTAGTAGATATGAAGCAGACAGTCTACTAATACTCTTATGAGAGTTTGTTGACATGTAGTTGCAACATTACTTAGTGTCAACAGAATGTTCAAAAGGGACCATCAAAATAAAGTATTACCCGATATTTAAGACTTTCTGCTCTGATTTAAGGCCGTTTAACTCTTTAATTTGTGAAAAGGGTGAATTAAGACTTTTTAAGACCCACATAAATTGTATTGCTGTACTTCTGTATTGAATTAATTTCATGAGTTAATGTAAAAATTATTTTTTTCTTTTTTTTTTCTTACAGTGCTAAACTAGCATAAAACTCAGGTGTTTACCCTGAAATACAGCATGCTTAAGAGGCACAGCAGTTTAGCGAATTCATCCCTGAATGCCTCGTGCAAAAAAAAAATGTTTACATAGAAATAACAACAAAAGAAATAATCCATCATAACCAGTACTTTTTCATCCAGAGTAAGTGAACAGGGAGGATTTGGGCTGAGCAAACTCAATATCCAACTGAAGAGGGACTCGGAACAAAGTGAATTATGGCAGTGCGGTTTTCTCAGCATCCTTGACACACCGAAGCGAGGCAGCCGAGGAAATAAATAAATGAAAAGAGATGAAATAAAATTGCCGTGGATCTCATATAGCCTTTCCAGGAGAGTCCACGGGGACGTCCGGCCACCTCTTCCGACTGTCCATCTAGTCAGGATGAGAAAAAAAGAGGAAAAAATGGCATGACCCGAATTTCCAATCAGTCATCTGCAGCGTGATGAAATTACCCGGAGTGGCAGCCTTTCCCCTGATGATGGAGGCCGTGAGAGAGAGAGAGAGAGAGAGAGAGAGAGAGAGAGAGAGGCAGCCCGGTCGACGTCCTCTGAGAATAACCCGCCCTCGCTGACAGTCACTTCAGCTGACATCGGCCCATCACAACAATGCTTACTTATTCATGCTGGCTTCCAGGAACTACACGTGTGGTTTCCAATTGCAGAATTGAAGAGGAAATGTTACTGTCACCGCGTCACAGGAAAGCAAACGGAGCGATGCTCTGTCAAACACACAGCTTTTCGGGATTATACTACGTTCTGATCGATGTATTGACATTCAATCACGAATATGTGCTGTGCTCACAGATATGCATGAATTATTTAAGGGGACTGTATGCTGTGGAACAAATACTTGCATCTCAAGTGTGAAATCCTTGATATAATTTACTCTATAAAACCTGCTGTATCATATGTGATCAACACGATCAAACTTTGCTGAAAAACCTGTTGCGCACAATCGACTGCATGCCTTCTGACATCTGACTGATCTGACTTTCTTCAGGTTATGGTTGATGTTTCTTTTTGCTACTTATTTTCAGAAAGTAAACATACACACAATTTTCATATTGTCCATAATATTTCAAGATGAACACTTACTGGACTGGATCAACTTAGGTTTACTTGATATCCATACATCATTTTGAAAACATGATCAACAGGTTTTAAAGGAATGTTTATTTCCAGAACCTTTACTTTCACTGTTCCTCTATGTATGTATGTATGTGTGTTATTTGAGCTATTTGTACTGATATTTCAATTTTTTTTTTTTTTTTTGTTCAGTTCACACTTTTTAAATCATTTCAGTTGTATTCATTTTGCAGGTATTTACATTTTATTTATTATTAAGTTTTTACTAGTTTTAGTCAATGTCAACCTTGCTTAGAACTATTAGTAAGCAATAAAAACATTCTAGCAAACACAATACCATAGCAACCACCCAAGACACCCTAGCAACTGGAACGAACAGCATAGCAACCACTCAGAACACCCTAACAACCTTACAGAACATCTTAAAAAATGACTTATTAAAATAATGAGAAACTTGGCAGCATTCACAATAATAGGAATATTGTCAAAACAACTTGTGTTGAGTTTTGCACAGTCAAAATGTAAAGTCAATTCACTTTATGTCTATCTTAGATTCCATAACGAATTAAACTAATGTTTATAGGCTTAGTTAAAACTACAGGCTGAAGGTCTGGCGTGCACGCGCTCCTACACTGCAGTCGTAATGGGCATCTGACAGTGTTTGCCAGAGAGCATCTGTATCTCTCGCTCTCTCTGCTATTTTTTGCCTCTTCCTGTATGTCTCAATCTGTAAATTGATTTCTCTGTAAATCATCTGCTTCAGACACAATATGATCCTAGATTACTTAGAAATGCCCATAATATCTCCTCAGGCCTCAAATGCATGGGAAGACGAGAGTTTTCAGTAAAGTATGTGTGCATAATTGTATTTCTCATATTATCTACTGATTTTTGAGGTTTAGTCAACCATGAGTGTTGCTATTGCTCATACTAGGGCAGCAACAGACTATTATTTTGATAATCAATTAAAATAATGATTGTTAGAACAGTTAATCAACTAATTCTCAGTTATTTTACTAATTAATCAGGCTCTGATTGATTATTTAGCTTTTGCAATTTGTTAAAATACTGAGTTAGACATATACTATGCATACAGTATTGAGCTGCTTTATAGCAGAAAGTCAAAGTGTAATTCTAACTGAAAGCAGCACTGACAGTTTGTACGTGTTTAAGGGGCCATTCACACAGAATGCATTTTTCGGTTGCACTTTATTTTACAGTACGTGTGCTTACATGTCCTTACAGTGTACTTACAGTGTTCCTACCTAATAAAGTTCTGCTAATATAAGGTAACTAAATGGTGTAGGGTTAGGTTTAGGGATACGTTCAGGCTTAGTACCTAGTTATTGTAATTACTATAATAAGTACATAGTATGTACATGAGTAACCGGACTGTAAAATAAAGTGCTACCCATTTTTCCATTGAAATGCGCAACTTTTCCATTGTTTTTTTCCTGTGCTAGATGGATGTGTATGATTTGTATGTTGCGCTCATGTCTTGTGTCTTTTGCAGCATCTCGCACATGAGCACCACTTTTTTAAGATGCTGTGTCAAAATAATTTAAACTTTTACACGCAGTGCCGCTCATCAATGTAATTTCCAAAACAGTAGACCAATCAGAAGACGCCAGAGGCAGGGCAAACGTTGCAAGCTTTTGTTTACAGTATCAAGTTGGCACGGCAACTGTTTTATTTGACACCAACATGGCAGAGGAGCCAAATTGCACTGCACTTTTTAAAAAACGTTCCTGAGGCTGTGTCTCACGTTTTTAAGTGCAAAGATGCGTTCTGTGTGAACGGCCCCCTAATACTGTAAAGCTGCTTTATTAAAGCAGTCTATTGCATAAAGTGTTCTATAAACAAACATGACGTGACTTTACTGGAGTGCCCATTGCAAAGCTGCTGCAAACATCCACAACGCTCTTCTCCGATGCTTTCTTAACAGCTGTTTTCTTCTCGTTCGCTGTGTATTTATTTAGTTATTGAGAGGAAATCAACGTATATCAAACTTTTTACTCCTAACCGAAGAACAAAAACTTTGTATTTTTGTAAAACTTTCCCACACTCTACAAGTTTGGCTCCGTTTCAGGGTTGCCAGATCTGCGTAACAAAACCAGCCCAATTGCTACTCAAAACTACCCAAATCACGGCCAAAAGTAGCCCAATTGACCCTTCGCAAAAATCTGCTCTCCTTAGTTACTGTTGCTATGTCTGACAAACAATGCCACACATTACACATCATGTTCTTATGCAGTAAAAAAAAAAACATTGCAGAGCAAAGAAGAAACTGACAATGCACCGACAGATAAGACAGAGCAGGTTACTTTAGGTATGAAACAAGGTCTCAGCTTTCAAATTTTGTCATTTTCTAAGTAATTCAAACAATAAATACCATTTTGTGGCTCTTTAATGTGTCGTGACAGATCACTGCATTGCCTCAGTTCAAGCAGCACACAACAACTGATCGTCTTTTCATATTTACTTAAAGCACAAAATAAATGCATTTTATGCATTCAGAATGCATTTTATTTCAACCACGGAAAGACATCAATAAATACAATTTTTCAAGTTTAAGTCCACCAAATTTAATCTGCTCTCCTGTCTTATTTGTTTGTCAGGCCAGATGGCGGATTCAGTATTATTATTGGCCAGATCACCTGTCAATCAAGCTCTTTGCGAAGGGTCAATTGCATTGCAAGGGAAACTGGCTATCAAACTTGCTCCAAAAATCACAAAACGGTAACAGTATAAAAGTAGCCCAGTTCTTCAGGAAAACTGCAGACTTGGCAATACTGCTTTGTTTGCACGTCTCATAAGCATGTCTTCTTCTTTTGGATTGCATGCTGAAGGACTGAATTACAGTGCTACAGTGCCACACTGGTCAAACTGCATTATTGCAGGCCCTTCCATTAGGTCACATGAGATCAAACAACTATTCAGCAACAAAACTATTTGTCGACAATTTTTATAAGCACTTTTCCGTCACATTTGCATGCAAAAAATTAATCAAAGATCATGCAAAGATCATAAAATACAAGAACAACAACAACAAAAACAACATACAGTTCACCCTAGAATTGTGACTGCAGCTTTTGCAGATGCGCAAACCCCTTGCAGTTTCATCTGAAAGTCTAGTCGACTGCTGATGTCTCACTCTGGGAAGGACGGAAACACTTCTGAGGTCTGCGGTGTGTAATGGGAATCCAGTGCTCGGGGTGGAAGTTGCCCTTTACAGCGATCCAAGCCCCGCTTCGCCAGGCAGGAAACCCATCTCAGCTTCAAAAGCATCTTCAGATGGAGTTCAAGTCTAGGTTGTGCTTCAGCTGTGAAGATGAACCTTAAACATGCTCTCTTTCAGGTCAGGGGCTGGAGACAAACACTTGGCCCTCTGGGAGGAATCAAAGACGAAGACATCCACTCATTCTCATATTCAATACTGCCTTCAGGAGTATATTGTTGGTTTTAAAGCAATTTGCACATTCTTCTGTTATACATTTCCATCTGTGAAAATTGTTGCAATCTTCTAATGTATATGTTTTTGCATGGATTGGCCTTTGCTTACTTACAGTTGCTGTAACCGTTATTTTTCTCTCGCCAAGAGTGAATCAAAAGCACTGAAGGAATCGTGTGAGGAAAAGTTAAATCTATTCATATTTTCTTGTCTTGTTTCCTGCGCTTGAAATGTTGTTTGAAATGGTCAAAGAGGCAAAATAGTTGCACAACCCTATGTAATTGGATTTGGACATCCCAGAGCAAGGACATCTGTTTGGCGCCTTTATAAATTGGTCTTTTAGGTGGTTTTGGGTAAGAACTACAAAATAAATTTGATGTGGATTAGTCACATTCAAAAATCCTGAGGGACAAAGCCTCTTAGAGGAGACTGCAAAAGTTCTGTGGGAGATGAGAGATCATTTTTGGAGATGAGATGAGAATGAATGAATGTATGAATATGATATTAAATAATTTCCACAACTTCCACAACAATTTGCAAGTAATATAAAAGAAAACAAAAATGTAAAAAATATATATAAATATAACAAAACAATATAAAAATACACAAAAGCTTATAAAACATCTATTTTATATAACAAGTAAATATATCAATATATCAATCAATCAACCATGCTACTTACAACTTAAAACAAAACAAAACAAAAAGCTTGCCATGCGTTTTGGATTCTGAAAGTTGCACCAAGTTGATTTAATATGAGTGTTTTGAAAAGCACTTTTGGACAGAAAATTTGCACCTGGCTTCTATCGGGAATAGTTTCAACCCTTGAACACCCACCGAGTTTGACATTTCACAGGGTTTTAATGCCAGTGCGAGTTCCACCAAGGCGGCTCCTCCAAGCTTCAGCCGTACGAAATTAAAAAGTGAGTGATGTTGAAACCTGTACATTGTGAAAAATTTGCTCTCTCCCTTAAGCTGCCCTGCTGGGAAAAAAAGCAGAAGATTTGTTGAGTCTGTGGGGGTGACCAGAATCAAAGAAAGAGGCTTTTCGCTCTGATGTAATCAATCCTCTGTGGCTTTTTCCCCCCATAACATCTGTGATTCACTGGCTCTCCCACACTGAGCAAAGTGCCCGTATTTGTCTAATCCTGAGAGTTACTCATCGAGCTGTGCTTAAAAACAGGTCAGGATGAGGCAAAGCGGGAGATTGAACCCGACTAATGTATTAAAAGAGGAGTAATGCGGCCTAATGGACGGCCGATTCGAGAGAGATGAACATTTCACATTTGCGTCATTCAGGACTCTGTGCCAAACAACGTGCCGATGTGCTGGAGAAGCTGCTTTAAAAACTTCTTCATCAGTCTACACGTTTTTCATAAAGTAGTTCAACTACAGCCAAAATGTCGCTTTGGAAAAAGTAGTTAACTGCATAAAAGCTATTTAAGAGGAGAGATGTACTATATTATGAATGAGCAACTGTCAGATCATATTTATTTTAACAAGCTGAGCAGCATTAACTAGTGCAAAACCAGGGAGCATCACAATTAGGATGGCAACATTAAACTTAAAGGCAAATTCGACAAACTAATAACTATCAAAAACACACTGCCTTGATTCCAGTCAGCTGTCTTTTGAGGAAGCATTAAAACTGATATGGAACCTCATAAGTGATTGATTTGGAACGCACTACATAGACGGGAACTCCATGTGATGACACAAAAATAGCACAATATATTTTTGTGTTGTAAAAATGTACAAAACAAAACAAAATAAACAGTTTATTTCAATAAAAAGTCTTGATGATAAATCATAAAAAAAGATAAAAAAATAATTAATTAAATTAAATTATCTAGCAAAATAAAATTTAAAAATAGCAATTTTTATTGGTTATTGCATAAAAGTGCCAAAGTTTTTAAAAGACATATAAAGAATGTCTTTAAAAAAGCCTGTTTTAATCCTGCAGCCTTTAAAAGCCTTAACAGCATCAGAAATAAAATTAAATTAAATCAATTAAAACATTCACAGATAAAAACTGTAAAATTGTAAAAAGTAAAATTTTGTATTTTTAATTAGACTGCATTTTTATTATTTTTAATTAATACATCTAGTTTTAAATGAATGAATAAATTAATACAAGTATATTAATAAGCACAATTTTTCACAACTCTCATTGTGTATAGATCTCGGTGTGATGCATTATTGGATTATGTATCAACAATTTTAACAATTTAACAAAATATTAAACTACAAAAAAGGTGCAATACCATTCAAAAGTTGTTGTTATTTTTAATACCTGTGACACTGAAGACTGGAGTAATGATGCTGAAAATTCAGCTTTGCATCAAACAAATAAATTGCTTTTTAAAATATAAGCAAACAAATCAACACTCATTTAAAATTGTAATATTATAATATTGTAGTGTTTACTGTATTTTAATCAAACGTGTGATTGGCAGTAAATGTCCTTAATTTGACCATTGAATCGTTTAGAAAGCAGCTACATCCATGGCATTGAAAATGTTGCTAAATCTGTAGCATTGCAAATTTTCATTAGTTATTGCATAAAAGTGCCAGTGTTACACATAATGTGTTTAAAAGACATATAAGGACCAAAAAATACCCTGCGTTCCAATTCAGACTTAATCTTGCAGCCTTTAAAGGTCTTAACAGCATCAGGATTTTTCAATAATGCATCAAAAAACACAAGGCCCCATAGGAAGCCGAGGCGGTAATCAAAAAGTGGGAGTTAAAGAATTTCTAAATAGGCTCCTATAAATAGCAAAGGACTATAAAAAATGAGGGCATGGAAAATGGATGAAGGATCAAATCCCTAGGAGGAGGCTAGAGCTCCAGAAGATAAAGGACAAATGCTGCTTCACAGCCGGGTGGAGTGGGCAGCCCAACGACTCCAACCATTCAGATTCATGAGCAGCTACCACCACAACAGAGATCTTTCCAACAAAAATCACAAACCAGATCAATTAAAGCACAACCGATTCGCTGAAATCAATCTAATTCATACACGGCAGGCGAGATATACAAAAAAAAAAGGAAAAAAGAATAAAATACGCAGTTCACATAAATTTTGGCTCACTTTACTCATCGGGAAAGCAGATGGACTTGATTCGATATATTAAATATATTTCAAATACATTTTAATGTAATAAACTGTCATTTTTATATTTAAATCAGCATAAAGGCAGTACAATAAAAAATGGATGAAGATTAAATTTTATTGCATTCTTTTATGACCATATACATACACACACACATATATATATATATATATATATATATATATATATATATATATATATATATATATATATATATATATATATATATATATATATATATATATATAAATATATGCTTTTTTGTTTTATTGCGTTAAAAAATATTTGAAATATATTTACCTCTAAATCAGCATAAAGGCAGTTTAAAGATCAAGACTACCTATTTGAAGTTTACTTTAGGGGAAAACTTTTTTACTTTTAATTATTATTATTATGATCATTATTTACCTACTGTAATGCAAAAGATCTCACTGTCATTACTGTAATACAACTACACTTTTTTATAATAACTTTAAATTATCATTAGTCTTCATGATGATTGCCATTATGCTTTGATTAAAACATTTAAAAAAAAATAAATGAATGTTAATTTATGTAAATAAAAGGCAGTAAAATAAATTCTATGCAATGAATAAGTAAGGAATAATTGACAAATGCGGTCAAGAGCTGTCTGGAACTATGTTCGCCGTGTGTTTCCCTGAAAATAATTGCACACCTTAGAACGCTCGTCAGTATACGAGTGGCCCCGTAGTATAAATACTACTAATAAATTATTTTGTGTGCATTACAGCTAATTCATATGTGACAGACAATACATGTAAAAAAAGATACAAATCTGCAGTTCACATCATTTTTTGGCAAACTGTACTCTTCGGGGGAAGCAGATGGACTTGACTAACTTCACTTCACACCCAACAGAGTACAAAAAGAGATCCATTCATCACACGGCAGCTCGGCTTTTTGAGGAAAAGAGATACTGCGGACGGATCGATATTTATCCCGCCAAGCTGAAGGTGTTTCTGGGGATTAGCTGCCAAATCTGCGCTGCCTATCAGAGTGATAAATAAAGCCGTGTGTATATGCGTGTGTTTGTGTGTGTTTGAGTGTGCTGGTCTGTCAGATACACACCTGCCCTCCGAGATAAAGACCAGAAGACAAGCAAAGCATGAGCTGGAGACGATAAAGAAAACACACGCTACGACCTGACTTCAGATCAGAAGAGAACCGTTCAATGATACAGACGCGTGGCTAAAGAGAGCGGGATATTCATCTCACAGATAAAACCATCAGGTCATGACGTCTTATGATCATGCGTTTACTAAATGGATGGATGGCCAAGTCTCTTCATCTCAAAATCCATTTGGAAGAAATTCATTTGCATAGAGTATAAAGACAATGATATATAGAGATATATGTATAGTATAGAAATATAATAATTAATTTAAAAAATTGTTTGATTTAAACAAAAATATGGACAAAATATAATATATTTTACAAAATATAATATAAAATACATTTGTTGTATAATAATGTACACATTATTTTAATAAACAAACATTAAATTAAATGAAAATCACCATTTAGCCTGTTTTACAAAGCCAAACATATATCCTCTTTAAATTACATGATCCCAAATGCTCTAAAAGCAAAATATAATTTTGCATCTACTTGATTTTGAGGCGAAATATGCTCAAGACATGTATTCACGAGATATCCGAGTCTACACTTGAATTTAATATCCATTAAACAGCCAACAAGTCACATGACTCCATCACCACTTCAAATTATTACATGCTGATATGTTAATTACTAATTAATGCTAATGCATTCGACTAAGTGAGTGTAAACAAACTGTAGATTTCAAAGCCGAGCTTAATTAATAACAGCACTGTGAATGGGGTTGATTTTCGTCTACGAATACAATGGCCAAAAAGCTATAAAACCACAGCGCCTGTATATTTCAGGTTTATTAATGGCATTGCTTAAGTATTAATGGCTCTGTTCACTATTAATGAAAATTCTCCCGTTCCTTTGGCCCAAAACAGCATCTATAATCATGGCCAAGCCCAGATCCAGCAGCTCTCCGGCGTAATTAACAATCTGTCAGCGTTATAGGCCGCCTATGTTCATCAAAGCCTCGCTGTTGGTTTGTAAAATTCTTTTAGGCTGAGTTAGCTGTTAGCGATTCAACGCAAGTTCCCTAAGAAGTGGGCAGAAGAACACAGGGCTTTGATTTGGAGTGGACTTGGAGCCGTCAGAGGAATAATGTACTGTAGGCTATCAGCTAGCAGTGATTCATGGTGAAGGGTTGTGTTGTGTCACTGGATTCATGTGGGCTGGATAGCACAGAGTCACTAGAAACTTCCAGCATGACATGTCGTATCACGGCCTCCGTCTCTCAGGAACATCAGTATGCAAACCGCCGGTGTGATTTGTCTTGCAGTCATTCAGCGAGTGACTCTGCTCACATTCTCATATAGGAACGGAAGAAAAATCTCTTTAACAGCTCAATTGCTTCTTCTAGACAGCAACGACATTAAATGGAGAGTTTTGCTTTAGTCTTTAGCGTTTTCTCAAACATTTCTCATCAAACAATTCGAACTGCTAGTTACACTCATTGTACAAGTCTATAAAAAATAGACCTAAACTATGGGAATGATTACAATAATTATATAAGAATGTTTGGTGGTACAATAAAGAGAATGAGATCTTATTACAGATTACAGAATGCGAATAAACCGTAAATATGTATAAGTATATATTGTATTGCTTATTTAAACAAACAAATGCATAATACAGCATATTTATCAGTATCTCAGAAGTGAGTACACGCCTCACATTTTTGTAAATATTTTATTATATCTTTTCATGTGACAACACTGAAGAAATGATACTTTGCTACAATGTAAAGTAGTGAGTGTTCAGCTTGTATAACAGTGTAAATTTGCTGTCCCCTCAAAATAACTCAACACACAGCCATTAATGTCTAAACCGATGGCCACAAAAGTGAGTACACCCCTAAGTGAAAATGTCCAAATTGGGCCAAATTAGCCATTTTCTCTCCCCGGTGTCATGTGACGCGTTAGTGTTACAAGATCTCAGGTGTGAATGTGGAGCAGGTGTGTTAAATGTGGTGTTATCGCTCTCACTCTCTCATACTGGTCACTGGAAGTTCAACATGGCACCTCATGGCAAAGAACTCTCTGAGGATCTGAAAAAAAAAAAAATTGTTGAAGATGGCGTAGGCTATAAGAAGATTGCCAAGACCCTGAAACTGAGCTGCAGCACGGTGGCCAAGACCATACAGCGGTTTAACAGGACAGGTTCCACTCAGAACAGGCCTCACCATGGTCGACCAAAGAAGCTGAGTGCACGTGCTCAGCATCATATCCAGAGGTTGTGTTTGGGAAATAGACGTATGAGTGCTGCCAGCATTGCAGCACTGCAGAGGTTGCAGGGGTGGGGGGTCAGCCTATCAGTGCTCAGACAATACGCTGCACACAGCATCAAATTGGTCTGCATGGCTGTCGTCACAGAAGGAAGCCTCTTCTAAAGATGTTGCACAAGAAAGCCCGCAAACAGTTTGCTGAAGACAAGCAGACTAAGGGCATGGATTACTGGAACCATGTCCTGTGGTCTGATGAGACCATGATAAACTTATTTGGTTCAGATGGTGTCAAGCGTGTGTGGCGGCAATCAGGTGAGGAGTACAAAGACAAGTGGGTCTTGCCTATAGTCAAGCATTGTGGTGGGAGTGTCATGGTCTGGGGCTGCATGAGTGCTGCCGGCACTGGGGAGCTACAGTTCATTGAGGGAATCATGAATGCCAACATGATCCCCTCCCTTCGGAGACTGGGCCGTAAAGTGAGCTGAGGGTAAAGGTGATGGACTGGCCAAGCATGTATCCAGACCTAAACCCTATTGAGCATCTGTGGGGCATCCTCAAACGGAAGGTGGAGGAGTGCAAGGTCTCTAACATCCACCAGTTACATGATGTCGTCATGGAGGAGTGGAAGAGGACTCCAGTGGCAACCTGTGAAGCTCTGGTGAACTCCATGCCCAAGAGGGTTAAGGCAGTGCTGGAAAATAATGGTGGCCACACAAAATATTGACACTTTGGGCCCAATTTGGACATTTTCACTTAGGGGTGTACTCACTTTTGTGGCCAGCAGTTTAGACATTAATGGCTGTGTGTTGAGTTAATTTGAGGGGGCATCAAATTTACACTGTTATACAAGCTGTACACTCACTACTTTACATTGTAGCAAAGCGTCATTTCTTCAGTGTTGTCACATGAAAAGATATAATAAAATATTTACAAAAATGTGAGAGGTGTACTCACTTCTGTGAGATACTGTATGTATGTATGTATGTATGCATGTATGTATGTATTTATGTGTGTGTGTGTGTGTGTGTGTGTGTATATATATATATATATATATAAAATGTGTGTGTGTGTGTATTATGCTAAATAATTTAAATAATCATTAGTCTTTAATGAAAGTTTTTAGATTAGGCAGTAAAACAAATACTATGCAAGGTATAAATACTTATTAACTAATAAATCATTATTGCATTTGCATTATCATCAATGTGTTTGCATATCATAATTTTAGCCTGTTTTAATACAGGAAAATATGATTCCTCATATACTCCGGGGCAAAAAAAAAAAAAAAAAAAAATAGGACTAAATTTAAGATTTATGTATTTGAATTGCATACAATTTTCATCCATTTTAATTACACTGCAAACAAATATTTGTCTGTCATACATAAATGAAACAGGTCAGATTTCACAAAAAAAAAGTCATTTTTAATGATATACAGTATATATACACATTTGAGTGTACTCTTACTGTATGACAATTATTGACTGTATTTGGGTCTATTTTTATTTCTTCTGGGGAATTTGAGGAGACATTTGAGATACTTTAAGCCACTGTGATCCCCATTACAGGGTTCGTACACATTATTACCAATACATTTCCATGACTTTTGAGACAATATTCATGACCTAATGTTCCATTAATTTACAATCAGAATAAAAATCTGTTCAAATTATCATAGCATATGTTAACTAAAATTAATGACTATTAATGCTATTGTTTGCCTTCTTGTTTTAGTAATAAATACAAGCTGCAACTGAGCCAGACGTGAAGGTCCTTGCACACTGAAATTTTCATATGCATTTTTCTTTTTTTTTTCATATTCGTCATCCTTTCCAATCAAAATGCTTGCTACGGATGCGAAAACGCAGAAAATCGACCCCGATCTGAATTTTTCGAAGATGGACAAAAGTTTCGGAGGCAGTGTGTAAACGTGACTGACACAACGTGAAGTCGTATTATTATTATTTTTTTTTTTTGTGCGAAAATTTCGGACCAATGTGCAATGACCTTTACTCCACACAGAAAACATATCACATCACTGAATATTATAATTTATTTAACTCCGTTAGCCTAAATGCAGGACCTGAATTTCGTTTTGGAAACTTTTTGGTCTTTCGCAACTGTTTACATTCACTTAAGAAAAAAAACAACAATGCTTATGAGGATACTCATTTTAACGTCATTTTGTGTTTATTTTTGCCGCTTAAACGCAACAAGCTGTGCTTTGGGGCCCTATATTTCAGCCCCAAACCCCGACGGGTCCCAACTTATTTACGGCTTCGGGACAATTTTCATGTCATAGCTCAGACATGGGCCGGGCATCAGGCTTGTTTTAGGCTTCCTCCTTATTTTTATATTTTGGATATCCATCAATTATTATGGTGATGAAAAGGATTTGCCGCACTGGTGGAAAACCACACGATGCTACCGCGACTGAATTATAATACAATTTTGTGACGATGCAACAATGACCCGATTAGGCAAGTGACAATTCTGTCAACTGTACCAAAACTCTAGCGAAATACTTGTATCGCAGCGTGCAGCAGTTCAGTGCAGACGAGACGTGCCGATGTGAAGCCGTTTTAAGATGAAGTCAAAGAGAGAAGACGCGGTACAGCTGAATCACTCATGCTGCTTTCAAATGACTGATTTGATCTGATATTCTGTGTGGATCTATTTACTCATCAAACCTACATGCTATAAGCTATTGAATAAATGTGTGAATATTCATCATTTTAAAGTCAAAAGCTGCGGGAATGAGTAAAACTATGCAATATAGCCTATGCGCAATCCCGCACAGAAATTCAGGACCTGCTTAAACATAACTATATTATACAGAGATTTGTGAAATAGATTTCCATGACTTTTCCAAAACTTTCTGGGTTAATTTATTTTTCCAAAACTTTTCCAGGCCTGGAAATTGCGGTTTTTAGAATTCCATGACTTTTCCAGGTTTTTCATGACAGTACGAACCCTGCCATCAAGTATCATTTACGAAGCCAGAAAAGTATATAAAAAGTAAAAAAGTTTGATTAAATCCATACACGCTGAATCTTCTAAGGACACAGCAGGGTTTCGTTTACGTCATATGATTTGCTCCATAAGTGTATAACTTCCATCCGCACTACATGCAAATCACCAACTTTTCGAGAGCACTGATATTAACCTTTACATAACCCACGAATATGTACTTCAGCTCTCCACTGTACGCCTTCATTATGACATTTCAAAAACTGTATAATTAGTGTGAGCTGTATGGAGCAGGTCTGTCTGGTTTCCGGGCGAATTACAGTGGTGGTTTGGAGCGGGTCTGACCCGCTTAATTAAAGCCGAACCCCCTAAAGGAAGGCATAACAAAAGGTTAAAAAGTATATCTCTCATTCAAAAGATTACATAAGGAACTTTTCAGTGGCCACAAAAGTAGGTAACAAGTTTGTCAGAGCATTTATTTCCACACACAGAAGTGAACAAAGCTTGAACACTTTCCACTTCGAACAGCCAAATTAAACGACCTTTAATGACCTTTGGAGCAACTGACTACCTTGAAAAACGATGTAAAATCCAGCCACTGCCTAAAAACACCTAACACTTCAAAAAGCTTAAAAAAGAAAATACATAACTGTCCATAACTGTCAAAACCAAGACACTTTGAAGTCAGACTTTTTAATTTTGCCAGTCTAAAAACTTGAGGAATTAGAGCAACAAATAGGCAAAACTGAATAACAAGAGATGGGAATTATGACTTACTAGTGCAGATCGTTTCATTTCGATAAAACTGCTAAGTCAAGATCTACTGTACTGTGACTGATCTGCAAATGAATCATTTAAACCAGTGTTCTGAACCGATTTAACAGAATGATTCCTTCACAAACTCCTACAAGTAACTCTAAACCTTTAATCTAGACCTTTAATCCAAGATTCATCTGCAGGTTCTGTTTATTCAACCGGTTCAAACAATTCATTCGAAAGACAAAAGACTCAATAGAATGATACGTTCACAAATTCAGAACCAATTTAAACAATTTAGGTTCAAAGCTTCTTTAGTAGGTTCAAATTAACCAGACTTCAAATATTTGTTCTCTTTTTCCAACTTTACCAGTCAAAAAACTTGAGAAGTTATTCATGAGCAACACAATGCAAAAATTGATTTGGAAATTACCCAGTTATTTTGACTATTTTGTTTCTATGAAGCCATTAACTCAAGAACCGCTTTGACCAGTTTGGGAATGAATCACTTAGACCTGTTCAAAAGATCTAACAAAATGATTCGTATACCGCTAACTTTTGTTTAACATTACTACACAAATCTTCATGCTTTCATGCAGGTTCAGTTTTCTGAATGGTTCAAACAATTCATTCAGAAGTATTCAAGACTCAACAGAATGATTTGTTCACCAATTCCTACTCAAAATGCATTTTTTAGTTTATTGAACCAGTTCAAAAAAAAAAAAAATCAAAAGATCCGCCTCAATATAATGATTCATTCAAAAATTCCTACTTCTTTCATTTTCACCTGCATTAACACTAAACATTTTTCATGTTTTCATTTTACAATTTAATCAAAATATGTAGCTCAACAGAACGATCGGTTAACAAACTCACTACTAGTAACACTACGCAATTTTATTTTTTTACTGCACAAAGACTCATCTGCAAGCTCAGCTTTATAAACTGCTTCAAACGATTAATTCAAAAGTTTAGACTCAGCAGATCAATTCGTTCACATATTGCTACTTCAAATTCACTAGCGGTAACATTTAACATTATTTTTAACACTTTACTACACAAAGATTCATATGCAGGATCAGTTTTCTGAACTGGTTGAAACAATTCAGTAAATCAAACCCAACAGAACGATTCGTTCACAAATTGCTCCCTCAAATTTGCCACTAGTAACACCAAACATTTCCCGCAAAGATTTATTGCTCCCCCCCTGTTTTGCAACTCATCCAGGTCTCGTTACACATCAGTTCCAGTGCAGTTTGAAAGTACGATTGCTTTGCATTGCATCTGTTTATTGTGGACAATCTGGTAATTAAACCAAAAAGCCTAGATGGATAATATCGGGCTATAAAAGACAAATCAAACTGAAAACTGTTGCACACTTACCGTCAAACTTTTTGTGCCTGGAGGTAAATATCGTCCGTATGGTGTGGCTGTTCTCATCCACTAATTTCTCGAAATCCAGTTTACTCTGCTGGCCGAGCCTGTCCTCCATGTCTGAAGTGCAGCAGGTGTAGCCCTGGGAACAAACCCGCAGATGTTCACCTGTGGGACGAGAGAAGGACATATTTCACACAGCCGCACTGGGAGACACGGAGCTCATCGCACCAAATCAAACACGCTTCATTAAGCCAGCGCTGCGATGTGTGATTTCCCAAACCGCACCGAAGACGTGAAGGTGCACCAAGCGAAATTAATGGAGCATGTCGCCGCTGGATGTGACATCTTTAATTACGTCAAAGCGACAGATGGATGTTTGAGAGCCGTCCTCAAACTTCCTCCAGGCACGTGTTTTGCACTCAGGTGAGCTTTTTGATGGCTGCGAACAAGCAGAAAACTTGTCAGTGTGTCAGTGTGAAAAAGTATTTCTCATCTATTTTTAAAACTTCATGCTTGACAGGCTACATTACATTATAACATGTTCATAGTGATATTTTATGTACTTTCTCTGCGGAGAAAAAGTCTAAACTAGGTTCAAGTCAGCATGAAAAGGTACATATGACTTAAACGGGATATTCTGAGTATCAGAACTGATATTCAGACTTTGCATTAACTGCATATCAGATGCATTTGTGCATCTGAAGTAAATTTATCTTCAGCTTAAGTACTTAAAAAGTTTTTTTTTTTTTTTTTTTACTGACACACCTTGCACATATAAAAAAAATATGTCCTAAGATATGATTTAAATATTTTTTGAGTGTGTGCTCCTCTAATATCAGCTGTGTGTGTGTGTATATATATATATATATATATATATATATATATATATATATATATATATATATATATATATATATATATATATATATATACACACACACACAGTTTGTATGACTTATTGTGCAATGCCACAATTAAAAGACAAGAATTGGAGAAATGGAGAAGGTTAAACTGTTCCAAGCTGTTTTTCAGTAGGGTTCCCAACCCAACACCAAACGAATTATTATTTTTTTTTACAGTGTAAGTGGCATCCCTCCAGTCATTCTGACCAGTTTGTATTTTGCACCTGCCCATCTCCACCATCTGTCCAGCTCAGCATTAAACTGCCCTTCCCATCGCAACTTCACCAAAAAAAAAAATCTCCAACACCTGCTCGATGAAACATGCTGTCAGGCAGAGCACCACTGCATCGGCTCCCGAGCCAAAGCGCTTCTGGCACGTGTGGATCGAGGGACAACATAACGTATGGAGGAAATGCCAAACCACAGGCTAATGATACATTTAAAATCACCTCAAACTTTGGCAGGGAATCATTAGTTGCTCCCAGTGAGCGAAAGCGATAAACAAGAGTGTATTGGTAATGACATGGCTGCTGAACAGTGTGTGAGAAAAACCTCATTCTCATACTGCCAGTTGATTTGAAAACTAATATCAGACCATTATATAGTGAGCAGGCGGATACTAGTGTTTATTTTCAAGTATATATTGACTTCTGCAGAGAGAATATTTTGAAGCCTGTGTGCGATTTAATTTCGATTGCGTCTCCACATTTTAATGTAATAAGTGAGAAATTGTGCAATTCATGAACAGGGCCGTATCTGAACACGTCTTTGACGGGAATAATAGGAAACAGACATTATAAGCCTCAGTATTCAGTGTAGAAACTTTTTCACATTAGAGTTCAATCACATTTGAGTTTCGTCACACATTATGCACGATTTCAGTATCTTGAATTGGTTGGTCAAGGGTATTTCAAGCTTTTTGCCCGTATAAAAGGAAAATCACAATTGAGATACCTCAAAAGTGTCTTGAATGACAATGACATTAAACGGGGGAACAAATTGTATAGCTCTACTATCAATGCATGTCAACAATTGTGTCCATTTTTACTTTCCTGATAGCATTTTAATAGAAAGTCAAGGCGAAGTTGATACTACTAGATTTTTGAAAGGTCTATTCTGCTGCATTTACAGTATTTGATCAAAAAAACAGTAAAAATGTGAAATATTACTCCAACTGTTTTGTGTGTGTGAATATATTGTAAAATGCAATCGATTTATTGATCAAAGCTGAATTTCAGCATCATTACTCCAGTCTTCAGAGTCACACGATCCTTCAGAAATCATTCCAGTATGCTGATTTACTGCTCAAGAAACATTTCCGAATATGTTTAAAGTTGGAAACAGTTGTGCTAATTAACATTTTTCTGAAAATTAAAATAAATTTTATTTTTCAGGATTCTTTGATGAACAAAAAGTTCAAAAGACATTATAAATTGTCTTTTAACATTATAAATGTCTTTACTGTTATCCTTGCTGAATAGACACAAAGTTCACAAAGGATCTCAAGAGGTGTTCCAGAAAGTCTGCAAGAATCAGAAATTTAATATCAACTCGGTTCTTTCTCACCAAAATCCACATTCTCTGTACTCTTACTATCTGACACCTTGGACTAATGGGTCTATTTCTTACTGCTCCAAAGGAATATTAGAAGAAACATCTCAGATAAAGCTGCTGTTTAAACAAAAACATTCATAAGAAGTCCTCCGAGTATCCTGAGCAATGAAATCTCAGGTCAGCTGAATTCTGAAGCACAATAATGTTCATGTTGCAGATTCATCGCTCGTCTTACGGTGTGCCAACAGCTGGCTGGTGTCAGATGAACCCGTCACAGATAACGACAGACGAAGCCCACACATTTCATCTCAGAATGATGCAAGTAATTCATAAGGGCAAAATAACTGAAGAAAAACCTGTTATTTCTCAACACACGTTACACTGGCTTCAACCCAATGTGTTTTTAAGCACGCTGAGGTAAGGTCATGATAAACACGAGGTTTTCACAAACCGTTCCAAGACGTTAAGTTATTCATTCACGGTCATTTTCTCTCACTTCTCCTCTCTATCTCTGCACAGATGTGGCGGATCGTTACGGATCGTTATCTCTGGAACCTCGAGCACGGAGCGTGATTGAAGCGCAGCATTGTAATTAGCTGGAAATGCTGACTATGAGGAGCTGGAGCGAGGGCTGCTGGTGTTCAAATGAGAGATGCTGAGACAACATCCATTTACCACAGACAGACGACAAGATCAGTCCAGCCACGAGAGCTCATAAAGTCCTTCTGCAAACTATAGTAGAGTCAGAAATATCACAATTTCACAAAAGTCAATGTTTTTTTGGCACAGTAGTGTACACTCTACAGCTTATTTTTTTTCTTACTAAATATCATGTTTCCATTTTCCATTTACACATTTGGCAGATGCATTTAATGTATCTAAAGCGACAGGCATAGCATTCAAGATTACATTCACATTACAGAAATAAAATCGGTTGCAAATGCAGGTTTAAAGCTGTTCATCTATTTTATATATAAATAGTGCATCTTTATTTACGCATACCATTTAACTGTTTTGAATCTTATTTTGTTTTGATGAATGTAAATGTAAATGTCAAATCCAATGTACTGTATATTACAGCAGCAAAGCCTCATATCACTCGTTCTGGATTTGTGCTAATCATCACCAGGACGGGAAGCAGTGCAATAGACATATGCATATCAAATAACACTAATCAGATTAAAGATGCATTTAAAATATGGTGATTACAACAGGGATTACATTTATTAAAAATATTCTGCTGATGCACAAACAACCCCATCTGTGCTGTCAACAAAAATACATACATAAACAAAATGTTGCCAAAAAAAAAAGAAAAAAAGCAGTGAATAAAACAGTTTACTGAAAACCAAAATGCATTCAGTAACTGGTGATTAAGAAATGACTTTAAGTACCAAAGCCAAAAAAACATCCGTTTATTCAGTACAAATGATGCTTGCCGGCACTGAACACGCTCTCTGCATCAAAAGATTCAACATCCAACCTGACGAAGAGTTTGACAGTAAGACTAACTGCTGCGCTACAGTACTGTCATGTTAGCTAATCAAGAAAATCTGCCGTATTTTTCTTTTTACCTTCACACTTCAAACCCAGCCAAATCAGCTTATTAACCAGCTAGGTAGCTAAAAATAGTTTGAATACACCTACAGTATAAACATCAGCTGTTTGAGAGCATGCTGGACTACAAAACCACAAAGGTACATTTAACAGCACGCAATCTTTTATTCATTAGTACATGAACATATCAGAAAGACCCCCAAGACCACTAAAACCAATTCAGCGTATATTCAAAACAAAAATTATATATACATATGCATAAAACTTCTAACTCTAACCAGAGACCAAAACATTGAGACTTTTGACTTAGAAAAAATGAGTTGCAGACATGAAATTTGTTTGTAGTATTTTGTTTTACTAATTACATTTTTAAAAGGTGATCAATAATCCAAAACTCATATTAAAAGAAATACTTCACACCCTGAGGATAACTTCAAATTAAAAAAGCAAAAAGCATGATCATATTCAAACAGCCTGCTTATTTTTTTTCCTCATTTTCTATTCCTCAGGAGTCGGCTGTTTTGATGCTTACTCTCTATTGCATCATTATAGAAATGATAGAGTTAATAGACATTTCTATGGCAGCGCTTGCTTCATAAAACGATTTCAAGCTTCTTCCTCCACTGGGCTTCGTTTGAATTTGCATCTCTTTGATGGGCCAATATCTCCACGGACCAATCACGCCAGCTAGTAAATATAACCCAAAGTCAAAGTTTGATTTCTTCTTTATAAAAGCATCTCCGTATATGTGCAGAAGTGATACTGTAAAACTTCTGTAAATAATAAATGCAAAATTAAATTTAAGCAGAAGTGAATACAGCAACTGAGCAGTTCCTCTGAGATTCACACTGAAATTAAACACTGCATTAGACTCCAGTTTCCAGTAGCTGTTGGACAAAGAAAAGGTCTTGGCAATTTTTACTTCTACTGTGCAAGTAGTGTGTAGGTTAAAGTAATTTAAGGTTACAGTCTTGGCTAAACTCCCAGAACTCAGATAAACTCGCTGTAGTTATGATAAAATAATTCAATAAAAACTAGTGGTAACTCATCCTGAGGATGTGACTCCATGTCGAAAAGTTGGTTTATATTGAATTATTTATTTATAAAATGATCTTACTTTCCACAACTTTAGCCTAAGTTTACGATCAATCTGCATCCAAAAATAAAATAAAATAAAATAAACAGAACAGGAAAATACTGAAAAATAAATAAATAAATACATACAAGCAAAAAATACAAATAAAAATTATATAATTAATAAAATAATTACATTAAAATAAAATAATAGATAACAAAAATAATTGAATTTGAAATATATTACTATATTAAATTATATTATATTATATTATAATGTTGGTAAAGGTAAATTGAACTGATCCCGGGATAGTCCTTTTAAAATTTGCTAGTAATTTTACAATTCTTTATTTTTTTCTATATTATATTATATTGCAATACATTGCAATGTTACATTATTTTTAATATAATTTAATAATATAATATAATATAATAATGCAACATTTGCAATACATTTCAAATGAATACAGAAAGAAGTGAAAGAAGCAAGTCTAAAATTACTTGCATAATTTAAAAGAAATATCACATGTTCAGTTATTAACCTTTATCAACAGCATGGCATAATGTTGATTAGCACAGAGAGAATAATTTTGTTTTGTCCCTCTGTTTTTTAAACCAGAAAAAAGAAAAACTGGTGTTACAGAGCTGAAATAAAGTAAGCTTGTTTTTTTCTTCAAGCATTTACTGAAGGATGAGATAAAATGATTCTCTGTGCTAATCAATATAAAGTTTCTCTCATACTGAGTCCAGAGCATACTTATAATGCTGACGAGATCCAGATATGAGATCAGCCGTGTTCGTGGGTCACAGTGACCGCCCGTCGTCCATTAAACATCAGCGTCTTGCTTCACTTCAACATGCATGCAGCCTAATTTCATAAGCCATGCGATTCATCAACGGAGAGGCCTTCAAGTGGAGCCAATGAACCGAATTAGAGATACGGCTGTCATTTTGAAGTTAAATAAAGTTAAATAAGCTCTAAGAAAACAAAGCCAAACAGAAAGATGTCGCAGGAACAGAAAAGTGTCTATTGTTTGCTTTGGGAAGGACTGGAGGAGAAGGAAGCATCTGTAGCACTATCATTACAATTGAATCTTGACTCAAGCTGGCAGTAATTACATTTCACATAATGAGTGTTTGATTGTAGTGTAAGACAAATTAGCTTTCCTTAAAAGTGAGTAAATGGAAGTAATTGATGGTGGGATTATATTGCTAAACACAAGACAAACTGTTGTAGCTCTCCATCTTCAGACCTCCCCGTGGATCCGAACAGAGACGGGCTGTTTCGCTTTTACCTGCCCGTTTCTGCTCATATGTGGCTTTTGAATTGGATTTTTCACTCAGTGAAGTTTATCTGAGCAGACAGGATTTTCATGTTTCATTATGTTATGACCACAGTCAAGCAGAGAAACAATACTTGCACCGCACCACGACTGTAGCTCCATGCACACAGAGTTCTTATGCAGATTGCATTGATTTTTACCGCTTATTAACAGTTTCTGGTCAAACAGTTTTCAAAACTCAAATAGAGCAGAAAAAAAAACAATCCAAAATAGTGGTAAAAATAATGAAATGAAATATAATATAATACAATATAATTACTGGTTGGGTCAATCAATAGAGTTTTGGGATGTTCAAACAAACACATCAATGCATCAACAGATCAGTCTGCCAGGAAATCAACTATGATTTGGTTTTCTATGTTTTCAATATGTTGTAAAGCTAAGAAAAAATAAATATAAGCTGGGACATAAGTATTTTAACACTCGAATTAAAAAAAATGGGGAAAAGGTTTATATAATGGAGATTTTGCATTCAGTGGCTGGAGATTTGGAAATGACTTTGGTATCAAATGCTAAAAACATTGGTTTAATACAGTGCAGTGCAAATATTTATCTTCTTCTCCAAAGTCAAACTGAAATTAAAATAGGCCCTACTTTTATTAGTTCACATAAGGCCTGGAAAATCATGGAAATCAAACAAATTTGTATAGACAAATTCTATAATCAGGGCTCAATAATAGCATCCTTGCATTTTGATGCCATGCACTCTTTAATATTTGGTTTTCTGTGATGCTTTGAATATGATTTAAATTTATATTGGACAATTCAATCATGTTTTGCTCCAATTGTCAGAAAAAAATTATCAAGTTATAAGTTTATTTATTTGTTTTATAGCTGGTAGAGTCATATTAGAAAGTCATATTATATCAGCTAATAATCAAAACCTCTGTTACTAATTGTCTTTAAATATATATTTTTTTTTTCTGACACTATGAAAATGTTTTACTAAGATTTTTTTTTTAAGCTAACAAATTACAAAATATTAAAAATCAATAGTTGAATAATAATATAAAATATGTTTAATATTACACATATTAAATAAATATTAAAATAATAATAATAAAAAAAAAAACTCCCTACATTTTTCTGACCTGATAGTGGATATTTTTTTCTGGACAAGTGGACACTGTCATGGGAATTGATTTGGACATGAAGTGAGCAAACCCTGAGAAATACGGCAGGTATTTGACACAACTCTGAAAAGTAAGTGGGATAGAGATTTCATACTGCGGCAAAACCAGCCATGGGATCTGATTATGCCCAGCGAACAAAGTCATGCCAAAAAAACTTGGAGCAACTCTCCACGGTATTCATTAGTCTACCTGGCCACAGGGATCTCCTGCATATGGCCACTGCCATATGGTGCGTCCCGCGGCCCGTCGAGAGCCTCTCTGCCAGCGCCTTCACCTCCAGCACCTCACGAAACAGTGCTAGCCTAATTTACAGCCGCTCGCTTTGATAGACCACACCGCTCGCGGCACCTGGAGCCGGTCCCCACAAACCACACGTCATTTCGCTTCATTTTGTTTTGTGGCGAGGAGCAGAGAAAAATCAATAATCATTGTTGTTTATTGCCTGGCTGGTGTGTGGAGACTTTTGTCAGCGGCCACCCAATAAGTCATTTATCATGTAGCGCCTCGGCCCTGGAGAGAACGATGGGACAGCGAAAACCAGAGAGCACTCGGACTCATTTAAGAACCGCAAAGAGATTTGGTCGTCGTCGGTCACGGCTGAGACGGGAAACCCGAGCTCTCTGCTAATTCTGTGACTAATCAACTGCAGGCTGCTGTGGCACATCGCAGGAGTCCTGCAGCCCATCGATCCACCATCAGATACGTGCTCATCAGAAGCTGCTCCACTACTCCAGTGACTTCTCCAGCGGCCGAGCACTACCTTTATAGATCAGACATCTTGCTCAGGTGCTCCATTACCGCATTATGAGGAGGAAAGCAGCAAGCTGGAGTCCAGAAGAACCATTGATCTGCTTCATACGGTCTTGCCATTGAATAAAGCATGTGAAACCTCTTAGAAACACATTTCACCCGAAAATTACAAGAAACAAAGAAAAAGCAATTCTATTTTTCTTAAAGCAAATCACAGTTACTATTTTTTTTTTATTATTATTTAAAGTAATGCAATAATGTCAGTGTAATGAGAATTATAATAGAGAATTCTATATTTTATTATAAAATAAAATACATTACAGATGAGAAATTGGAGCAAAATTGGAGAAAAAATGTGTTGTACTGTGTTTCACTTAAAGCTGATTTAAGTTATGTTTTATCAGTAATATAATATGAATATAATGAGAAATATATATACAAATAAAATAAAAATCAGTCCAATGCATTTCAATTCAAAACATTAGTTATGCAAAATCAAGCCAACTTCCAACAGAACAATATTTTGAGCAGCAAACCATTTGTCTGTCCTCTGTGAAAGTGAAATACCACAACATCCATCCAAATATATTAATGGTTCAAACACAGCTATGAGAGGTGGGATTCGGCAAAAATTTGATTCCAGTGTGAATAAGGCTGATGCAATATAAATAGAAACAAAGCAACCAATAAAAGGGCTTGTTGCTTTCCTGTGCAGCTGATCAGGACACTATAGCAGCACACTATATTCACCGATACTGGAAATGTCATGATTTCCCAAATCTCTCCAGTTAAATTCATGCATTCTAATGGTTACTTACAATAGTTACAAATGTAAGTGCCTTTTATAAAATTAAAATGAAAACAAAAAAATAAATAATTAACATTTTATTTGTTTATATACTATTTATTATTAACAATTATTTTATGGAATAATTATTTTAATAAAACATTTATGAAATTATTTTTTATGGAGTTTATGGATATTACTTAGGATTTCAATACTTTATGAAATAATATGTACAAGTTTAAGTAATAATAATAATAATAATAATAATAATAATAATAATAATAATAATAATAATAATAATAATAATAATAATAATAATAATGTATCCAAAATAAAAGTTTTTCTTACATAATCCGTGTGTGTGTGTGTGTGTGTGTGTGTGTGTGTACTGTGTATATTTATTATGTATATATAAATACACACGTACAGTATATATTTTGAAAATATTGACATGTATATATTTATATTCAATATATAAACAAAACATATTTTTCTTAAATATATGCATGCATGTGTGTGTATTTACATTAACATAATAAATATACACAGTACACACATATACACACACACACACACACACATACATACATATATAAATACACACATACATATTATATATACATTATATATATATATATATATTATATATATGATTATTATTTGACTATACATCATTTTTCATAATGGCATAATCAGTGACCATACTGTAGCTCATACTATTTAAAATGAAGATGCTGAAACTGATCCTAATTCATATTAAATGGAACCAAGGAGTGGAATGAGCCACAGTCATTGACTTCTTCTCTGAGCTAAACAAACGACCCAATACATCTCCATCCAAACTCATCTCACAGAACGCTCTCTGACAGTCAGAGCCACGTGCAGCCTTATCTTCATCTAGTCTGTCATTATCAGCTACTCCAGACTAATACAGGAGCGTGTCCCACCTCAACACACCGAGCACCTTCAGACGAGCCAAAGCAAACATTAAAGGTCCTGGAAGACGAAGACAGACGCTCTTGGTCCCGAGTTCTTTGAGCGTTTGCCAGACCTCCTCCAACCAAACCAACAAACATGATTAAAGACCTTCAAGCTGCTTGTGCTGTCACGGCCGGGTTACCCTTTAAAATAATAATAACACGAGTCCATCTAATGAACACATCAGCTTCATGCTGCATAATGAATGAGTTTTCAGACCAAACGCTGCTTAATTATCCCTTCAAGCAAAGATGGATGCTGAGATCCAACTGGGTCCAGGCCAACACCGAGTCTGCATGTTCATGTCGCTTTTGGGAGGAAGATCTAAGTAATTGATTCAGTCTAATTTAATCCAAGGAATAATTCACCCTGAAATTAACATTCTGTCATTATTTACTCACTTTTATGAAGTTTCAAACTGCATATGCATTAAAGGAGAACTGTTCATAGCTGTCAAGCTCCAGAAAAAAAAAAAAAAACTATCAGTCGACTGATATGGGTTTTATAGATATCATACTGTTTAAATATGGATATCAAACTGTTTAAAGGCAAAGATAGCAAAAACACATGCTTAGAAACTGCTGAAATTAAATGTATATTTATTTTACATAATATTTACTAAATTACATCATTTAAAAATGAATATGAAAATAATAATAATAATAATAATAATTTAACTTCTCAGTAGTTTAATTCTCAGTACATTAAATTATTTGTAATAAAACAATTAAATATGTTATTAAATCATTTAATATTAACTAGCACCTCATGATTTTATAAAATTCTTGTTTTAATACAACAATCTGATTTGATTATATAATATAATATTTAACCAACAAGCATTTTATAATATTTTCTTTTTTAATAAAACAATTTTTATTTGCTTATAAATCATCATATTTAACATTAAGTAGCATTTCATGACTGACATTTATTTTTAAAACAATGAATTATTTATTTATTTGATATTGATATTTATATTAACTTATATAATATATTATATTGATATATTTCATATTTATATGAACAACATATAATTATATATAATAACTAGTATTTAATGATTTCTCAAATTATTATTTTTCTAAAATAATTATTTAGTTTGATTATAACATTTATTATTAACTAGCATCTCCTTATTTTATGGAATAATAATTATAATAAAGTTTAGTTTTTGTTTATTTAATATTATACAGCAGGTAAATAAGTATTGAACACGTCACCATTTTTCTCAGTAAATATATTTCTAAAGGTGCTGTTGACATGTCGGTAACAATCCAAGTAATCCATACATACAAAGAAAACAAGGCTCTATTGCTAAAGAAAAAGCATGTTGAAGCTCGTTGAAAGTTTCCTGCACAACATTTAGACAAACCTGTGAAATACTGGCAGAATATAGTCTGGTCAGATGAGACAAAAAAAACTGTACTCTTTGGATGCCATAATGCACACCATGTTCAGAGGTCAAATGGCACTGCACATCACCCCAAAACATCATGGTGTAACTCTGGCAAAATTCATGAAATGAGGGTGGACATTTCAGCGAGACAATGATCCCAAGGAAACTCAACTGGTTTCAGAGAAAGAAAGTAAAGCTGCTAGAATGGCCAGCCAATCACCTGATTTGAATCCAATAGAAAAGTGTATGGAAATAACTAAAGATCAGAGTTCATAGACGAGGCCCACAGAACCTTCAAGATATGAAGACTGTTTGTGTAGAATAATGGGCCAAAATCACACCTGAGCAATGCACACGACTAGTTTCTCCATACAGGAGGCGTCTTGAAGCTGTCATTACCAACAAAGGCTTTTGTGCGAAGTATTAAATCAATTTCAGTAAGCGTGTTCAATACCTTTCCCCTGGGTCATTCCATTTTATTAAACAAAACTTAATTTCTGAACTTATTTGTATTGTTTTCTTTGTATGTATGGATTACCTGGGTTGTTACCGACATCTGGTGAAAGTTTCATGTCAACAGCACCTTTAGAAATATATTTAATGTGAAAAACGGTGACGTGTTCAATACTTATTTTACCTGCTGTATATCAGTTACCATAATGTACTTTTCAACACCTAAAGCTGTACAATAAACCCAACTTTGCATTCATGTCATAATATCATGATTCACATCTCTGGAAACTAAGGATTTTTCCAAAATAAAAGTTTTGCTTCTGACATATTGGCCAAACAAGGAAAAAAAAAACAGATTCCATGTGGATGCTCTAATTGGATGTTAACATGTAAGTGAGTTTACAGGAAGTGGGAAAGAAGCCATAATACATGATCTTTGCCCACGTGAACCTTTACTCCATATCCCACTTTCCTCAGTTCCAAGCTGAAACTCGAGACCCAAATTGAATTCATCCATACAAGATGTTGAAGAGAATTCCCCAAACGAAATGTCACCATATGCTGCAGCTCTGCGAGGCGATGAAGGCTTCACTTCAACTTCCAAATCACTTCCCGCTTTGGCAGCCGCTCATAATTTGCCCACAGATATCTGGGATTTCCTCGAGTAAAAGTGAAGGCACATTCAAAGAGACACAGAAAACACCAGACTGTGTGCTTGTCAAAATTACTCAATTTGTTGTTCTACATGTTTTCATGTAAGCTGATTTAAGTTATGTTTTATAATTTTAAAGTAATGTAAAGTGAATATAATGAGAAATACAAAACATTTAAAAATGGTTATTTTATTATATATATATATATATATTTTTTTTTTTTTAGTTTTGTCTGCTCTCAACTAGGATTTTTTAAACTACATCTCCATCTTTATGTTGTATTATGGCAAAAACTGACTAGTTAAATAGAAATGAAAAAAAAATGAAAAGTAATGAAAAAAAAATATACACTCACATTGACACATTGGATTAAGATTCTGGGGTCAAATATGACTTGGAAATGTCTATAGTGGTTACGGCATTACATGTTCCAAAAAAAGATATATCGTCAGTATACCTCCAAATACACACACACACACAATAACAACACAATTTTGATACTTTCATTACTAGTGTTGCTAAAATAATACAGTTTTTTTTAAGGAGGAGCAATATAAAACTCTTCAATAACGTTGAGACGTTAAACCTCAAACTCTTCGATATCAGCAGCTTTTACACCTCGTGCTGTAATGGAAATGCGCTCTCAAGCAAACGATTCCATGAGCCACTGATCCACAGCTATTACAAAACGGACAGACGGCAGCAATTCATCCAACATCGCCATAACGGCCCCTCATCCACTCAAAGATGCTCTCCATACAGTGCTCAGGCCTGCTGTAATCTAAAGTCCACTTAATGTGCATTAACAGCCTTATGAGCGTTTTTACAGTTCCCTGCTCAAAGCTCCTCCAGCGCTAATAAGGGTCACACACACACACACACACCGCATGCAGGTGGAGCCGCTTCTGCTAAATGTCAATGGAGGAATACGCTGTTAGCCAGGAACGCAGGTGTCCACAATGATACATGCAGGCTATTAAAACTACTACAACACTCTTCCACTCACAAGCAGAATAAAACTTTAGTATGCTTATTTTATGACTGAATGTCAGGAGTGATATTATGAAAACTTAATGTCCTACAGCACATCATCAATGTGCGGCATTCACAGCTGACTCGAGAATGTCTTAAAATTACAATTTCATTAACAAAAGTTATTTAGTTACCAGGGAGTGGAATTGAAATCATATGAAGTTTAAAATTGACTCATACAGTATAACTCATTTAAATATGAACTAGCCATAAAAAGGTATTGTACTTTTATAATTTATGGGGTATTTCAAGAAATATCAGACATAGTTAATATTTTTTTACATATATTAAAATTAGAATGAACGAACGAATACCATATAAATAAAATGAATAAATATATGATCCACTCAATGCATAAATATACAATACATTAAATGCATAAATAAATGCAGAAGTAAATGCATAAATGAATAAATAAATGCATAAATAAGTGTATAAATAAATAAATAAATAAATAAAAGCATTAATATAATATATTCAATATAACTATATTGATTATTCTATAACAGTTAAAAAAGGCATAAAAGTAATAAATATGGATTATTATCTTAGAATTATATTATTATCTTCAATTATAATGTATAAATAATCAGTAACTAAAATACATAAAAACATTACATTTATATAGATTGTTATATTAAAAGAAAAATCTAAAGTGTAGCTAACTAAATACATAAGTATGCATCTATGTAATGCATAAACATAATATATCCAATAAATAAATTACTACATAAATGAAAAGAAAATTTCACATAAATAAATAATTGCATTCTATTTTTAATGTCAATATACAGTAGTAAAATATGTCTAATTAGCTTAGAAAACAGCTAATCGGGGAATAATCATGCATAATTAGACAAACTTAAATATGTTTTTTATTTTTTTTTTCTAATGGACAATCTGAGTGTTGACAACAGTTATCATATCACTTAGTGTGCTTTTTAACCTAAATATCCTTCAGGTTTGTTGAAAATGGTTATCACATCTGGTTCAGAGTTAGAAAGCCTAAAAATTGCAATGCATCCATCCATACTCAGACTGATTTTTGGGGAATCTGGGAATGGAGGAGCAGCAGGAAGGATGAACATATACACACATGTTAACTGGAGCGTGCCGCAGTGTTACAGGTAGCAGCTGGTGGCTGGACTTGGCTCCAGAAGAGCTCGAGGCGTGCTCCCGTCCATCTGACCCGTCCCACCACCGCACAGCGCCACGCTGCAATCTCCACAAAAATGAGTCGTGCTGGACCACAGCACTGTTTTCATAACGCTCTGTTAATGTGACCGGTATGGTTCACGTCCACTGATCTTCAGACTGACCATGTGTCCATTATAATGATCATAGCAGAATGTTTCATCACCAAAAACACATTTTTCTAACAGTTTCTAACACTTTAGGCAGGTGAACCTCGAAGAAAGGCACGTTTCTCTAAAAATTCAGGCATCTTACAAACTAAAACATTAACCCTATAATACTTACAGAAGCTGTAGTTAGCTTAACGAACTGAATTGAGAATACCTTAAAATTACAATTCAGTTTCACATGAAGTACAAACAAGATGTAGAAATTGAATTCAAGGAAGTTAGTATAATTATCAGGAAGAAAGTATAATTATCAAAGAATTATTATGAAGAAAGTATAATTTCCAAATCTAAATATCAATTACCAATAATAATAATAATAATAATGTTTAATACTTACAATGTATGAGATATTTCCAGAAATATGAAGGATTAAATACAAACATTCCCAAAAGTTTTACGTTTTCAAAGGCAGTAAAACATCAAAATATGATCAATAAACTCTGATTTTATTTTTTATATATATATATATATATATATATATATATATATATATATATATATATATATATATATATATATATATATATATATATATATATATATATATATATATTATATATATAGCTATAAAGGGTCACATAGGGTATAATTTAGCATTATTAGTCAAAATAAGATGATACACTATTTATTCATTCAATTTATTAGCTTCATTAAGTTTCACTAAACATTCTGACTAAATGAAACATCGATCAGGCTGGTTAATTAGCCTAAAATATTAACAAACTTATAATTAAGTCATAGTAAGCCTAATGCAAATTTGATTAATTTATTTGTCATTTTTTGCAAAATAGTGAAAACATTGAATTAAACTGAATTAAAGTCAATTGATTTGGTATTATTGTGAACACTTTGTGTTCATTTCCCTATAATAGTGAGCATTTCCCTTTAAAACGTTTGCCTTTACAATATATACATAAAGAATGCATGAATGAATTCACAAACTTTCATGCATACCCGACTTGATTTTGGTGCATAACCCCCCTTTTTTCCAATGCAATGAATTCTTGTGATGCAAGTTTTTACCAGCCATTGAAAAACCATAACATAATCCAAAATAATGAAAATTTCAAGCATGCACCTAAAACTTCATCATCCACAGAGCACGACACCCCTAAATTCTTAGCTTTGATTCACATCATGTCCTCTTTAAGCAGCTAAAACAATATCTCTATGGTTAAATTTGCAAAGTGTCGTAAATCAGCCCTGTCAGAAATCATTTCCATGATCAAATACAGCTGTTATCCAGAAGGCAAACTCCAATTCCTATCGTCTCTGGTCTAGATGTGCGTTTGGGTCGCTGAATGGATTGGTTTGTGCTTGAGCGGAGCTCGTCAGAGCTGCCATTGTTTAAATATTAGTTTAATTCCCTATGCATTAGCGTGAGGAACGAGCCGGCATCACTCTTCCCAGCACACTGGCTCACCTCCGTCCCAGCAGAATTCACAGACGTAATGGTGTGTGACTCCTCCATCTGAGGAGACTGTCTGTTAGATTTTGATTATTTCATGGACAGTGGGCTTTATTTTCTACGCTAAATATCTTGTAAGAGTAGTGCACTTTCAAGGAAAAGACAACAACGGTCTTTCCATCAGACAAATGCGCTGTGCAGTACACTGTGTCAATAGACTGTGATGGCTGTGACATTTTGCTGAAGTAAAAAAAAAAAAAAGAAAAGAAAAGAAAAGATGGAAACAAATAAAGAAATGAAAAATAAATGGAAATGTGCGAGACGCTATTTTTCGGCCGCTGGTTTGTTTTGAAGTGACTTCCTCGATACGCTTCACCGCGGCTTGTTATCCAATTTGTCGTGAGTTCAAGAGGTATTGCGTCTGTCAAAATAAGCTTTTACATCAACAGCCGTCTGAAACAGACCTTGAATTAAAGTAACACATCGAGAGGAGCTGCTGTGAATTCTTATTAGGCTGCGAGTTTCTGTAATGAACTCCAGGACAGAACAGCATGTGTGTCCCATTCACCAAAGGTGAACGTTAGCCAACAAAAGGTTGTTTGATCTGGTAACAAATCATAAAAGCTGTGTCTAAAATCAACATGACATTAAAATTAATCCTGTTTACTGTCATAACGCACTGTTAAAAAGTTTGTTATGCTTTCATGCTCACTAAGGCTGCATTTATTTGATCAAAATACAGTAAAAAAAAGAAAAAAGCTAAATATTATTAAAAATTACAATAGATGCTTTCTGTGTGAATATAGGTTAAAATATAATTTATTGCTGTGTTCAAATCTGAATTTTCACCATCATTACTCCGGTCTTCAGTGTCAAAAATAAGAGATTCATTGTGCAATTTAGAGAGCTTCATCAATAATAATGGAACATTGAGAAAACCTTTTTAACAAAACATGCCTATTAATAGCAAGCTGTATGCCTCCAGTTTGACTTGCTCCATTTTATGCACCACCAGCAGTTGATAACCTCTATAGCCTATATAAATGATAAAACGTGCTAGCTTGTCATGAAGTTAAGTACAAATGTAGAACAGAGATGTGTACGAACAATCAAGTTTAGTCACTTTTTGTATTTGCATTGAATTTGTATTTCATGCAGTTTAAGTACTTCAAAGCTGTACTAAAGTGTTGGGAAAGCTACAGAAAAAAATTGCTAATCAACAACAACAAGTGTGACAGCTATGGAGAAAGCAACTATTCATATCTCTGTATAAATATGTAACATTAAAATTAACCAGCTGTAATTTGCCAATTAAATTACAATTGTAAAATAAACCACCAATGCTGTGTGTACTGGATGATTACTACACTGTAAAAAATGACCGTGATTTTAACGGTACAAAACTGTGAAAACGCTACGGTTAAAACCTGTTAAATGGTTAACGGTAAGTTCCCCTAATATATACGGTGAAAAACTGTAATAGACATTTCAGACAATTTTACGGTGAAATACCGCTTTTGGAAGTGAAAAAGAATGTAAAATTTACAGGGAAAAACCGTAAATTAACATTCCCAGAATTCCCTGCGTTGCATTTCAAATTTTGTTTGAATTTGATTTTTTTTTCTTTTAAATAACTAGGTTTCTTCTTAGTTTTTTTCTTATCAGTTATGTTTATTAGGGTTGTATGTTACATCTAATGTTATTGCTAATGTGCATATTTCAGTTTAATGAGTCTCACCATGATCGTGTTTAGTGTTTGTGTGAATGGCACTGTACACCTTCTATATATGTTATTATTTAAAAGCTGCTTGTGATGGGCTTTGGTTCATCATGTGACTATTTCATCACCACCTGCATTTGGTGGTTATCAGCGTATTTCAAAAGTACAATACAGATTTCAGTACTTCAGTAGGTTGGTACATTAACATAATATCAGTTAGTGAATTTAAGTAAACTGTAAATTTAAGTTAAAACCGTAAAACCTAAAACGCTGTTACCGTATATCTTACGGTAGAATTCTGGCAACCACAGCTGCCGTTTTTTTACCGTAAATTTTTACAGCATTTTTTTTTTTTACAGTGTATAAACAGCTGTAGTTAGAAATGTCACACACAGAAATGTCGGTTTCACTTTATTTTGATGGTCCCTTTAACACATTCTATTGACTATAAGTAACGTTGCACCTACATTTCTACTGACTCTCATTAGAGTGTTAGTAGTGTATTAGTTGACTGGTAGGGTTAGGGGTAGAATAAGTTGACACGTTCTTGCAAAGTTACTTATATTCAGTAGAATATCTGTTGGGGGACCAACACAATAAGGAGTTAGTAGATATGAAGCAGACAGTATAATACTCTTATGAGAGTTTGTTGACATGTAGTTGCAACATTACTTAGTGTCACCAGAATGTTCAAAAGGGAACATCAAAATAAAGCGTTACCGAAATGTCTTGTACTTTAAGTGCTTTCGTGCACTGTTAATATTTTGGTACAATATGAGTGGTCAATATTAACCACAATGAATCACTTAAAACAGATATTAATTAAAAGCTATTTTATATAAAATTAGCAAAGCTACAGTATCTAACTGACAGGGCTGCCAATTCTCACGCGTTCACCGTGAGACTCAGGCAAGTTGGCAGTGTTCTCACGCTCTGACAAGGCTAGCAACTCTCATTTTCTCACACAGTCAAAAGCACCCTCAGTTAAAACTGTAATGACAGGATATTGGCGAAACTGATTTAGTAAAGGCTCCAGTGCGTATTTGTGTTTGCCCTCTGGAAAGCATCAAATGTTTCAATTTGCAAAGTGTTTTTGTAGCATTGAGCAGTATAGCCAATCACAGACATGTCTGTTGATTTCTTGAACACCTCTGATTGGCCATTCCGTTCAAGTTAGCACGAATTCACTCACCTCTAAACGCCGGTGAAGTGAGCGACAGCTTTTTAGTGATTATGGAAGCCCCTTTGGCTCACTTTAGGCAACATATAATCCATTAAGAATTTGTATAAAAGTTTTGATTTTTGTGCTGCTAGGGCCCACGGCCACATCCCCTGTACACGCAGCAAAGTTTCAGGACTGATATAGGCCTATATCCTCAACCAAAACCCCCACCCATCCCTCCGTGAAAATTCTCACTCCAAGTTGAACTTCAAAGAACACACACATATTATATTATATTTTATATTATATTATATTATATTATATTATATGTATAAGTGCTGTCAAAGGATTAATCGCGATTTATCGCATACAAAATAAATAAAAGTTTTTGTTTACATAATATATGAGTGTGTACTGTGTATATTTATTATGTATATATAAATAAATACAAACACATGCATGTATATATTTTAAAAAAATGGTATGTTTATATATTAAATATATTAATATATATAATATAAAATATAATAATATAAAATATAATAATATAAATATAAATATATATACACGTAAATATTTTCAATATATATGCTGAATGTGTGTGGATTTATATATACGTCATAAATATACACAGTACACACTCATGTATTATGTAAACAAAAACTTGTGATTTGGATGCGATTAATCAAGATTAATCCTTTGACAGCACTAATATTTATATTCATATAATTTATGTTATAAATAAATATATTTAATATATATAAAAAAATATTTCTCTGAAATATATACATGCATGTGTTTGTATTTATATATACATAAATTATTTTGGATGCGATTAATTGCGATTAATCGTTTGACAGCACTAATATTTATATTCATATAATTTATATTATGAATAAATATGTTTAATTTATTAACATAACATAATTCTCTGAAATATATGCATGCATGTGTGTGTATTTGAACATTATAAATATACACAGCACACATACATATATGTAAACAAAAACTTTTTGGATGTGATTAATAAATTATTTATTTATTTTCAGGATTCTTTGATGAATGGAAATTTAAAAAGAACAACATTTATTTGAAATAGAACTATTTTGTAAAATTATCTTTGCTGCCACTTTTAATCAATTTGATGCATCCTTGCACAATACAATTATTCATTTTCTTATTTTTTTTCTTTAATTGAATCACAGTAATAATCATTTGATTGTTATTTTTTGCCAAATGTTTAATGCATGCAACCAAAATAAATAATAATTGTAGCTCAAAATAATGCATATTTTCTACATTAGTTTTCACTGTGAGGATTACACATATGATGATTAGTAAATTTCTAACACTTGAAATTAGCACACAGAGACTTCTGTGCTTTTCGATTTTCAACTGATTCACAAAAATTATTTAAGCTTGTCAACTTAACCACATTTTCTGACGTTTAAAATCAAATTTCTAAAACATCTGTGTCTTTAAAACTCACACGATTGTGCAAAAAAATAATAAATTGCATAAAAATAAAAAGGAAATTTAAATGTGATATTCACTGTAAATAAGTCTCTCTCTCCAAAATAAATAAATAAATAAATAAAAATAAAAATCACGTCCCATGCTACATTTTTTCCTCACTGAACACTGGGATATGTTTCACATGAAGTCAGATGCCTTTTCCTGGTGACTTATTAACAACGTCTTTGATCATGAACAAAAAGCATCTTACAGGCATCTGAACTGACCCTTGGGTTTAATTTAGACTCTCAAACTTTCACCCCTCCTGCTTTCCTCAAATCTGAACGGCACCAATAACTTTCAGAAGACGCTGAGGAACACAATCTTGTGTGCATGAGTGACTCTGAATGCGTTACCACGGTAATTTCAGTCATCTGTTTGTTTTTTCAGCAACGGAGATATTTCCTGATGAACTTCCCCTGGGCACGACTGATGCCAAATTTCGTCAAGCGTGTAATGATTTTCTTATGTAAACAACAATAAAGGCGTCCCGCGGGGAGCTTTATTTGCGCGCCTGACACCTTGCCGTGTTGTTTGAGAGCTTGAAACTTGCTCTGCATTACTTGCACATCCTTCAAATCTTCTCCATAGCGCCTTTCCAGGGGGTTTAGATACAGTCGAGCCCCACAGGACACTACAAAGAACTCTTGAAGGGAAAAGATGCCGCAAATCAAAGGTGCATCAAACAATACTGCGACTTTGCAGCCCCAGCTGGAAGAAACTCTTCAGGATGAAGCCACTGAAATATTCGTCCTTCCTCTGATGTTTTTGACTCGCACTTCCAAATGTTCATTATTTTTAACTGCTTGGCCGAAGACACTAATAAAACTAGATTTTTTTTTTTTTTTTACATTTTCTTGAGGATGCTGAGTGATGCAAAACAAATAAAAATAAAACAATAGAGCAAAGAACAATAGTAAACACCAAAATGTATACCTTCCAACAAAACAGAGGTAAAAGAACATTTCACATAGCTTACTTTCAGATCTTCTACAGAAGACAAATCTAAGAAAATTCACACAGATAAAAGAAGCTCGTGGAACAAGAAAGATCTACGTTGCTTGAAGACTTTCTTTCCTCTCTGAAATCTGAAAGCTAACATACTTTCCAAACAATGTTGCATGGATTCTCTTCTCTCGTGTTTCAAATCAGGATATCAAAAGACCATACAGTATACACCAATTCATACTGCAATATTTATTTATTTTATAATTGTACAGTCTGTTCAAAAGGATGTCATACTGTGTTGATACAACACTAAATATGCATTACCACAGAAAAATCTGGGCTCATTTCTACTATTTTTATCCAGTAAAGACACATTAAATTGATCAAGAGTGACAGCAAAGACATTTAAATGTTGCATTTATATTTCAAATGATTGCTGTTCTTCTGTACTTTCTGTTCACCAAAAATCCTGTAAAACATGTATTTCCACAAAAATATAAAGCAGTTTCTTAAGCAGCAAATCAGCGTATTAGAATGATTTCTGAAGGCTCATGTGACACTGGAGTAATGATGCTGAACATTCAGCTTTGATCACAGCAATCAATTATATTTGAACATATATTCATATAGAAACAGTTATTTTAAATTGTAAAACATATTTGGATGGATGGATGGATGGATGGATGGATGGATGGATGCTCAGTACTCAGCAAAGCCAGCCATAACAAGAATCCTTGTGCAGTCCCTACACTGTAAAAAAAAAAAAAAAAGTTGAGCCAACATAAATTTTAAGACAACCAGCTTCAGCAGATTTTTGAGTTTGCTCAACTTATTTTTGTGGGAGATTCTCATATTTTTGTTGTATAAACTTAAAACGACAAGTTGAGAAAACTCAAAAATCTGCTGAAGCTGGTTGCCTTAATTTTAAATTGGCTCAATTTTTTTATTTTTATTTTTTTTTACAGTGTACTAGGAAAATTACAGTAATCTCCAGAAAAAAATAAATTCATTGAATTAGCCTAGCATATAAAGCTATATTATATGTGTTAGTATTTCGAAACAATTATCCTGCCTTTACCACATGTCGTTTAGCAGCATATAACTGAGTTTGAAATAGTAAGGCTTTTCAATTGACAAAACTGTATTTTATAATTACACTGATGTTCAGTATACAAATTGGTGAAATATAAACACTAACCTGTAGGGATGTGACGAGATCTTGTGGCACGATATCTCGCGAGATCCGACTGGTCTATCCTCGCAAAACATTTTGCAGAGTTTACTTTAGAGATGCACCATTAATCGTTGAAAATTGTGATCTTTTGATCTTGATTCAAACACCCACGCGATTCCTGAATGACAATGATTCAGCTGTGTCCATTACGACTGCTTCACATCACCTGTGTCAGTGGAGCGTGAGAAGCCATCATCACGCTTCCAATGTGAACGCTGTCATTCACTGATATGGGCGTACACTTATTGTCTACAGTAGCGATCAAAACGAAAGTAGCTTAACACTTGTATGTATTGTAACGCTTACCCTCTTCCGCCAGGAGGTGGCGACAACCCGATTAAAAAAGTATTTGTCATTGAATCATTCATTCAAAGAGATTCCAATAGTGAAACAAGACTTTATGAAGCGAGACACTGACTCCTTCCTTGAGTTTTTTATTTTTATTTTGTTCAAATGAATATATATTTTTAAAAGACTTAAGCAATGAACATTTTGTCAGAACCACTAGTAAATTACGTTATTTTGTTTAGTTTTCTAATCTTTTTTTTTTTTTTTTCAGAATCTCCAATTTATTAAAAAAAAAAAAATTGTGATTCTCGATTTATCCAGAATCATGCAGCTCTAGGTTACATGCTGTTTATTATTGCATATAATTCATTAAAATAGAAGTTTAATTTCATAATGCACAAGTTGATTTCAAAATGCACCTACATTTTTTTGCATTTTGCATTTTTCAGTTGAATAAAAGACTCTTTTTCCCGATATATTTCATTAAGGATTAAAAAAATAAATAAATAAATAAAATAAAAAAATCTTGTCTCATCTCGTTCTCGTGAACCCAGTCTCATGTCTCGTCTCGTCTTGTGGGATAAGTGTCTCGTCACACCCCTACTAACCTGTTATTGTGACATTTCAACAATACACTTGAGCACCTGTAGACGTGGGTCAGTCAATTAAACACACCGTGTTTGGTTACGATAAAGCTTTCTGAATAAAACAAGCCATCAGCACATGTTCTCAGCTATAATCTAAGCACCTTCTGAAACCGTAACCTTCCGCTCATCTTTGTGTTTTCAGCTTGATTGCTGTTTGCTGTTACTCGGTCCCGGAAAACAAATGAACGTCACGCCATTAAGCCTCTCTCCAGCAGATGAACAGCACATCCTGCGATCTGTCACGGACTATCCATGACCCGGCAATATCCACAGACGGCTTATCAAAGGCCGTAATCCCTTAAAGCACAGCTCAGATAATGAACGCCTCCTGCACTCGGCTCTTATCGTGGAAACAACACTTTCTCTGACCCCGCGCTCCTCGTCTCCTTTCATTTCCCCGTCTGACGAGAGCCGGTCGCCAGCATACGTTGTGCTTTTAATGCCAGTGTCTGGAGCAGACTGATTCTGTCATCATTCGCTCACCCTCATGTTGATCTAACACTGCATCAATTGTTTTAGATAGATAACCCATAGTAGCGGAGGCTGTCAAACATTAAAAAACCTCCATAAAAGCATCACAAAAGTTGTTCATACGACTTGTGCAACTTTCAAATAACAACTTTATATATACTATAACAAAAACACATTACATTAGAAGAAAAAAAAAATGAATATATTGATTTAAAAGCCAATTCAATTTCAGGGTTCTTTTAATATCATACTATTACTATTGTAGTTATATATATATATATATATATATATATATATATATATATATTTTTTTTTTTTTTTTTTTTTTTTTTTTTTTCACTTGCAAACAAACTCAACTAGCTGAAATTAAATAAGTTTAAGGTTTTTAATGTTGTATTTATTTCAATTAAAGGCTGTTTTACTCCAAGCAACAAAAAAGCTGTTCTATGGCTTTAGTTTTAGTTAACTACAATAACCATCTTCAAAATAATAATACATTTTAAATACTTAATATAAACACTGTTCTGCTTCCATTAATTTAATTATAATGAAATGGTTCTCAATATGAATGTCAGTTTATCATCCATGAAAAAAGTCATATAGACCTGAAACAACGGTGAACGCTTGATGACAGGATTTTCATTGGACTCTATTGTTTCTTTATTAAAAAATAATGATTCTTCAGTGGTTCCTTAGTTATCAAGATGAATAAATGGGTCTTTAAAGATATAGCAGATGTTAGCGTTTCAACATAAGTCATTTGGATTAGTGTTGTGCTATCTCAGATCTTTAAATCATGTTGGGAAATCCTTTTTGTTTCTATCTGGGACCTTTATTCTCTAAACCTTCAGCAGCAATGTTTCGATGGTAATTCTAGTACCATTACCCTGCTCCTCACTGCAGTCCTCTCGTCTGTAAAGTTTATATTTCTGCCATAATCCTGCTCTCCTATACGTTACAGTTACTGGCAGGCGTCTGATTGAAAACAGCGGCGTCTCGCCGAACCCTGCCTGAGGCTCAAGCTCGTTCCTCAGCAGCGTGGATGCGGCCGTATATGAGAGTTTACGAGGAGCTGGAGGGCTCTCCACTGACTTCATGTATTTCACACATGGATGCTTACAGAGGCTTACAGAAGTCAAATTCACTGCGGCCGCGCTCGCATGCGGCTTTAATCCGTCGCAGAGAAGTGATGGAAAGTTTAAGCCCCTAGAAACTAAAGACGGGCTTCTCTGAACCCTGTTTGAAAAGCTTAAAACAATCCTTTTGTTAGGCTGAATAGATTATATTAATGGTATCTGCATGACGGCTATTTAAGTTTAGTATGACAGCCATTTCAAGAGGACAATGCTTGCGTCTATTCTCACTGAACTATAATAAACCATAAAAAAAAAAAACTATTATATTATAATAATTTGTCATTATTTTATTGTTATTATAACTATTATTAAAAATAGCATAAAAACAAACATTTTTAGAGAGCACATGGAAACTTAATCTGTCTCCTGTTTCTTAGAAGTTTCTCATGACAACGTCATCAGATATTTCACACTTAAATACACTATATATTATTATTCAAATTTAACAAACTAAAATGGAAAAACACATGGAAAACAAATTTAAGAAACAGTTTAGATATCTCACATTTAATCATTATTTTTAATATAAAAATATTATTTTAAAATATTGATAATAATAATAATAATAATAATAATAATAATAATAATAATAATAATAATAATAATAATAATAATAATAATAATAATAATAAATATATTTATTTATTTATGTATGTATTTTTTTTTTTTTTTTTTTTTTTATATATATAAAATGGAGAGCATTTGGAAACCTAGACTTGTTTCTCCTGAAATTTCTCATGTAACTCCTGCAGATTTCAGAGGAATCTCAACAATATCTCAAACTGTGTTCAGATTTCTCCTCTCAAATGAAGTTGCTGTCATCTTAATGTAGATTGTTCTCCTGAGAATTCTTAAATTTATATCTTCTGCAAAGATTCTCTAAAGGCATTTCAGGAGAAACGTCTTGAAGAACTGGATACGTCATGTGAGAACTTGGTTGGCATGAAAGAGCAGATCGATAAGACTTTACAGTTTCTCACAGTCACACTATATAAGAAGCATCTCTTCTTCATATATGACACCATGACAGAGAGTAATGGGCCGGCGTTTCTCCGCGTGTCTCTGGAGGAGAGTGGAATTAAAGCTGCAATATGTTGGATGGCGTCAGACGAAAACAAAGCACTCTCATTCCAGCAGCAAGATGAAGTAGCAGCATATGCCTCATAGCCGCTCGAGAAATAAAAACCAAACAAGATCGCACACATACACACGAACACACACATGCACTGATCACGCTTTAGAAACAGTCTTGAGACTCTGCAGCCATGGAGCATGTTACATGGGCCATTTCGTAGCCTTTCATCAAAATGCAAAAACATCATTTCTTCTTCTTTTTTTTTAGCCCTTTCCCTGCAACCACTTCTTACCCTACAATCAATTGCCCAATGTTTTTTTTTTTTCCACCACAGTACAAAAGTGAAACAGCATGTTGGCTCTAACACCTAATATCTAGCGATTATCACCGATTTGATTGCAAAGATACTATTTAAACTAAACTGAGCTAGACAATGACATCTCTGAATTCAATAATGAAATGCCTTTAACTGAAAATTGAGTGTTTAATCTTATCATTATATATTACTGACACTCTGTCCTCCAATTTGATACTGTTAAGTGCTTTGACACAATCTGTATTGGTAAAAGCGCTATATAAATAAAGGTGACTTGACTTGACTTGACTTAAAGTAATATTACAGATCTAGCATACACCTGTTTCAAAGTACATGGATTTGTCATTCTGTAGTATTTCTTGTCAGAGGCAGAGAAACACGCTGTGATGCTTCGTTATTTTGACTTAGACATTTTGCGTTGAATTGAAAATGAAAATCTCACTATTTAAATGACATTTTGCCAAGCAGTTGTCGAGATTTACACATTTAAATGGTGGCTGTCCTAAAACATTGAGATGGACTTGAAAGAAAATTGGCAATTAAGTGAAATAAGTTTAACATGAAGCACTACAATTACTAGCTGAAAAAAAACAAGACTAAACTAAAACTGAACCCAAATAGTAATATATAAAAAAAAAAAAAAAATAAATAAAAATTAATAAGTATAAAACCCAAATAATAAAATTATAAAAATGATAAATAATAAAAAATAAATGTTATGTTATATTAATAATTTATTATTATTATTATTATTATTATTATTATTATTATTATTATTATTATTATTGCTGTTGTTATTATAAAACTAAAACTGAAGTAAAAATAAATGTAATATTTTATTAAAATTATTTATTAAATGATTATTAATTAATAATATTATTAATAAATTATTAAATTAATTATGAACTATCTAAATGAACTAAATAATTTATAACTTTATAATTATATATTTTTATTAATAATAATTGATTATTATAATTGATTATTATCAATATTAATTCCATAAATTATTATTTAGTATTATAAAAATATATAGAAAAATAATAGAAACAGTACATTAAAAATGATAGTGTGTGCGCACATAATATATGTACAATTAAACATTTACAATTGTTGCGATTTCTATAACAGCTGCTTACATAAACTTTGATTTTTGAATCTGAAACCATCTGAATCTGTCAAACACTACAAAACAACATTTATTGATTGCATTTCTTGACAAAACTGACCATTCACTAGCTTTGATTTATCATGCAACTAAAACAGGAACAGCCAAAAATGACGACTCAACTCCATGCATGGCTCTTTGCCACTTCCAACTCTATAATAGAGAACAACAACAACAACAATATTTATAGCCAGTTAAAGATGCTAAAAATATGTTAAAAGATCTGCCAAAAGACCAAGTTGTAAATAAAACATTCAAGATTATTGGCGTGTTTTATAATGATACGCTATTTCAGTCTTTTGACTTCAAACTTTCACATGTGATTCAATGCGTTGTAGTTCATTTGTGAAATTTACTACCAATTTCTGAGTGAAAGCTGTCTGAAAGTAAATCCAATACCCCTTAACATCATGGGAGCTGTATTTAACCCAGGCAGTCGTGGCCGTCACAGTCTGGTTAAACGCAGACAGCACTTGTTGTGAACAAATCGCCAGCGACAGCCCCGAGCTACTTTAATGAAGTCTCGTGAGCGGCGAGTCTCTGAGGAACATCTTCCCTTCACAGCGCTTTCCTACACGCTCTCCACCGCCGGCACCGCTATACAAAGCTATTCTGCAATCACTTGAAATCCCCCACTGCCTAATTAGACACCTCTGTACCTCCAGCACACCTAAAACGGACTTCAGTAGCGCTTGTTTTTATTGCACTAATACCTCTGGTACATGTACTGAACCTAAATATACACACACTGTACACAATTACATCAGAGAGAACGACATAAATAATAATACTCAACAGGTGGCCTGCGATATATCGACTCATATAACAATGAAAATGTGTTCATTTCACAAAAATAAAAGCATTTATTAATCTTAATTAATGTTCATTTCAATGCACAATTTTTCACTTCAAAATTTATTTTTACTTGCGTATTTGTACATTTACTAGCAAATTCTACACCATTGTTTCAATAAATTTCAAATGTTTTAAATAAAATACTTTCATTTATTAAAAAAGATAACCATTTACTAGTCTTACAGTAGTTAATGTTAATTCAAATTAATTAAAGTCTTGAAAAAAAATGGCAGATAAAGAGAGAGGGAAAGAATACAAGAAAAAAATCTTATATTATATGAATTACAATTTTTCATTATATATTAAATTACTTTTATATTATACAACATAAATACTAGTTAAACAATAAAAATAAATACACATAAATGTAAAAATAAATAAATAATAATAATAATAATAATAATAATTTACTAGCAATTTCAGAGTAAAAAATTGTTCTACAGCATTTTTTTTCAATAAATGTCAGTAATTTTCAAAATAAAATCCTTTCATTTCATAAAATGCAAGCATTTATTACTCTTAGTTATTTTTTCTAATTAGCCACAAAAAGTGTAATTTTGCATTGAATACTGTAACGTTTGATAAATATATTTTTTTGTAAATAAAAAAATATTGATCAATGCTTTACAAGAAAGTACTATTTTCATATTTCAAAACATCACGTTTAATATAGGTGTTAATTGACATTTCTTTGTAATTGTTTGTGAAAATCACTAGCAATTTCTGAGTGACAATAGTCAAGTGCAGTTAACATGAAGTAACAATGAAAATACAAGCATTTATTAATCTTCCGGTTAACATCAGCATTTACTAACACATTATTAAAATCCTAAGTATCAGTTAATGTTATTTAATGGACCTGAGATAACTGAGCTAACAATGAACAGATGTATTTTTATTAACTAGTGTTAACAAAGATTAAACAGCTTAACAAATGCATCACTCTTTGTTAGATAGTTAATGCTTTGACTATCGTTAACTAATAGGAACTTATGGTAAAATGTTGAAATTTTGATATCAGATTGAAAGCCATCATTATAAAACACGTAATTAGAAATTCTTTATTTAGTATCTCAACAACAACAGCAGAGGTCGCGTGGCTTTGGATGCACACAATGTACAGGTAGAGCAGAAATCAGGCCTCAAATAAACTGAGAATCACATTTTAATTTAGGCCTACTGACATCCATTACAGACAACACATTCATTTATGCACAACACAGCTTCTCTGACTGATCAAATCAAACCAGTTCACTGAAGGGAAATAAAACACGACTGTAATGATACTGAATCACATGGCTGCGTTTGAAATGGAGCAGGCACAGCAGCATAATAAAGAGAAATTAATTTTGCACATTTTTAAATAACTTTTGCCTCACGGTTTTATTTAAATGTTCCTTCTGTGTGACAAATGCATTTTTAAAACTGCAGACATTCCATGCAGTCTCTCGATCTGTACGCACAGTAAATCATGTGCACAATTGCTGCTTTAAGTGGCATGTTTTAGCAAATCACACTGTAAGCATTCAACTGTTTTCACACAATGTTTCGGATAGATTCCCATACAGGCCTGAAGCTTTACTCATTAAAGATGAAGAGGAGTCACAGAACAACACACAAACATCACAACTTCAGACAGCTGTAGCACATTAAAGCTCTTTTAGCTTTTACCAGCTTGAAAATGCATTTATACTTTTCTGTTTGGGGTCCTGATGAGCACCATTTTCAAGGACTCCCAAGAGGCTGCCTGTTTAGAATTGATCTACTGGATTTAAATCATTAAACTGGGGGCTGTTTCATAAAACAACTATAGCAAATAAGCCAGGTTTATTTCACTTAGTCTGACTTCTTGTCAGTTGATTTGCTTCAAAATTAGTCAGGCTAACTGAAATAAGCCTGGCTTATTTGGTAAACTTGTTTTACGGAACAGCCCCCTGAGCTTTTGCTTGTTTGTTTTCATATTTAGAGCAACATGTAAATTCATTATGAGTCATTTAAAAAAAAAAAAAGGAATTTTTTGTACTCCTAAAATGTTTCTGTATTATTTTTTTTACATTAAATAATGAAGGCAAAAG
>CM071938.1:2842500-3055000 GCA_036784905.1 Acrossocheilus fasciatus | reverse complement strand
TTTGATGCCTGCTCCAGGTCTCAAAAAAGTTGGCACGGGGGCAACAAAGGGCTGAAAAAGCAAGAAAGTTTGAAAAGATTCAGCTGGGAGAACATCTAGCAACTAATTAAGTTAATTGACATTAGGTCTGTAACATGATTAGCTATAAAAGGAATGTCTAAGAGAGGCAGTGTCTCTCAGAAGTAAAGATGGATAGAGGCTCTCCAATCTGTGAAAGAGTGCGTAAAAAGATTTTGGAATACTTTAAAAACAATGTTTCTCAACGTCAAATTGCAAAGGCTTTGAAAATCTCATCATCTACAGTCATAACATCATCAAAAGATTCAGAGAAACTGGAGAAATCTCTGTGCGTAAGGGACAAGGCCTTTGTTGGATGCCTTCGGGCCCTCAGACGTCACTGCATCAGTCATCAGTATGATTACTTAATGGGCCCAGGAATACTTCCAGAAACCACTGTCAGTAAACACAATCCGCCGTGCCATCTGCAGATGTCAACTAAAGCTCTATCATGCAAAACGGAAGCCATATGTGAACATGGTCCAGAAGCGCCGTTGTATCCTGTGGGCCAAGGCTCATTTAAAATGGACTGTTTCAAAGTGGAAAAGTGTTCTATGGTCAGATGAGTCCAAATTTGACATTCTTGTTGGAAATCATGGACGCTGTGTCCTCTGGGCTAAAGAAGAGGGAGACCTTCCAGCGTATCATCGGCATTCAGTTCAAAAGCCAGCATCTCTGATAGTATGGGGGTGCATAAGTGCATGCAGTATGGGCAGCTTGCATGTTTTGGAAGGCACTATGAATGCTGAAAGGTATATAAAGGTTTTAGAGCAACATATGCTCCCCTCCAGATGACGTCTATTTCAGGGAAGTTCTTGTGTGTTTCAGCAGGACAATGCAAAACCACATACTGCAGCTATTACAACAGCATGGTTTCATAGTAGAAGAGTCCGGGTGCTAAATTGGCCTGCCTGCAGTCCAGATCTTTCACCTATAGAGAACATTTAGTGCATCATTAACGAAAAATATGTTAAAGACGACCACAAACTTTTCAGAAGCTGGAAACCTATATCAGGCAAGAATGGCACCAAAGTCCAACATCACAACTCCAGAAACTCATAACCTCGATGCCCAGACGTCTTCAAACTGTTTTGAAAAGAAGAGGAGATGCTACACCATGGTAAATATGCCCCCGTCCCAACTATTTTGAGACCTGTAGCAGGCATCAAATTTGAAATGAGCTCATTTTGTGCATAAAATTGTAAAATTTGTCAGTTTAAACATCTATGTTATGTTATCTATGTTCTTTTGTGAATAAAATACTGTCTCGTGATTTGAAATTCTTTTAGTTTTCTCTCTTTTTTTTTTCAAATTTAAAAAACATCCTAACATTTCCGGAATTCGGGTTGTAATTGTTCACAATTTTTACTGTATTTTTGATCAAATACATGCAGCCTTGAAGAGCAGAAGAGATATTTCTTTCAAAATACCAATTACTAGCCAACATATGTACAACATTGTACCTTACAAGCACAACTTACTATTAAGTAATGGTAACAGTAATATCCAACTTACAACACATAATTACAAGGTAACTCTTTCATTTGCTTAATTGCCAAATCCAATTTTATAAGCATGTGGCATTTACAGATGTGTGAGTAAATTTCTGACCTTTAGACAAGTGATAATAATCACGTCTGTAACTTAGTGAACAACATGAACAGCCTTTTGATAGAAACACATTAATCTATAAATAATATTCTCTTTCTGCGAACATCACTGGAGGCTCTTGTAGGAGGATTTCCCAGAAGTCCGTACATCAAGCAACTGCCAGACTAGAGTTTTCTGCCATATTATATACAGGCCCTGAGCTAATATTAGATTTCTCTATTACCACTGATGATGAGAAGGAAAAATCTAATGAAATCAAATGAAAACATATAGTTTTTGGACTGTATTGTATTCTTATTCCTATAAATGAACTGTGGAGGCCTTAAAGGGACAGTTGGGGATCCAAATGATCTTTCTGTCATCATTTATTCACACTCGCTTATGAAAACCTGTATGACTTTTATAAAAAAAAGGAAAAAGATATCTCACAGGAACTGTATATACACGTAAGGGATAATCAACGGCTAACTGTGCATTAAAGGATTTGGATTGTGATGGCTCAGTTTTTTTTTTTCCTTTTAATCACAGAAACGGCATAATTGCTTTGTTTCTTAACATATTTAAATTTCAACCAGTGTTTTGTAATTTGCCAAGGTTTAATGTTATTATTTTGCATATATAATCATATAAATATTGCTCTGATCTATTGAAGCAACGCTCTGTGTCCTCACCTGCTGCTGATGACATATTGAACGACAGCATAATTCATTCTTCTCACATACATTAGCATATTTTCCTTCAAGTTCTCTCTTTGTACCTCTGTTCACCTCCTAACTGGCACGATGTTGGCGAAGTGCTCTGTGTTTGTGCAGGTCTGTGTTCCATAATGAATGCAAATGGATGTCGTTCAATACGCCGGCACTGGACAAACAGGCTGTGCGCATACGCGACACTGATCAAAGCCTTTCGCTCCAGCTCCTGACATTTAGAGGCCAAGATTTTCATTAAGCAGAGTGATTAGACGACAGGCAGAGACACAAAGAGAGACAGAAGCGAGGAGAGAAGCAGAGAGAAGGGAACAGACAGCTGGGATCAGCAGCGCTGCCCTACACACAGGTGGATGTGATATTAAACACGGAGCCGTGTCCAAGATCTTGCTGAACATGCCAGAAACGCCTATGATATAACAGAGGAACCTTCCTCCAGCAAAATCAGTCCATTTAGTATCTGTCAAACTGTCTTGAGCGTTAATAAAGTAGTGGCAGTGGTAGACGTGGGCGGTTCAGTCAACATCTCATATGAGTAATTCTAAAATTACCCAGCGCTGGGTAAAATATGGACAAACCCAGTGATAGGGTTGTTTTCAACAAACAGTGGGGTTAAATGTTTAACCCAACCTTCTGGGCAGTAACCCAACCGCTGGGTCAAAACAACCCAATCACTGGGTTTGTCCATATTTTACCCAGAGCTGGGTTGCATTTAACTTGTGTATATTTCACAACATAGTTAATTTTTTCTGGAAATATAATGACAACGTGGTATAGATATCACATGACTGTGTGAAAATGCTTGTTTTATTTTAGAAAACTGAGTGAAATATATAATTCTAATTTTATAACACAACCCTGCATCGTGCATGCCGAGTTAAAAAATACCAGTAAAACTTTCCATCGTGTACAGCCCCCCATTCCCCAACCCACAAAATAAGTTTGGGGGGTCAGAAATTGCTAGTAAATTTCACAAATAATTATAAAGAAATGGTAAATAACTGAATTAAATGTGGAAATTTGATGTAAAACTAAACTAAAATAGTAGTTTCTTGTAAAAAATGCTCCAATAATCTTAGTTTTATTTACAAGTTAAAAATGGGTTGAGGATTAAACAGAATAGTTGTAACGGGCTCAGGTGAAGACAGAAATTGTTTTTGTGGCAGTTCTTCTTGTGATGAAGGGATGATATAAGATTTTTTAACCTTACAAGTAAAATAAAAAAATGCTACAAAATGCATCATGTTTGTTTTGTGATAAAGTGTGACGTGCTCAAGCAAAACAGACACTATTTTTGGAATCAGCACCAAAAACGTGGTGAACTTGATGAACACACACACACACACACACACACACACACACACACAAAATAAAAATAAAAATAAAAGATTATTTATAAATAAAAAGATTATTTTTAACACTGTTTAACTAATGAGTTAAAAAAAAAAAAACACACACACAAAACTGATCAAAGTGATACTTATGACACCCAAAGCTGTGGTGTTTCTTAGCAACCAAAAACAATTCATATTGTGCCAAACAAACACAAAATTAATACATTGTTGCTCCTTTTTCACTTTGTTTTTGGATATTTTTTCATGTTTCTCCCGCACTTCAAATGACGTACAGAAGTCCTGGACACTAAATAAATACCATGGTATCAACAGTCCAACAAAACCTCTACCTGTCATAACTAAACTGGTGATCTTGCGTTAACCAGCACAAAGAAACTGCTAAACACTGCTAAACTGCTAAAATCCTTGATGGTATTTAAAACCAGCAGCAAAGTTCATGATTTGATTCCTGTATTGCAATTGTACAAGACAGGCAAAAGCTGTTTCATGATTTCAAGATAGTAGAAAATAAATATAAAGAGAGAAAATTGTTAGAAATGTTGTCATTTATATTAATATGCAAAACAAATGGATAGATAAATAAGTAAGGTAAGACTAAAAACAATTCAGTATGCAAATAAATGCAAGAAAGAAGACCAATCACAATTCAGTATGCAAATACATCACAGAACATCATCAGTAAATTCTGAACATATTATGAACTTATTTTATCAAACTTATTTTAGAAGTGTTTAAAATGTTTGAATTAATGTTCCTCAACATCCATATTAAAATAACTTTTCTGGGTTATGCAAATGTTAGAGGAACATTCCATTTCATCAATTTGAAAATGTAAGGAGAATGTTACATTTGAATGTTCACTCAAAACTTAAAGCACGCTTATATATATATATATATATATATATATATATATATATATATATATATATATATATATATTAAAATAACTTTTCCTGGTTATCCAAATGTTAGAGGAACATTACATTTTAGCATTTTGAAACAGTTATTAAAATGTCATTTCTAAGAACATGCAAATAATATCATAAGGACATTCCAAGAACATTGTTCTAAGAATGTTTCCTCTCAACTTTAGGAGAACATGTATCAGATATCAATAATGTTATAGGATTGTTCCATAAACATTATTTTGTCTTAACATTTACATACAAACGGGAATGTTCCCTTTTATCTCTGAATAGGAATGTAGAAAAGTAATATAAAAAAAAATAAAATAAATAAAACTACCTGGTCTCATGGCATAAACATACTTGGGGGCACTTTTTAGCCAGATGCGAAATACATACCAATAAGTACATATCACTGCAGTTTTTAAAAGAAATGAACACTAGAGGCAGTAAAACTCTGACGCTTTTTATTCCTTTTCACATAAATTCCCTGCTAAAAAAAACAATAGAAGCCCAATAGAAACCATTACAGAAATTTCAATGGTTTCCATTAAAATACCATTATAAACCATTAGTTTTGGGCATTTTTCCAATAGGATTTAACATCCCACCAATGGAATCCATCACATACCAGTAGACACCATTATAGTTTCCATTAAAACCAATACAATTCCCATTAAAACCATTACATTTTCTATTGTGTTTTGGGCAGGGTTCTATTGTTTTTTTCAGCAGGGTTTACAGAGTTTCGATTAATAAAGCGTAATTTTCGCACAATTCCTTGAAGAATATCATGTTATGACTTCAAAACAATATTAATATGTTGGGAGATTTGAAAACTGATGCTTTTGAACATTAGCATCACACATATCCAGCTTCATATCTATGGGTTTTCATAGATGGTAGGTTTGTTTGGAAGTTCACGGAGTACTGAGACGTAGTTGAGAGCTGAGGAGCTCCGGTTCGAATCCCGTGTAACTACGGTTCCACAAAACAGTTCAAATCTGCAAATAAGTAAGTTCAAATAGCATGGTTGCATCAGAAAATGCATTTTTATATCAGTTTTGCATTTGTCAACACTATCGGGTAGGTTTAGGGTTGGGTTTGCTGTAGGGCATATTTCCAACATGATAGAGTATTCATTTTTAGCGATGGTCCCCTGATATTTGAATTCTGAACTGCCGCAATACGTACCTGAAGCAACATAATAAAAACGTGCCAGGGTTTACGCACTGAACCCGTGTTTTAGCACCACTCAGTGGACATTTCTCTATGATACTGCGGCGAAATGTGCAGTTAGTTACGTAAAAATGGTCTCGCTAAAAAGTGACCCCAGGTAGGCCTATGTTTATGCCATGAGACCAGGTTGAAAAAAAAAACTGAAGATGAATTCAAATTAAGAAATGAACAGAGACAATACGAGGCAAATCAAGTTGATTTGAAATGTCTATTTGTGATGAAGCTGGTGTAACGCTATGTTACTCTTCCCAGATGACCTCTGTGTTGTCAGGCAGCGATTTACCCGTTGAACGCTCACCACACAAACAACAGCCCGTTGAGAGCCCAGATGAGCTCATGAGAGGAGCAACAATCAGACATGTGTGATTAATCAACCGAATGATTTATCTGAGGACAAAGCCTTACTTTACCAGTGTGTGTGTGTGTGTGTGTGTGTGTTTTCCAGCGCTGTTTCCCAATACATCATGTAGCTTAAATGTTTGTGCTTTGACTTTCTTTGGGTTTGTCTGTTTGGTTTTGGCCGGACTTGGGAAATCTAATCTCATGATTTGGGAATTGTATGATCCGTGTTTTGTGGAATGTTCTCACACACCCATGAGCCTGATGTGACATTGATATAGTGTAGAGCGGGGAGTGATTTAACTTATTTTGTTTGAATCTCTGCGTTTAGTTTGCTCTAAGTGTCTCAAACTTTGATATAATATTCCCACACGTGTCTGCTTCAAATTAAGCGTGCTCTGAAATCAACGACTTACCCTAAAACTGTGTAAATGCACGTCAAGTACAACTAATGCTGTTGGTTTTGGTTTTATAAATCTTTAGATTTTAAACTCCAAAGGTTGATGCTCATGTTTGGGTGATTTCACTTCTGTAGCTCATGTCTGAATGTTAATGTATCTGCTTACAAAACCAGTATCAATGACTGGATGATAGAAATGATAGGAAAAACACTGGATAAACAGTTGCCAAAAAAGATGAACTCTTCACAAACTTACGCTCAGAACTACATTTGGTCTCTTACATCGCACTAAAAACTGCGTAAATGTCATTGCATTACATAATAAAATAATTACACCACATATCATCTCTGCAGACAAAAGATCATAAGCTACTGCTTTTCTTAGATATCATTTCATCTTTTTCAGCTGAAAACTGTTTAAAAGTCTCCAATCCTAGCAATGCTGATTTAGTTGATCGATCACATTCAAGTGCTGAAACCCCCTCTAAATTAGACCAGCTTACAAAAGGGGCTTTCACACAGGACGGACATTTCCATAGTTCCTGTTCCGCGTGCATTTGGCCAATCAGCGTACGTCACTGGTAGTTCCTAGTAGTGGCTAATTTAGTTCCCCGCAAACGGAGTTCCAGGGCAAATACGCCAAAAAGCATGTACTTCTGCCAATAGTTCTAAGAACTGTGAAGAGGTTCCTCCGATGCAGAAGCCCTCTTCAGAGCAGGGTCTGAAAGCCATGTAAAAATAAAGAAGGTGGAAATCGGTTCTCTAGGAACCACCCTGCTAGCTAGTTTCTAGAACTGAGTTCCCAGAACTACACGGTGCGAAAGTCCCTACATGTTTGCTCAATATGTTGGAATCAGCTGGTGTTTTGGTGATTTGTAGTGGATGTGCAGTATGAAGTTCACATTAACATCACTTTAACTATGAACAAAAGTGCTTGAGCTACAGTATCTTACATTTCAAACAAAAACTATTTGCTTTGGTATTTTGTATTATATTTACATTAAGAATTATAATGTGCTGGTCTCAAATTTGTTAATTTTTGAGCTATATATAAAAAGATTCTTAAGGTGCAGTCCTGGCTAACAAAAATATGTTCTAAGGTTGTTTTGTTATGGAGTTTTTTTTTTTTTTTTTAGTATTTAAAAAATGTTTTGAAAAAATGTGAATTTAAAGACAACATTAAAGGAACGTTCCAATTCATTATTTTCAAAATATGGGAATGTTACTTTTGTATGATTTCTAAACCATCTGATACTAGTAAAGTAAAACATTAGACGAACATCCAAAAAAACTGTCTTAAAAAACTTTCCATGTATGATGTATAAATACTGTTTTTGTGCTAACATTTTGAAAAAATTATTTAAGACTGCATAACTTTGAACGAATGGTCTATTAATGGTATTGGAAGAATATTTGTTCATAACCTTATGTTAACCATCTAAATTAGACCAGCTGACACATCTTACTGCTCAGCTGAGACCAACAGACCACCTCTGACTGGTTTAAACAGGACGTTTTGTCCAATCATGAGTCATTGTTTGTCTGTGTATTTTGCTCAGTGATACTTAGTGCATGTATGAAATCAGTTCTCTTCAAATTCATCACATTAACTATGAACAAAAGTGCATGAGCTGTTTTTCAATCAAACAAAATGCTCTTGCTTTGGAATGTCGCGTTATATTTACGTTTAAACAATGCAATTGTAGTTTTTGTCTTTTTTTTCTTCTTCATTTTTGAGCTATTTATATAATGATTTACTGTATGTGATTGCAGTTTGCATGGATAGCATCTGTAAATAAAAGCTGATGGTCTATAAGATTGAGACATCTTCAATTTATCTAAGTACAACATCCAAGTGCATGCTAAAATATGCATGTTTTACAGTTAAACACACAAATGAAGCCCAATATCAGCTCAGTAACATCTTTCTGTGCCTTTCTGTGAATGTAACATAATAATTTCATCGTTTCAAGCTGAAACTGGTTAAATCAGTCTTCCAGTCTAGCTAAGCTGTTCAGCTGGTTTAGTTGATCAGCCGCATGGTCTCCAAGCCTGGCATGTGCCAAAAACCTCTCAGCTTAAGCTTAGTGGTCAAACCTGGTTTAAGCAGGACGTTTTGTCCAATCAGGAGTCATTTTTGCTCAATGTTTTTAGTGCATGTATGAAGTCAGCTCTCCTCATGTTCGTCATATTCATTACATGAGCTGTTTTTCACTCAAATAAAATACACTTGCAATGGCATTCAGACTTTTTTTGTCTGGCTCTATATCCAACCTACACTGTAAAAAAATAAATAAATAAATAAAATAATTATATATATATATATATATTGAAGTTACAGTATGTTTTACACCTTTCTACTGTAACCCCATTCCTTTGCAATTATGTATGAACTATACTAGTAAATTCTAAGTGAAAACTGTTTCGAATTGAATCCCAGACCAAAATTATTTCAGTGCACACCACACACACACACACACACACACACACACACACACGTTCAACAGTTACTGCAGTCTCTGAATAAGCACGTATCTTACAGCACCACAACTTCAGGTTACTTACACAAGAAAACCCTACTGAATTTAAGGCCATCGCTTTTGTCAACACTAAACTGATTTGAATCTGCATTGCATGTGTATTCTAGCATACACTATTGCATGCTATTATATTATGGCTCACTGATACAACAGCAGGAATACATATATACTGTACACAGATGTGCACCAACATCAACAGCAGACCTTCACTCTAGATGCTCACGGGGACTGAGCCCTTGGAGAACAACCATAAGACAACATGCTCACAGCTGAGACCACTGGGAAAAGACAAAATAGTCTTATTTTAGAAATGCACAAAACACTGCTTGTACACACATCCCACAGGTCCATTTCAGTGCTTGCAAGTCCCCAATATTCCAGCGTTCGTGTATTATTCACTGCCAAACTTTTGCCAAAATCAATGTGCATGTTTAATTTATTTGAAAAGGACTTCACAAAAACCAAACATCATCATCACAACCATGCAATATCCGGCTGTGCCTGCCATCAGAACGAGCAACAAATGTCATGTTAAGCCAAATGCATCTGTACTGTGGGATCAAACACATTATGACTGCATTATCTTATCCTTTCAAACATTCGCTTGTCTTCTGAATTATGTCCCTACCGCAGTAATCTGCTTTTACTGGGTGAAGCCCTCAAATGTGATTACTTCACAACAGATAACAAAGAGAAAAAAGCCTATCTATGCCACAGCATGGAGTATGAATTAAAGCTACACTATGGCCTTAAGGACTCCATAAATCCAATGCTAAACAGGGGCTCATCCTACTGAGTGAGTAGGGCCACCTACTGGGGCTGTTGATATTGCACAAGTGGGCTTTAATTGGAGGCAGAGCTGCAAAACTCTTACAATACAGTGGGTAAAGCGTTTATGAGTTGCATCATAATGCACAGATTTACGAACAACAGATCTTTTCTTTTTTTTTTTTCAGTGTGTCATGATGCAAAATTGTGTTTGTCTCGAGGTGAAAAGTTTGCACTAACTATGAAGTTGGCTGACAGTATGTTACCTGTTTGTCTTTCTTTTTTTGGTTTTAAGTAACATTTTCTGAAGAAAATCTTGGTTTAACTAATTTGGATCTGTATTCATTTTACAAGATTTCTGCATGTGAACGTACTGAATGTTTTACAAAAGTTGAATAAATGGACCTCAAAATTATATTTACTTTTTAAGCTGAATGTAGTTTGGCCTCAAAATTGCTCATTTTTAACTATGTATATGGATTTGCAATGACAGTCTAAATAATAATGCAAAATTTAACTTTTTAAGTATATATGGGAAAGGCTGAGACTTTTTCAACTTCTCCAAGTCGTGCATACTCAAAAATGCATAGGTTTAACAATTAAGCACACAAATTACGCTATGCTCGATATCTGTTCAATAACATGCATTTCTGTGAACGCAATAGCTAAATGACCTCACGCTGTCTATATATCCAGAGATACTGAAGACAACTGTGTTAGGAAAAGTTTTCAAAGATCAAGTCACCAAATCCCCGAATTATTGAGCTCAGGTTTTCTCCTTCATTACATGTAAATCATCTGCAAATCAGCATTGATCAAGCCCATTAATGATCAATAGGACTTGAAGGCAAACCTTCTGCATGAGCACGAGCTGTTCTCAGCCTGAGTCTAACTGAAATGTAAGCAGAAATGCGCTTTTCGCCAGAGTTTGTGATGTGGCACGATGTTGGCACCTCGTCCTCACCTGGTATCTCCTGATGTGGCACATTATGGAGACTGAAGCCTTTGGTCGTGAACGCCTGGCGCACATCGCTGCAGCTGCGCGATTTTACATCTCCTGCACATGACAGCGACAATAGCAGCGATAAAGAAGTGAAAACCACGACAGGTGTCTTCAACATCCCTCCTGTGCGCAAATCCAGCCGATGCGTAAAAGCGCAAAACCCGCAAGACGCGCTCAGCGCACCGGCGTCTCCAGCTGCAGGTGGACAAATGTTTCAATCATTCAATCGCTCATCAATGATCAATCAGGCTTTCTGTCGCATCCGGCTCATAGCAGAATTCTCCGACGGATCCGCTCAGAATGAACGCGCGTGTGATTAGAACAGCGAAACCTCCAGAATAGATCCGGAGCCGCGCGCTCTCAACTTCTGCTGTGTGTTTCTATCAGCGGAGAGAAAGTAGCAATCCCCTCTCTCTTTCTGCTCTCTCTGCGCGCTCTCTCTCTCTCTCTCACACACACACACATACACCAACACAGACAAACCGCACAACCCAGCGGTGAGTGTGAGAACATGGAAAAAAACACGGACTGGATTCGTTTTGCATTAGGAGATGCTGAAGCAAAAACTAGAACACATTTTAATGAAATAATATTAAATACTATAAAATAAAATAAAATAAAAACTATACATATACATTTATTCATTCTTTAGCAATTTTAATGATATTTTTGTAATGTAAATGTAGTGATTTAATGATATTTATTGATTTAAGTGTTTGCACAATTCATTTTATTTTCATTTTAATTAATTTTAAATGTAAATATGATATAACAGCAACGAATAGGCTATATATGTATATAAAAAAATCTATATATAAAAAAGTATTAAATCTATATTAAATCTATTGATGTTCATATATATATATATATATATATATATAAATCAATAGATTTAATATAGATTTAATACTTTTTTTTCTAGTTTTTTCCATTGCTTGTCAATTAGTTGCTTTTTCCAGCTGTTTATGTCGAGCGAAAGAAAGAAAGAAAGAAAGAAAGAAAGAAAGAAAGAAAGAAAGAAAGAAAGAAAGAAAGAAAGAAAGAAAGGTGTCTCCCTCTCTCGCAGATAAACCGCACAGCCCAGTGGCCAGTATCCGAACAGAGAAAACATGGACTGGATTTGTGAAGGCTCATTGAGTTTTTCCTCGAGAGTTCCTGGATCTGGACTCTCTGAGCTCAAGCTGTCAGCATCTGATCTATTCGTCATGCTTTGCCCTTTTCTTATGCAATTCAGTGGATTTTGTATGAGAAAATGTGCGCTAGATTGGCATGACAAGAACTGATGCATATGGCCAAGCCGCCACGGCAGAGCAAAAATCACTAAAACAAAAAAGTAACAGTGAAAACAGTAAACAATAAGTATAAAAAAATACAAATTTAAATAAATAAATAAAATTAGAGGGTAAAAAAGTTATTTTAATCAATTCAAAATCATTAAAATTCTTCATTCACTTCAAAACCATGATATTTCTTATAAATATAATTATGCACGACATCAACAAGACTAAACCTTTTTTTACTTTATTGTACTACATCCTATCCTTAACTTACTTTATTTATAAAAGTGGTCCTATTATGCTCTTTTACAAAGTCTTGATTTTGTTTTAGGGGTGTACTAGAACATGCTCTCGTGCTTGGTGGTTCGAAAATCGCATTGTTTTTCAAATAATTTACATTATTACAATACCTTTCTCCCCAGCCTGGCACAAAGGCTCGATTAGTTCCGGGTATCATGTAGGCTCGCCTTCCAAAAAAAAAAAATGTGTTGTGATTGGTTAGCTGTCCTGGTGCGTTGTGATTGGAGAAAGAGCTTAGATGGTTTCAGTACTGCCCCGCCCCTTGCCAAAGCAGCAAGTTTGTCAATATTGCCATATCAATTCAGACCCCGAGAATATTGAACAAGAGGATTGTGCAGAACATCTGCACGCAGGGATATTGCAAGACATATTAAAGTGGGAACGTTATTGTTTTTGTTGTTGTTATTGTTGTTGTTTTGTTTTTGTTTTTTGTTTTTAGGGCTAAATCACGTTTTCGATAGGATGTCAACAACAGCTTAAAAAATAACTGCATTCACTATGTACAGATAAGTGCAACGGTAATATGTATTATGTTTATTGTTCTTTAATTCTAACATTATAACATGAATTGCAGTGAAACTGTTATACAGTTGAATTTATTTATACTATAGTCCCACAGACTTACACTATTTATGGCGGCATATATATGCAAATTCATTCTCTGCCAGCGGAAGGCGCTGTTGGAGCGGGAGAGCTTGAGGTTTCCCCGGTAACGCTGTACACAAAGCAGAGCTCCACTCATAAACGCTGCTTTATCAGACATTACATGCAAGGTGAGATGAAAATGACATCCAAAATTTTCTGAAGACAGTCAGTTTCCTTAAGAAATAAAGTGATATAAAAACACCCGCACAAGGTTTTGATTTTGAAACATGCAGTGCTCAACCAAGGTTCTCTCCACCCACCAACCATTCAAATTTCAGTAGGCATGATTTATTTTAATGATATTCTAATGGGCCGCTTTGTGATATCACAAATACAGGAAAACAACTTTGTAGTCCAAACGAGCCGTTCGTTGTAGTTCTTGAAAAGGGATTTTTTTTTTTAAAACAAAATATCTCCCCCTGCTGAAAAAAACAGTAGAACCCTGCCCAAAACACAATAGAAAATGTAATGGTTTTAATGGTTATAATGGGAATTGTATTGGTTTTAATGGAAACTATAATGGTGTCTTCTGGTATGTGATGGATTCTATTGGTGGGATGTTAAATCCTATTGGAAAAATTCCCAAAACAAAAAGGAATTTTGTAGTGGTTTTACTGGAAAAAGCTAATGGTTTATAATGGTATTTTAATGGAAACCATTAGAATTTCTGTGATGGTTTCTATTGGGCTTCTATTGTTTTTTTTTTTTGTTTGTTTGTTTTTTGTTTTGGTCTTTAGCAGGGCCTTTGGAGTGGACTTTCAGATTTGTACACACCACACACTGACTAAAATTCAAAAAGTGAAAAAGCATAATAGGACCTCTTTAATTAATTAGGGCTGGACATCAGGGGTGCAGATGGGATTTTTTAACTGGTCAGCAATCCAGTTTTTTTAAGTCCAGAAAAAAATCACCAGCTCTGTCATAGACATAGACGATAGTATACAATCTCTATGCTTACCGGAGGGGGGGGGGGGGGGGGGGGGGGAGGCGCCCGAAATGTGAATCCATATTAAGAAAGGCACGGAAACAAATAACGATTGCTAAATATTGCCTGTTACATTACAGTAGCCTACATAAAATTGTACTTACCACATAATCAGAGATGACTGAGGCTGATGGTTTGCAGATCCTGAGCACCACTGACAATCTAATCATGTAAAATGTGTGGTAAGTACTGCCGCTCCATAGTATAAACAGATTACGTGCAATGGCAAATCTCAAAAGTGAAAGTGAAACTAAAAAGGGATCGTGCATTCAAAAGCAGTTTCAATGCCAGGCATAATAGTGGCTCCCTGATGCCTGCAATTTATATACAGTGTAGTATATATTTATATACAGAGGGGGAATCACGATTTTGAAATCTCCGCATCCACAGGTATGTACACATTCATTGTAACATACAAAGTGTAGAGACGATGTAAATAATAGATTCAGTGTGCAGTGTAGAGAGCTTCATTCATTAAAATGGAAGTTTGTGAGATCGCGATGAACTAAGGAGGGTAACAGCTTTTTAATGAATATAAAGAAAGTTTGCAAATGTGAAATTGAATTTATACAACAGTTTTATACATTTTTGATTTAATACAAAAGTTAATATTAAGTGACTTACATCTTAGGAACACTGTTGTCTATTTTGCTCTATTTCATAAATGAAAATATAGTTCAAAAACAAAGTGCTTTGACACAGTGCTGTTTCGTTTATGAATGAATCTTTGCTTTTGAACAAATCTAGTGAGTCAATGATTCAATGACCCATTCATGAAGAGAGTCACTTGCTTCGTTCCTAAATGAATCAGCCGTTTGAACGAATCGATTGAATGAATGATTCAGTGACAAAGACAGTGACTTGCTGCCACCTACTGACAGTTTCAGTTTCATTTTTAAATTATAAATTGAGTCATTTAAATTTCTATATTCAGAACTTTATATTTAAAACATTAATCTCATAAAATTGTTATTATGAGATGGGATACATTAATGCCACGTCTGAGTCTTGTCAAAAATTCTGTAAATATTCCTTAATGCCACATTTGTGCTCTTCTGTGCCATGCAAAGATGAATTGTTGATGCTGATTTCATTTTACTGGTAGCTTATTCTTCCTGATTGTATCTTATTATTTTAACTGAATTTATTGTTTAATTAAAATTTTTGACAAAAGTTTATAAATCAAATTTTTTTTGGCACAAAGGTGACATACATTTAATAAATTTAGAAATATGGCATTACAAAGGTAAAAAAAAAAAAAAAAAAAAAAAAAACCTTTAAGGAGTCATATATCAATGGGAAGGTTCATTTCTGTCATTGATCGGAATGTATTTGTTCCTTTTTTTTAGCTTCTGAAAGGAAATGTAAGCGTAGGGTCCTTAAAATGTAATAAATGTAATATTAAAAACCAACTGCTAACTAACTAATCTATTATAGATTATAAACTGATTTATAATTAAATACATTCGAAAGGTCATCTAAAATTACCATTATAAGCCCCCCCCCCCCCCCCTCCCCCCCCTCCCCCCCCTCCCCAAGCTCAAGAGTCCCCCCAGTGCATTTTGGCCATTTCCACCACTGGTTATGGTGTATTATTTGGTCAAAAGTATTTCTGTCTTAATCGCCTTAATCTGTTTCAGTTAATATACATTTTAATTCTCTTTCTCTCAGATATCTTTCTTTCTCAATAGAAAAAAAAAAGAAAGATATAACAGCATATTCTGCATGCATGCATGAGTTCAGTATCAGGACAGGAGCTGTAGTTGAGCCTGCGGGAATCTCTCGACTGATTCACTACACAGTCTAATGTAATAACCAGCAGGTTTGACTTTCCCAGATCACTCTCTCATGAATGGTTAAACTGCCGAGGGCATCATAAAGTTCACCTTTTCCAGTTTATTTAGCTCTGATTCATATTTATTCAATGCATATGTGAGTGTTTTACACCGATGGCCCTGAAACGCCAGGCATATTTTTTCTTGAATATAAATGCTCAATCCCAACAAATGCTGAATGCATCTGGTCTTTTTGAACTGGAATTTATTGAAATATTCCAACATATGAGGTTTCCTCAAAATTAATATGCTGTCAATCACATGATGAAACTGAATATGAAATTGAATATTGATGAATATTGAATATGAAAGAATTAGTTTCAATGATAAATACTAAAAGCAGTAGTATATGCACCAGTTATGAAATGATAAACTGAATGAGAACTTTTCATTTTTAATTCAGTTTCAAATCAAGAAGGAAATGACGGCTAATATTATGTTGATGCAATATTGTGTGTGTTGGGGGGGGGTGAAAATAGGGAAAAGGGTGAAAAAAAATCTAAAAATTCAATTAATTCAATAAATTGATGTACAATCAACTTTAAAGATCACGCTTAATTACAAAGAAATGGCAAGAAAAACACTGAATTAACATGACTTTTTTTAAGTAGAAAGATGGAAAGTATTTACTTGTAAAATGTAGTACAATAAATATTATTTTGTTTACACTGTAAACAAAATTAACACATTGAATTAAACCTGACATAGAAAGGTTGAAATAGTATTTTCTTTTAAAACTTAGTTCAACATTGTTTGTTTTCTTTGCAACTTTGAAAAATATATTGATTCAAAATTGTAACTTGATTGCAAAAAAAAGCTGGACCCTGGAGCACAAAAGCAGTCATAAGTAGCACAGGTATATTTATAGCAATAGCCAACAATACATTGTTTGAGTTAAAATTATTGATTTTTCTTTTATGCCAAAAATCATTGGGATATTAACTAAAGATCATATTCCATGAAGAGATTTTGTCAAATTCCTACCGAAAATATATCAAAACTTAATTTTTGATTAGTAATATGCATTTCTAAGATCTTCATTTGGACAACTTCAAAGGTGATTTTCTCAATATTTAGATTTTTTTTAATTTTATTTTGTACCCTCAGATTCCAGTTCTATCTCAGCCAAATATTGTCCTATCCTCACAAACCATACATCAATGGAAAGCTTATTTATTCAGCTTTCATTCATTATTTATCTATTCATTCCTTTCATTATTTATTCAGCTTTGATGTATAAATCTCAATTTCAAAAACTTGACCCTTATGGCTGGTTTTGTGATCCTGGGTCACAATTAAAAATGACATTATGACATATGAACACTGAAAAAAGTATCTCTGTTTTGTTTACAACTTGGAATTTTTTTCAGTGCATATCCACTGTGAAAACAGTACGAGCAGTACAATGTTTCAAACACACTATGCTCATCCATATTGTAATGTAGAATGAAATAAGAAATAGATGTTGAAGACCGATCCAAATACACACATCAGTGCATCGTCCTTGTGATAATGCATCATGTACTGAAGCGAAGCAGCAGCAGTGAGGGTCTGAAAGCCATCGGCCGCGCTCAGCATCCTGAAGATGGATTACTCTAGTGTTTCACCACATGGAAGGTCAGTGGTTTTCCTGTGACTGCAGGTGCTGTGTGTGTGTGTGTGTGTGTGTGAACAGGAAGTAGCGCTCTGTTCTGCCTGTTGTCTCAGCAACACGTGTCTCCTCTGAGACCGGCCGCGGCCGCGCAGAAAACTCACAGGCCTAGAATAAAATCAGTCAACTCGCATCCTGCGCCAGTATTGAGTTTCTCAATTTGTGGTGCAAATTATTTATTTTTATTGATGGCTAAGAGCGGGCCAAATGACGCTGGCCAGATTCAAACCTGCATCCATAAACCACCACACCACAGCTCTGACACATCAAAACACATTGTGACTTTATCTCGCAATCACACATTTTTCCTCATAATTGTGACTTTAAATAATCAGTGTGCTCATTTTTTTCAACTTCATCTCACAATGATCTGTTTGTTTGTTTGTTGGAAACAGGCTTCCACACTCAGTTGTACAACAAACAAACAAACAAACACCAAGTTTATGGTAATTGAATAAAGCCTAAATAGGTTTTATGCTGTTTTGGCAACTAATTAAATTTAGCAAGTTTAAGTACCAAAATTACTAAAAATAGACTGATTAATATGTATTCATTGACTTATGTTAACAATATTTACCAGTTTAATTGATTGTGTTGATGTCAGCATACTGTCAGCATTTTGAAATGTGATTGGTCTTCTTTCTTGCATTCATTTGCATACATAATGCATATATAATTGTGATTGGATTTGCATCCTGTCATTTGAGATTGAGTTTTTCATACTGCAATCGTTACGGTCCATCACTACACTCACAAATATTAATTCTTCCAGAATAATACCTAAACGAGCTTAATAACATCTTTGAATTAGTGATTGTTTGAGTTGATCAAAAAAAAAAAAAAAAAAAAAAATTAATTGATTATTTTGATTTATTTTTTATTTTATTTCTACATAAAAGTTGACATACAGATTCCATCTGCACTGTAAATTTAAAAAAATAATAATAATAATAATAAAAAGTTGAGCAAACTTAAAATTTTAAGGCAACCAGCTTCAGCAGATTTTTGAGTTTTCTCAACTGAAAACAACAAGTTGACAAAACTCAAAAATCTGCTGAAGTTGCTTTCCTTACACTTTTTAAGTTTGCTCACCTTTTTATTTATTTATTTTATTTTTAGAATAGTTTTTATTTGTATTTCTTTATTGTTATGTAGTTTATGAAACAAAACATAAAAGTGGTATTTGATTTTAAAAAATCACATTTTTAAACATATTTAATATTTGTGTTACATTGCTTGAAGAAATTATACAAGTTTCAAGAACTACAATTATTATTCTTTGTATATCAATATTCTACATCATTTATTAACATTTACTCAATCCATAAGGTATATTGATTTTAACAATAAACTGATTAAATTTACTAAATTGTTTTGTGTGTGTGTGTGTGTGTAAAAATGTTTCACTTAAATAATTTGATAACATTATAGTTCAAATTTGTATATGTATATATAGGTTTTAATTGACCGTAGTAAAAAAGTCAGCTGATTTAGTGTTAAAGGATGCAGTTTGACCACCATGAGTTCTCCAGCAACTACTGCTGCTCTTCCTATGGATCGATGAGACTCAATGAACACTAGTGCTTTCTTTCCTTCTTTACACTGTTTCTCCAACTTGTTCCTGTTTGCACACACACACACACACACACACACACACACACACATAAGGAGTGCGGTGTCTGCTCAGGAGCAGCAGTCAGAGAATGTATGTTTGATCTGGCTGAAATGAGTCCACTCTGCAAACGTTGGCTGCGAATGGCTGCCTTTGATGTTTCATTCATCTAAGTGGAAAAAGTCGAAAGACTGCAAATCCTAGCAGACACAATAGCCTGATATTTTGTCAGGTCTTCTTTTTACTTTTCCATTCCAGGTGCACAATCTTGTGAGGATCTGAAAACGCTTTTGAAATGAGCGCTTCTGTGGGTTTAACCTCTCTGTGCCTGCGCTGGTGAAGCGGCTAAAGCTCAAGACTCCAGTCAAACAAACCTCTTAAATGAAAGCCGCACTCCGTGAGGTTTTATTTACATCTCACTTCTCTTCTTCATCTTTCTTTGACTTTATACTGGCACTTCTCAACAAGCCCACACGAAATACACACAACTTTGTAGAAAGCATACAGAAGAAGAAGAAGAACATTTTTAATACTTGAGATGTTAAATGTTAACCCTATCTATCTATCTATCTATCTATCTATCTATCTATCTATCTATCTATCTATCTATCTATCTATCTATCTATCTATCTATCTATCTATCTATCTATCTATCTATCTATCTATCTATCTATCTATCTATCTATCTAATCTATCTATCTATCTTTACCCAGCAACTGTCCTGAGCTGTGACATCAAAGGCGGCAGGCAGGAAAAACAAAAGTCCATTTCATGCTTTTACAGCATCCAATAAAAATCGATCACTGGCAAAATATCTACTATAATACTGTGAAATATTTGCGACTCACAGGTTGCTGCAAATATTTTAGTTTGACAGAATGTACAGCCACTTTTGAATGTCCACCAATACGGATGCTTTTCCTCCCATAATGGTGTATTTACTGCATCTTCCTACCACATTGCTGATTTTTGTGCAAACTAACCCTTTAGATGCACTGTGCTTGAAAGCATCTGCTGGAAAACTTGCTAACTCAACCCAAGATTAAGCAGTCAAGCTAATAAAGAGCATCAGGTTTACACACAGTCAAGGACGCCCTCTATGATGCTCTATCACCACTTGTTCTCCAGCAAAGAAATAAGAGCCCAGGGGAAAAAAAAAAAATGAGAAAACAAGCCTTGCGGAGCATCTTGTGCTCCTCGCCCTGTAAGAAATAAATCACATAACCGGATCAACAGGAGGTGGCCGGTGTTCTGCCAGAGCTGCTGGACGCATACAAATGCTGCTTCCCGACGGCAACGGCTCCCAAACGCCACTAATGATGCTTCAGCAACGGTCTGGAGAACAAAGATAAAATAAAGCGACACGGAGGAAACACGCAGCACACTTTGATGTGCATTTATTTGCCTTTAGCCTCAGGAATGTTTACATGAGGTTGCAACCCTGCTAATAGTCTTGTTGTTCTGTTCTTTCCAGACGTAAAATAGCATCTTTCTTGGCTCACTTCTGTCAAAACCAAATATGCTTCGTGGAGATAAAGAACTAACTATCATATCTCGCTCTCCAGATATTTATTAGCTGATCACAATAAACTAGCAGCCCTCTGTCATGACGCTCGCTGCGCTGATGATTTTCCAGAGCGTGTGTTACGCTGAGGGCTTTGTTAGCGCTAACTAAGCAAAAGTCAGCAATATTTCCTATCTGCTCTTATTAGCCAAGCCGTGCTACAGGGGCTTTGCTCTGTTTAAAGGTAAAACATGCCTCTCTTTTTTTTTTTTTAGTGTTGAAAGCTAGTAGTCGCTCATCAAATGTTACATATATATATATATATATATATGTAACATATATGTAACATTTTAATCGATCGGCAGCCCTAACATATATATATATATATGTTAGGGCTGCCGATCGATTAAAATATTTAATCGCGATTAATCGCATGAGTTTCATGAGTTAACTTTTTTTTAAGTTTTTAATACTCTAATCAACATGGGCATGAACAAATATGGATGTTTTATGCAAATGTATGTTTATTATTAGGGAAAGCATTGTCAACATAGAGCATGAAGAGTAGACGTTTAAAGGTCATAGATGTTTTTTCGGAGAACTTGTTCATGTAGACACATGAAAAAAGAAATAGCAGGTTCCCATTACTTCTCTTTCTTTGCACTGAGCAGTTTACTGACACAAACCTGTTTACATTTTTGCACGACAGGGCAGCTCACTTCTTCTGAACATGCAAAATGTAAATGTATTATTTATTATTACATTTGTCTCTGTGCCCACATAATGTATTTTGATGCAGTTAAATTCTCAATAAAACTGTTTTCATTGATATATTTTGCTGTTTTTGTTGTCAGATAATGGAATGAATATGAAATAGTGACTGAAACGCGACCCATTAAGACTACATAACCAGCTCTCCTTTTCAATATGTTAATCTGCATAAAAATCCTGATAATCGAGCCGTCGTCTCATGAAATCAAATACACCTACTATAATGACAATAGCTGTGCTGTATTTCGGCTATACTTGCATGTAAAATTAGAGAAGCAACATAATATCTGTTTTAAATGATCTAAATATTATCCTCTCTGCCGCTCGCTGAACAGAGCAGAGAGAGAGAGAGAGAGAGAGAGAGAGAGAGAGAGAGACCTCACCTTCGTGTGGCAGTACCGGCGAGTCTCAGGAATTAAGTAAGGTTTGACCAAACCCTAAAGATTTGTCGCTAGGAACTTTTTTTTGAAGAAAAAGGGGTCTGCAAAGTTGCTAAGTTGGCAACACTGTGCATCTCCATTTCTCCAACTACTGGCTAGGCCAGGGGTCAAACAGAAAATGTGTGCTGCGTTAATCATGCGTTAATAAAATTAGTGCCGTTAAAATTAATTTGCGTTAACGCGTTAATTTTGACAGCCCTAATATATATAATCAAAAATTCTTTCATTCATCAAGGATCCATTAAATTGATCAAAAGTGATAATGAAAACATTTATGTTACAAAACATTTCTATTTCAAATAAATGCTATCTTTTGAACATTCTATTCATCAGAGAATCCTGAAAAATAAAATTGATCATGGTTTCAGCAGAAATATAAAAATTCAGCTTTGATCACAGAAATAAATAAATTTTTAAAACAGTTCATTTAAATTGTAATAATATTTAACAGTGTTACTGATATGTCTGTATTTTTTGGTTAAATAAATATATTATTGGTGAGCAGAAGACTTGTTTAAAAAAAAAATCATCAAATACAAGCAGCAAACTTTTGAACTGTGGATGTATAAATTACTTTGTTTTTTGTTATGAATAATAAAAAAGATAATGGTGTTTTTTTTTTTTTTTCTTTCTCATAAACAGTTCATACTTTTGCGATTCTGAAATTAAAAGTCCAAATTGTAAGATATTTATTTATTTATTTTTGCTAGAATTGCTAGAGTTTTGCAGAGTTACTATTGCTAAGTTTATATCTCTCAATTTTTTTTTTTTTTTTTTTTTTCATTTTTCCCCCAGTGTTTACATCAGTTCTGTCTCTTTTCGCCCACAGAATTGCAAGTAAAAGGGTTTACTGAGGTTCTGAGTTTTTTTTTTTTTTTTTTTTTTTTACTTCGATTTGGAATTTAGATTTATTTATTTTTTTAATTCATGGTTTTGTTTTTAAATTCCATGTTGAACACAAAAAACAAAACAAACAAACAAAAACTTGATGTAAAATGAATTCTGAGTTTATCTCGCCATCTTTTTTCCCTCTTGGAATTTTAGTATACATCTAGGGACAAATTCAGGGTTGTCCATCTTTTTTCTCAGAAACACAACTACATATCTTGTAATTATGATTGTTTTGTTTTTTTCTCAGAATCACAAGAAAAGACTAAATTGTGAAATAAAAAGTTCTGTGGCAGAAGCAGGTTTCCATAGGTTGCACAACAAATACACCCCAGAAACTGATTCACATACACTGAATCATTATGGAAATGTAATTGCAAAGTGGAATCAGATGCAGTTTCATTGTTCATGACTCATCTCCACTGCAGTAGTGAAACTTCATAATTTGGGTTGTTGTGATGCGGCAATGACAATTACTCTACTCTTTTAGCGCTCATATTTCATGCCATTAGATGCCATTAGAGTGACTGTTCACGAGCGTGTGATGTGAGCGACCATTACGCACAGAAGTCTCTCTAAATATGATCTGGATTACAGTTAGCCATTACAGCAAACCCTCCTCTACGTGCTTCAGCGGATGCCTGCTGCGCGAGAACAAAAAAAAATGTTGTTAATTTAGCACTACAGGGAAGAGAAAGGTTTCTTTGCTCGCATTAGTGCTGAGAGTAAGTCTTTGCATTATTAATGAGCCTTCCATAATTTATGAATCCTAAAGACAAATATGGGCAATTATTGTAATCTGGTGAGAGAACAATCGTGGATCTTAATTTTGCCACATCAACCTCCGTAATGCTGTTTTCGACTTTGAATGTAAAAGGAAATGAAGTTTCAGTTAATGGAACAATAAAATCTGCATTATTATTAATAAAATTAGTGTTGCTCGCTAAGGCTGTTACTCTACTTTTGCCTTGTAATTTGCATAAATCCATAACCATGACTTTGTCTTTGACAAGACGACGTCTCAGTTCATGGAGCTTTTTCAGAAAAACTGTGCTATTGCTTTTCCTAAAGTTAACACATTAATAACACATCACGTTTCACAGTAAAACAGGTGATAATTCTATTATACCGGAGCTTTTAAACCTTGTGGTTGAATTTCTATGAACTATTATTTATTGTATATTTTTAAGCATTTTTATAGCAATATAATAACATTATGGAAGTGCCAAAGTTTTATTAATAGAATCTGCATAATAATATATTTGCAAAATTGTTGTTGTTTTTTTTTCACACAATGATTAAATGTATCAATGAATCATGAAAGACTAGAATTATATGTCAAAACTGTCATTATCAATACAGAATATCAGTCAGCGGCATGACGTTAGAAGGTTCTGAGCGATAAAATCACAGCACAAAGTGTTCCAGAGTCTAAAATGACAAAGTAAAGTTGCTCATTTCTTTTACACTCAATACGTGGCAAAGTTGTCGGTGTTTCTGCTCTTTCTGTGTAACTCATGAAGGCCTCATGAATATGCAAAAGAGCCATAGTCATTAGATACACGCCCACATTATATCCTGAACCTCAATTAAATATTAAGGCACTGAAAAAGTAAAGATAGAAGCACAGGCAGTAAAAAAATGATTGGCCATTTCACGTATTTGTGGCTACAACCGAGTTCTAGCAGATTTCTCTTTTCGTAAATGAAAAATAAAAGCACTTTCATTACTTTCCTTCTTTATAATCTTCTTTCTTTCTGTAGAATAGAGTCTTTGATACTGTGCTCAGTTTCAATGAAGTTTGGGTTGCTAACCATTCAGACTGCAACACCTTAGTGACCAACCAGACAACCTTAGCAACTGCATAACAACACACTTACAACCACTACAAGTTAAAAGCTTGGAATAATTGTGTGATTTTTTAAATTGTTTTTGAAAGAAATCTCTTATGCTGACCGAGGCTACATTAATTTGATCAAAAATACAGTAAAAACAGTAATATTGTGAAATATTGTTACAATTTAAAATACCGGTTTTCTGTGTGAATATTGTAAAATGTAATTTATTCCTGTGATCAAAGCTGAATTTTGAGCATCATTACTCCAGTCTTCAGTGTCACATGATCCTTCAGAAATCATGCTAATATGCTGATTTGCTGCTCAGTTACTATTGGTGTTCAGTTATAAATAATGGTTTTTATTATTATTAATGTTGGAAACATTCCTTGCTTCTTAATTAATATCTTTTTTGGAAACTGATACATTTTTCAGGATTCTCTGAAGAGGTTCAAAAGAACAGCATTTATTTGAAATAGAAATCTTTTGCAACATTATAAATGTCTTCACTGTCACTTTTGATCAATTTAATGCATATTTTTTTAAGAAATTAATACTTTTATTATGCTAGGATATATTACATTGATCAAAGAATGGCAATAAATACATTTATAATGTTACAAAAGATTTCTATTTCAAATAAATGCTTGAACTTTCCATTCTTCAAAGAATCCTAAAATGATTAAATGTATGAAGGTTTCCAAAAAAAAAAAAAAAAAAATGATGCTGCACAACTGTTTTCAACATTGATAATAATCAGAAAGGCTTAGATCAGCATATTAGAATGATTTCTGAGGGATCATGTGACACTGAATTGTGGAGTAAAATGTTTTTTTTTTTTTTAATCACAGAAATAAATGACTTTTTTACAATATATCCACATAGAAAACAGTTATTTTAAATTGTAATACTATTTTATATTTTTTTTTACTGTATTTTTAACTTTGGTGCGCATAAAAGACTATAAAAAACATAAAATCCTCATTTTGACCCATATAACATTTTCCTTAGAAACCGTCAAAATGTGATCATCTACACGGTCACACTTTTCAGAAGTCAACTGTGCTCGTTACAGACGTCTGGCGAACACAAGCAACTCCTTCAAACTTTCTCCAGTGAAACATTTGCTTTTATTTTCCCTGAAAATCCTCACAACAGCGAGTGACCTGGTTCGGCTTTGCCCCGGAGGAGCTGCTCTACCATTTGTTTACTTGTTGACTTTAGTTGAAACTCCCTAAATGACAAGCCTATTTAAATATGCTTTGCATTTTCCTCATTTAATTTGCAGCACACCTAAGGCAAAAGCCAATCCCATCAGTACATGCTGAGAGCAACAATTAAATATTAAAAGAGTTTCTTGGTAAGTCCACGTGCCCCAAAATCAATATTGTCGGAGCTGCTTGTGCCCACGAGGCAGCTTCTCCTTAAAAATAATCCATCGCTTCCCTGCCAGAACATCATTCACAGGCCTGAAGATACCCATGATGCCTGCAGTGCCGACCTGAGGGCCGCATCCAATCAGAGGGCCTGAGGGAAGACGGAAGAGGTCGAACTGCTTATGCTTTTTTTTTACTATCCCTCGACGGAGGCCATTTCTCATCACACTGGCAGCAAAGTGTCTATTGGGTACGCCTGAGCACATTGTTTCCCGGAGATTAAATTGATTTGAGGAGGAATGATTAAGAACGTGGAAAATGGCTGTCAGCGGGGAGAAACTCAAATCTCGGGAGCAGGTTAAGTGATTATGGCAGGCTATGATTCATATCGCACTAAAAACAAATTGCAAGACGCTTAATATCTCAAAGGCAAAGTGGACCTTTAGAGCAGAAATGAGCCAACATTAGCCATATGGAAACATCCGTGAAGAGGGATGGCTAGTTAAAAATTGGGATAATGAATTATAATAGTTATGGTACGGGCTGCTGTTTACAGACTGTACTGCATTTTATTACTTAGGAATATGAGTTTGTTTCAAATCTGTAACTCTTGACTTTTAAAGAAGTCTCTTCTGCTCACCAAGGCTGCATTTATTTGATCAAAAATACAAAAAAAAAACAGTAATATTGTGAAGATGCATTCAAATGAACACAAGTGACAATAAATACATTTATAATGTTACACAATATTTTATTTCTATTCATCCAATAGTCTGGAATAAAATAAATGCACCATAGTTTCTACAAAAAAATAAATAAATAATAATAAAAAATAAAATAAATAAATACATTTCAGCAGCACAACTGTTTTCAACATTGATATTAATCAGATATGTTTCTTGAGCAGCAAATCACCATATTAGAATTATTTCTGAAGGATCGTGTGAAACTGAAGACTGGAGTAATGATGCTGAAAATTCAGCTTTGATCACAGAAATATATATATATATATATATATATATATATATATATATATATATATATATATTACAATATTACTCAATAAGAAAACTGTTATTTTAAATTGTAATAATATTTCACAATATTATTGTTTTTACTGCATTTATCATCAAATAAATGGTGCCTTGGTGGGCAGAAGAGACTTCTTTCAAAAACATGATCAAATTGAATTATTCCAAACTTTTGACGGGTAGTATATAAACAAAATAAATAATGATTTTTGTCTTTTTGTTGCCGCTACTGGAATCAGCATCACTGTATATCTCGTTAAATGTCTTTGCTCTTTAAATATCCACAACCTTTCTCTACCTAAAGCCATTATCTTAGATTTTCTGAATTCGAGAGCACCTGCAGGTTAATAAAACGGCTCTGAAATTCATCACGAGTGAGCGGTATTGGCTGTTGTCTTCAGCAGTAAAGATCTGGATCAATAAGTAGCGTGTTGTCTAAATGTTACATCACAGTGTGTCTTCGTTTTAATCATTTTCACATCACCTATAAAATGCCACACAAGGCAAACATTGATCCTAAGATGCTGAGCTAGTTGTTTACATTAGCTACAATTATATTCTACAGCAGAGCACCGCTGCAAAACAGCCTGACCTTTTTAAGTCACGAGGTCTCGTTTTCACATATTTCACGTATTTATTTTGTGGAGGTTTGAAGAGATGCCAAATTATAGTCAAAATAAATTTCTTGGAATCATAGATACCATAATAAGTCTTCAGTTTTTTTTTTTGGTTTTTTTTGTTATATCATGAATTAATAGAATGAATTAAATTTTTCTGATCCTCAAATCTGATTGGCTGAGAGCCTTTTCCAGGAGTGTGATATTCTAGTGATAACAGATCCAACTATTTCTCACAGCAAGTGTCATTGCAGACTCCCAAATCGACTATAATTTTATAAATAAAACTTTTTTTTAATACCGAGATTTTTTGGGGTGAGAATGTACTTGTTTAGATTTCAAATATGCAGTTTATTAATAAAGACTATGTCTTTTTGAAAATTTCCCTCAAGGTTTTCAGAGATGTGAGCTCCAGGGCGTTAGACCCGCCGAGAGCAGCCTCGCCTCAGCCAGATCTTCTGGAATTTACCGCTGGCTTTGATGTCTCTATAGCGGTTAAACATGAGATATAATTCATTTTTGGTAAATCTAACAGGCAATCTTAATTTGTTCCAAAGCAAATAGTTTTGGCTGTGGGCAAAATCTTATCACGTTATATTTTATAGAACTTTAATGCTGTATATCAGAGCGCAGTCTTTGTACTTTTGACTGAATTGCCTAGCAACTTTTATGATGGCTGTTTGCACTAAGCAGCGCTGTCATCGGAAATCACCCTTAACAGATGAAAGGATAGTAATTTACAACAAAGATATTGCTTTCCTCAGTGGACATTCAAACTAATGTTTTATTGTGAATATGAGATTGATCTGAAGAGTGAATGCAGTATCAGATGCAGGTAATCACGATCACTCAGTCAATCTCTCTTTCTCATAATACTCTACATACAGTAATACAATAAGTTTTCAATGATGCAAATTAACGTGCCATAACGTGGCATTTTCGAATCAGTAATGGAGGATTGGGCTCAGCTGTCAACTTGAGATTTGAATCCGTGGTGGAAGGAAGTAGTTCTGTAAAAAAAATAAGACACTTTTAAAGACACTCCATTGTCTTATGTATTTACACACTTGGGCCGTCAAGCTGTTGTATAAACAAAATATCACACTAGTAGCTGCGCAATATGTCTGTATATTGGCACACTGTGATTACCTTTATACAGCCATATCGCACTGCTACTCCAGTGATATTATGTATTGACTGAGTATAAATTATCTTTGTATGTGTAAGGTCCACGAATTTGGTCCAAGGACGGTATCCAATCGTGGATGAAGGTTTCCTGCATGTTCTGACTTTTCAGCATTCAAAGTTATTAAATTTAGGATAAATTCTAATCTGACTCCATTTTATTATCTAATCTGACTCCATTTTATTCTGACCTCGAATTTAGGTTGAAATACAAATTGGTTCGCCTCTTCCTAATTATTATTCTTCTGACATTTGCTTATTCTAGTTAAATCTTTACTTTATTACTCGTTCATTAGGAATCTATGTCGCTCAGGGTGTATCATGCCTGCCGAAGTACATGTACCCCGCGGTCACAAACAGTCCAGCCTGATCATTAGTCAGAGGTTCTGACTAACTATTTAATAGACCGCTTCATGCTTGCAATTTTTAAATAGTGGTTCTGTTTAGCCCCCTACAGCCACCTATGTAACAACTTAGTTAAAGCTCAAACAATAATCAGAGGTTATGGCTAGCACTATGATACTTCAATAGTGTTTCTATCTAGCCCCCTATAGCTAATCTAACTATATAACAACTTGACTAAAACTGAGACAATAACCAGAGATTATGGCTAGTACTATGAAATATGCCCAAACCATGCTAGGATCTCAATAGTATTTTATCTAGCCCCCCATAGTTAATGCAACTGCATAACAACTTAACTAAAGTCAAGCAGTTAGTCAGAAATCTAGAAACTCACCTGATGTGCCCCATGCTCCATCTAACCTGAGATCTGGTCTGTACTAACCCTGGAAGCATGTTTGCGGTAACATACGTCTTCACTTAATCTACTTAAGAAAATAATTTCAGAGTAAGTCAGAATAAAATCAAATAAAACTATTTATTATCAGTCAGGTAAATATGTATTGTTCCAATTATACAGCCAATTCAACTATATCAAATCAATACAAACCATCAACATATCAAAGATGAATCTAAGAGTAAGCATATCTGACTTGAGAAAAATACATAGTATGAAGTGTGCGAACACACTTCATCCTATGGGCTCATTCTGGCTATAGAAGGCCCTGATCCTTTTGCAAGATTTCCTTAAGTACCTCAGACCAAGACCAACATCCCCCGAAATAGAGACAGGAACTAACAATTGGAATTTGCATTGATCAAGCAGAGTGATCACCTTTTGGGACAGATGGTAATTTGCATGAAAGACGCTGGGAACTGACCCGCCCTCTACAGTGTGAAAAATATCTCTAAACTCTTAGGATCTGTATTACCTTTTAGTTTACTTCTTATAAGAATGAGACCATTGTACCAGTCGCCCTGAGACAATTCAAATGATACCAAAGATGACTGTAAATATCACTTGCATTCATGTAGAACATTACAATCTACTATTGACCATTTTGAGCAGGCTGAGTAAAAGGAAGGATGGGTTTAGGAAGGAGGGATTTAAGAAGAAACAAATGGAAGTTTCCTGCACCTCCACTCTGTGGGGTGTCTCGAAGATGCCCGTGCATGTTTGTACTGTCTGTTTCTCAGGAGATCAAAGTATCTGAGGTTCTTTCATCCTTACATATGTCATTACAATGCCAGTAAACCACATATAGCTGAACATGTTACCAATTAAATGCATCCCCAAAATGTCTTATTTTGCCCTGCTGCATGGAATTAATTAACAGATTCTCACATATTAAAAAACAAACAATCAAGCCTTCATATGATTTTAATGACACGTCACAAAATGAGGTTGCTTAAAAATGACTTATTCCTTTTTAACCCAAGAAACATGATCTAATTTTAATGAAATAAAGTGGCTGAGGCACTGTAATAATGTAATTATTGCTAATGGGCATACAGGTTGAACCACATTTGCGACATATTTAAATGAGCACAGAAAGCGATCAGGGTGCCATTCTCATGGGGAACAGCCCCAAATTATGCATTAATGTGTTGGGAATATGCAAAAACCACTGCACTCATTCTCTGAGCACTAAAAGGTGGGCTGAGAATCAATGGTGTCACTCCAGCTCAACTAATCTCTATTCACTGCAATGACTGACAGAGTTTGAATTGTGATACGTTAGCCTGTGCTGAATGTGGCCACCTGAGAATTTTAGTAATTTATTTATCCATACTTATGCAATTTTAATACTCTATAATGATGTCATTTGCAATTTCATATTGTCGTTATGCCTGTTTGGGGGAGGGAAAAAAAATAAAGTTTTTTTTTTTTTTGTTTGTTTTTGTTTTTTTCCAACAGAAGCTCCAGGTTTATCATTTGTGGATTCCTTTAAATCAATGTTGCAAATAATTTTGCATGAGATGCAGAATGAGGAGTCGTGTAGATGATTGACGCTCATCAAAATAAATAGAGGTCAAGTGCAGCAACATGAAATCAATAACTGAGTCACTCAAATATCTGAATTATATCACAGCATGTAAAACAAAACACTCTCTTTCACTCATGCAAACATAAACAACCAGACTTGTCTAATATAAATGAAACCGAAAACGAATGTGCCACTATTCCTGTTCAACTCAGAATGCATTGATTCATGCATGCATTGTATTTTTATAAAAACACTGCATCTTTATATAAGAAGTGCACTCAAAATGCTTAAATGAATGACTCTGCATTTGGTGCAAGAGGACCTTTAGTTTGCACGCTGGTGTGAATGCTGAGCATGTGTCTCTTGATCACTGAGGTAGCGCTTACTCACCCGGGAACATCAGCAACCTGAGCATGTGTGTCGGATCTATTGCCTTTGCTGGTATAAAGTCATAATTCAACAATAAATAAATAAATAAAATGCAAATCAATGCAACAAAGGCCCAGAGTCAAGAATAGACCAAAAAAAAACAACAACAACAACAACAACACACACACACACACACACACACACACACACAGCTTTGACACAGCATCACAACAGACTGATACTGTGCATAAAAACCTTACAAGCACTTTGTTAGATGTTTAATGAATCAATCATCTTCAGTTGTACATAATGTCAAAACTGGCTCCATTTAGTATATTAAAAGAATAATTCGCCAAAAAAATGAAAAGTTTGTTTCTTCATCAAATTTGGATAAATGTAGCATTTCATCACTTGCTCACCACTGTATCATCTGCAGTGAATGGGTGCCGTCAGAATGAGAGTCCAAACAGCTGATACAAACATCACAATAATCCACAAGTAATCCACACCACTCCAGTCCATCAGTTAAGGTCTTGTGAAGAGAAAAACTATATGTTTGTAAGAAACAAATCCATCATTAAGACATTTTTAACTTCAAACCATTGCTTCTGGCTAATATGAGTCCATAATCCATAATAACACTTCCTCCAGTTAAAAAAAAAAAAAAAAAAAAAATGGTCTGGTCTGAATCAGGAGAGAAATCTGCACAGCTCAAGTACCATTCACAAACAGTCCAAAACAGCTCAAAACAAATATGCAGGTGGATTCAGAGTTGCAATGACAACAGGAGATGGACATTTTTTCTTTACTGGAAGAAGCGTTATTATCAATTATTGACTCATATTTTAGTGAGAAATAATCATTTTAAAATGTATTAATGATGGATTTGTTTCTTATAAACATGTAGCTTTTAACTTTACAAGATGTTAACTGATGGACTGGAGTGGTGTGGATTACTTGTGGATCATTGTGATGTTTTTATCAGCTGTTTGGACTCTCATTCTGACGGCACCCATTCACTGCAGATGATCCATTACTGAGCAAGTGATGGAATGTTACATTTCTCCAAATCTGAAGAAGAAACAAACTCATCCACATCTTGGATGGCCTGACAGTGAGTAAATTTTCAAATCATTTTTGGGTGAACTAGTTAATACATCTTCCTGATTGTATTTCAAACAGTTAGAAGTTCTACATAATTTAATTAATAAAAATAAAAGACCTTTCACCATCCAGTTATTTCCTGCTGGATAAAGTCTGACATTTCTCTTTTCTTGTTGAATACTTTTATTGAATATGTCCTGGGTAATCATTACGCATCACACTGACATGCTCATTCTGACATTCATTTTCCACGATTTCCTGTCTTGCCCACATGGGAAGCTATTGAAACGCTTGAATCAATTGAACATTGAGCTGATTCAATTTCCATTGAACACATATCATGCAATATCAGGGTTCAGTCTGTTCCCAGTACAAGAGAAACAGTGAAAAGGAAAGGACACTGTTCATGAAGCATCTCACAGTAAAATCTCAGTACTCACACTACGTCATTTGAAACAAAGCTTGTTCATGACCTCTCCGATGAGACTTCACCTGAAATGGGGCCTCAATTTGTGTCTTTTTGTGTATCCAGGTCTCTATTCTCTGACTCTATTCTCTAGTCCTGTCTCTTTCTCTCAGAGAAATGTAGAAATGTGAGTGAAGATCTCAGAAATTTCACCAGCGAGTAAAGAAACTCCCTTACTGAGGGCCTGTCATACTAATACTAATACAGCACAAGAGGAGTGCATGTAAAGAATAGAGCTGAATGGATGACCCCAAAGTACAGTGAGTCTCCTTCATCTTGAAGAGGCGTCTGAGTCAAAGCCATGCCAGGGCTGAATGTAGTACATAATGGAAGAGATAATGAATCAAAATGAGGATCAGGCTTTTAGAAGCACTCTTGATTTATCTGCAGAGGTTCATGGCCACTACAGGTGCCGAGACAGCTTATAATGCGTTAGAAACTATGAGCTGAAGTCTTGAGAGGTTGTTACACCCAATATTTTGGTAGCTACACCGACTTGATCAACGTATCTGTTTATTATTTAACCACAGTGCAGTATTTGTTGGGATATTCCATGTTTTGTCATCCATGTTGCACACAGAAAATAGAGAGCACTTTCTCGATCTTGAATGAGCCTGGATGGTTATGCAGAACTACAGTCATCATTTCTGATGCACATATTAGCAAGTAAACAACATATCAATGAGCAGAATTTATTTATTTATTTTTTACTTTTAGATGGACCAAAAATCTACAAAGTCTAACCATGGCTCCAATATTGTATGGTGTTTTCTATGTAACCTACACTGCTGTGCAATTATCTAAGTATGATTATTATATACTGTGTCATGATGAGTGACCCTGGCAACCACTCCAAATGTCCTAGAAAACACCTAGAAACAAACTACAAAATTACAAACAACCCCTCAGAGCAATTTAGCATCTACAATCCACCCTGAATAACTTTTTAAAATGGAGAATGGTTTAGCAAACACTCAAGGCTAGAATACACAGCCTGAACAGATTTTTAAAACACTTGGCATCATACACTTACTGACTTTTTAAATAGTGAGAAAGGAAAACCAGGCCTCATACACTGCACAACTGAGGATGACACACTAGCAGACTTTGAAGTCGTTCCGATCACATCAAACTCACACAGAAACGTGTGCCTTGTTGCTAAGAGACCATTGGCAAAAAAAAAAAAAAAAAAAAAAATATATATATATATATATATATATATATGTATGTTCTAAAATCAGCTGAAAATATCAAACATGTTTGATATCTTCCTACTGGGTGGAATCAGAGTCTGAAGCTAAAAAAAATCGGAGTCTGTGACCATTATACACTACGTGATGTTCTATGGAATCTGTCAACTCAAATCTGCAGACTGGCTTTGACTTTCGGCAACTAGCGTCAACTTCTCCAGACTGGAAATCGGTGGAATACTCTTAACCTAGTAAAACTCTTAGTAACCAAATAGCAACACCCTAGCAACTGCATAGCTTGCCTGCTGCCACCCACAATGTTACAGCAACTGCCTAGCAACCACTTATGACACCCTAGAAACCAGAAAACAACCAACATAGAAAATTCCAAGAAACAACTCAGAGAAACTGCCTAGCAACCACACAGAACAACTTTCTAGCAACAACAGAGAATAGTTGTTGTTCTATCTATCCAGCTATCTATCTATCTATCTATCTATCTATCTATATATCTATCTATCTATCTATCTATCTATCTATCTATCTATATATCTATCTATCTATCTATCTATCTATCTATCTATCTATCATCTATCTATCTATCTATCTATCTATCTATCTATCTATCAGAAGCAGTTTTAGCAATGCTATTGGATTATTTTAAGTTGAATGAGGGCTTAACAGCTCAGTGCTCCACCTCAGTCACTCAGGAGAGGCCGTGTGCTGATAAATCAGGCGTGATTTGATGAACAGCTGTCCCACTACAATCAAGATGACCCAGACATCACCTTTTGTTCTAGCGGCTTGTCTGCTCTCTCACTAGAGTAATATTGCCTGTCTCTAGTGACCTGTCCAACAAACCATTGTAGCCAATCACACGTCAGAAGGAGAAAATGAATGGGAGCGTTTCACGAGCATGACTGTTTGAGCTCAAATGTGGATCAGTGGGATATATGGGACTGGGTTTAATACACACAGCAAATACAGCCGGAGTTGCTCTTGTGTGCTCGGATTCTCTGCGAATCAAAAGCAAATACGGACATTTTAGTTACATTTTAGTCCATTTGTAATGCAACTTCAAAATAGCCTTAGTCAAACGTTGTTGTACTACACACACACACACACACACTTTTTTACGTGCATAATCTGTTCCACAACCTAGTAATCCTAGCAACCATTCCAAAGGCCCTAGCAACCACTTAGCACACTTTAGCAACCCCATTGCAACCATTCAAAACAGATCGACAGCCACTCAGAAAAACTTGGAAACAGATTAACAATGACACCATAGCAAACACATAGCAACAGAGCTTATGTACTGTAGGCGAGTACTACCTGTCAATACACTAGCAACCGGCCAGAAGAGTATAAAATCAACCAGAAGACCCTAGCAACCACCTAGCTATGCCCTAGTAACTGCCTAGCAACCACTAAGAACATTTAACCTCTTATGTCCAGCAACAACATATAAGCAACCGGTTAGAAACACCCTAGCAACCTCCCAGAAAACCTTAGCAACTGCCTAGCAACAGAGCCTTTGTAGACTGCTTATCCGTAGTCTAGAAACCACCTAGAGCACTGTAAAAATCACCCAGAAGACCCTAGCAACACCTTTGTAACCACCCAGAACCACTCAGCAACTGCCTAGCAACCACTTCAAACATGTTTAACCTCCTGTGTCCTAGCAACAACCTTTCCACCACTCACAAAACCTTAGTAACTGGTTAGAAACGCCTTAGCAACCACCCAGAACACTTTAGAAATGGCCTAGAAACACAGTCTATGTAGACCACTTATCAATACTCTAGCAACCACATAGAGCACTGTAAAAATAACTCATAAGACCCTAGCAACACCCTAGTAACCATCCAGAACCCCATAACAACTGCCAAGCAACCACAACAAACTCTAATAACTAGCAACCACCAAGTTACCACTCATAAAACCTTAGCAACAACCAACCAGTACACCTTAGGCTCTGTTGCTAGGCAGTTGCAATATAGACAACTTATAAATACTCTAGCAACCACCTAGAACTTTGTAAAAATCAGTCAGAAGACCATAGCAACGCCCAAGTAACCACCATGAACCCCTCAGCAACTGCCTAGAAACCATAACAAAAACCTTAGCAACTGGTTAGAAACACCCTAGCAACCACCCAGAAGACTGTGACATCTGCCTAGCAACAGAGTATATGTAGACCACTTTTCAATACTCTAGCAACCAGCCAGAACACTGTAAAAATCACCCAGAAGACCCTAGCAACATCCTAGGAACCACCCAGAGCCTCATAGCACCTGCCTAGCAACCACAACAAACCCTTGTAACTAGCAACCACCTAGCTATCACTCATAAAACCTTAGCAACTGGTTGAAAACACCCTAGAAACCACACAGAACACTGTACAAATCACCCAGAAGACCCTAGCAACACCATAGGAACTGCCTAGCAACCACAACACACACTTATAACTGCCTATGTCATAGCAACCACCCAGATCGCCCTAGCAACCACCTATCAATACTTTAATAACCGCCTCAGAAGACCCTAGCAACCAACCAAAATAGCTTAATAACTGCCTAACAACACCTACTAGTAAAATACTAGCAAAATTAGTGGCATACACAACTATGGAAAAATTTAATATTTTCTATCACTGAAATGAATATACACTTCTTTTCAGGAACAATCACTGATATTTTCTTCAGTTATCACTCTGCATGGACTGTGAATGTGATTTTCATCAAAACTTCCTCACCTGTCAATGCAGTTGGTCTCTGTTACCCTTCGCTGACTACACTCAGATCTGTTTGCTCTCTCGAGTTCAGATAAAAGCATTGAGCCCCATGCTGAACGTGAGCAGCTCGTTCTGGGTGAGTCTGCCGTAATCAGTCTGCTGAGATGTTGGAGGCACAAACTTGTGTGTGAAAGCACAACAGTAGGCAAATGCGAGCACTTAAGCGCAGTGGGAGAGACGCTGCGTGAGACTCCAGTATTGATGAAGTCCTTCTCCACAGACTCACACCTCTGAGAAAAGCAAAAGACTAGAGGATGTCGGAAATGGAACGATCTGTCTAGGGATTGATCGAGGTCTTGTATTTGATCAGGTGAAAAGAAAATTGCAAAGCGCTGGGTGCTGTCACATGGAGTGAAATTCACATTTCATATGTCAGCGAGAGGTTTCTCAGAGAGACCAATGGAGAAAATCCCAGAGGATCATTTTATAGCCCAAAGGTGCTCAGCTTAGAAGACCCAGTTTCATTCAAATGTCAACTCAGATGTCTAGTTTTGCCTAAAAAAAAAAAAATCCATAAAAATATTCCAGATAAGCATATTGAAAAAACAATTCCTAGAAATATAATGTATATTATTAATAATATGAATTGCATGTGAGCATGTCATTCCAATAAATAAAGCATTTGTGTGTGTGTGTGTGCGTGTGTGTGTGCGTGTGTGTGTGCGTGTGTGTGTGCGTGTGTGTGTGCGTGTGTGTGTGTGTGTGTGTGTGTGTGTGTGTGTGTGTGTGTGTGTGTGTGTGTGAAAAGAAAAATCTATGTACTGTAAATGTAAATTTTTGAGAAAAGCAGAACTTTTATTAAACAATATTAAATTGATAAAAAACGAAAAGTGACAATAACAGTGTTTACATCATTTTTTCATAATCTTTTTTTTCCCTAGAAAATACAAACATGTACATCCATCTTGCTCACATATTACTGTAGCACAGTTTATGCTGAATACAAAAAATAAAAAATAAATACATGTTGACCATTAATGTTATAAGTAGATGAAATAAGCACAAATGTCAGGGCATGTCAAAACATCTCAAGGGCCCCAAAATAACCTCAGACCCCAGAGGGTTCAAATCTGTTTGAAAATAATAATCCTATTATTTTGATCAAATAAATACAGTAAACATGAGATTTATTTCACAAATGTCTTTATACATATATATTTGTAACGCTATAATACGGATGCTCTTGGCAGGTTTCATGAGACTCTTCTGTATGTCAACAATGGCTTTGATTTCAGAGAAACATCTGGCACAAAGCTGACACTTAAATGAAACTGTACTGTACTGTACTTAAATGTTGTCTGATACTGACGCTGCACATTTGACTTCATCAGAGAAGAACATCTCCATCACAGCGCTTTATGTAAAAATCCTCGTTCTGAAACAATGCCTGAGCACAAACCCATCCCTCTCTCTCTCTCTCTCTCTCTCTCTCTCTCTCTCTCTCGCGCTCTCTCCATCTGTCGATGAACCGGCTGGCTCAATTCCAGCTCTTTGACATAAGCAAGACTGGGGGACTTAACCTCTCTCCCCTGGAGCCCATCCAGACCGGCTCTAATACCACGGTGTAGCACAGAAATCTGCAGGTTTGGCCCCTCTGGCTTCCGTCTATTTATCATGTTTTCGGCCCCCAACACATTTATCATTCCGAACTAATCCATCTAAACCGCCTCTTCATTTAAAACATTATGTGTCAACATGTTCAGCTGACCTTGACCGGCCTCTTGCAACACCTCGGCTGCCAATTTGGAATGAGCTGATGATAATAGCTTTGAGGCATTGAGCACTAAGCAGTAGGGGCTTTAATGCTGATCTAGGAACAGCTTTATCCATCCAAGACCTCAACTTACAGTAAGTGCCATATGATGGACAACAACACTGATGCCTGGGTTGAGCAAATCCTGCTAAAACCAGCTTAAAGTCAACATGAAATCAAAGTTTGGACTTTCTTAATGCACATTCCTGCTCTTATTGACAACAAATCAGTTCATTCAAGGAGAAAATATCTATTTTCCATAATCTCTTAACTAAATGTAATTTAAACTTGTTCTGCTTCTGAAATGACTGTCCGGTTTGGTTGACATTACCTTTTCATGAAATTACTTTTGTCAAAGTTTTATTACTTCTTGCTCTATAAATTCACATAATCTTTTGCTGTTATATTCAATAAATATATATATATATATATATATATATATATATATATATATATATATATATATATATATATATATATATATATATATTAAAAAAAATAGGATATGTTTCTCAAACTAACTTAAGAATCAACCAATAAATTCATTCATTCATTCAAGAAAATTTTCAACAAGAAAATAAAAATAACAAAATACACTCATTAAAAATAAAATATCTTGAATAAATTTATTTAGCTTGAAACGATCACAACGTTTCGACCCTAAGGTCTTTGTCAGGCAAGACCTTAGGTTCGAAACGTTGTGATTTTAATACATTTTTGAGAGCAGTAGTGGCAGTGTGCCGATTTTTGTTTATTGACTGTGAAGTGTTTCATATGATCGAGCACCTGCCCAAAGTTTTTGGATGTGCACACATCACACTCTCTTTGCTTAAATGATTAAAGACAATAACATTTCAACTAGAAAATTCTCAGTATACACATTCATTCATTCATTTTTGTATGTATGTATTTATTTGCATTATATAGTATGGGTTATATATATATATATATATACATATATTATTTTTGTTTGTCTGTCTGTTGTTTTATTACATGCAATAACTTAAAATCAACCATTCATAAAATTAGGTTTATCAAAATAAAAGTTTATTAATTGACAGATGAAATCAAGTCTTGCCATTTTTCCCCCATAGATGTTTCACATTATGATGCAATTATAAAAGTCATCTTGAATCAAGTTAGTTTGACCTGCAACAAACCATCTTAAGAAACAATACAAACAGCCCAAATCCTACTATTTCAAACCTACAACCAGTCAATCATGATGAAATCATACAGCTGGAAGCTTTTTCCTAATGCACAGATGCTTCAGATAAAAATGAAGTTGCTATTATGGAAAAACGATCATCTTGTCGCCGTAACCCCAGCTGCCACAGCAAATTATTAATAAAGCTCAGTACGATTTATTGGGCAGCAGCACCACATGAAATGAAAGTTATTTCCTGAGAGCTGCTCCTCCTGATCACAGCGTTCACTGGCTTCTGATGCAGATGCTGTCAGGGATCTTTACAGGTGAACACCGACTGCTATTAAATGCGTTTGGTTTTTACAAGTATTATTATGGGGTTTTCACATAATGAAATGTTCAATTAAAAATAGCACTGTTTATTCATTTTTGTAAATGCATTTTCTGAACTCGTATTATTAACCATGAGCATTACAGATGAGCTTGCTGTGACAGCTAAGCTCATGAATGTTAATTAGCATACACAAATATTTTTTATAATCTTGTACTGTTTTGGTAAATAAATAGTGAAGAGATAATGTACACTGCAAAAAGGACTTCTTCCCCACTACAATCCAGGAAACATTAAATCTTTTCAGAAATGATTAATGTATTTATTTGTTCATTTGTTAGTTCACTTTATTTATTTATGTGTTTGTTTTTTGTTGGTTTTTAGTAAATGTATCTAGTGTTGCTTTTCCATGAAATATACATTTTCATTTGGAAAATAAATAAAAATAAAATACACTCATTAAAGATGAAATCTCTCTTGCTACGTTTCTGGACCTGGGAATATTTCAGTTGTGTTGCTGTCTATGGAGGAATGATGAACGAAGGGTTTAGAGGTTTGAAACGACATGAGGGTGAGTAATTAATGACAGAATTTTCATTTTTGGGTGAACTATCCCTTTAACAAGAAGCAAAAAGTCCATTCAAATAAATCAATAAATAAACACTTTCCATGTTTTGTGTTGTTGATTTCATATTTTTTTTTACCTTGTGTAATTGTGTTCATGGTTTTTAAAGATGATGGCATATCACTCAATCTCTTCTCGTTAGCATCTGTCTAATTTGATTAACTTAAACGACAGATGAGATCGGACACGCAATCTTTGATAACAACAACTACACACAAGGCCTTCTGTGCATTAGTGACTGTATGAGACTGATTAGATCTGCGGGTCTATAATATTCCCAAGATTCGGTTTTCTCAAGAAAGACGAGCACTTCTCTCTATGAACCATCAGTTTTGACTAAAATTATAAGGTGTTACAGTGAATCAACCGCAGGCTGCTCGACTAATGGGTGCATTGAGTGAACTGATACTTCTCTGAAGCAACACATGCAGGAGAAAGTTTTTACCTTGAACAGCAGGAACAATCGCTGATAATAAGGTCGTTTCCCCCGTCTATGTTTAGCTCAGCTTCATCCTTCTCATGAGGTTTAAGGAAAGTTTCATCAAGGAGTACATGTTGACTGGAATAAAAGCAGAGATTGGAGGTTTGTGGCAGGTGTTGTGTCGATGTCTGTGTGCTACACAAGGGAAAAGACAGACGTTCAAAACCTCGTCTGAGACACTTTTGTGAAGACAGCAGCGTGTGTGTGTGCTTGAGGAACAGAGAGGGAACAATGAGAAAACTTACGCATTTGAAGGATTCTTCAGGTATCTGGGAAACACTGGATCTGTATGACTGTGTTTAAAGAGCAAAAACACATATTAAACTAGGTTATTCAAAACAATGCTGAAGGAAGCTCATCCGATTACATTTTTTGGATTGAGCCAAGTTTTAGGAAATTATTTCTACTTAGTTCAGTAATATACGAAGTATGAACTTTAATTATGCAAGGGAAACAGTGATCTATTTAGTTCAAAGGGAATCATTTAATTAGATTGTATAGGGAATTTGGACAGAATCACTGTTTTAAGGCTGATCACTGAGTCGGCCGGTGATCAACTCTGCAATGGATATTAAAATCCAAAATATATTGAAAATACTATTAAATAGCACAGTAACAAGATCGGCAGTTTAAGACATTAACTTGCAAGCACAAAACACAAGATACTTCTCTTTTCAAAATAAATAAGACATAAACTAATCTAACACATGAACACGTACATTCACACAAGTTGCAGAAAGTGAGATAAAGTGAGGAAAGGATGAGTTTAAGAGAATGAAAATGTGAAATCCCAAGTTTATGGCAATATGTGCAATTGCATTGACTTGAACAATCATCAATCACTTATTTAACCCTCACATTGAGTTTCTCAATGAGGCTAAAATTTATATTAAATGCACCAGTTCAGCCAGAATCTGGAGTTTGTACTTGCGTTGTCTTTGTGTCAAGGGATTCCCTTCTGTTGTGGTCTTTGCAGAAAGGGGGTTTCCCAAGTTGCTGATTGGCTGGAAGTTCAGTAGTCGTTGAAGTGATGTCTTGGGAAGCCAATGGTTGGGCGTTGGCTGACGAATGGTTTCAGAGTCAGTTGCTGGTTGAATTTGAAGCGGGAGCAGTCGGAGCTGGACTTTGCTGCAAACTTAACGTAACGAAACTCTCAACGGAAAGAAAAGAAATTAAAGTAAAAGAATAAAAGGATGTAATGAGACTAGATGGGTTTTCTTCTCATCGTGGTTAAGTAGCAGCTGCATGTAGGCCAGAGCACGCTGGAACGGCACTCGAAGAATTCACGGGCAAACAGCAGTGGCAAAAAGCATGGCTAAAAGCAATGACTAAAAAGCTAAAAGCAAAAAAGAGAGCATGGCTAAAAGTACAAAGCAAAAGCAATGACGAAAAGCATGGTTTGATGGTGTCCTGAAATTTTAACTCTGCTTTTGGACACATCCCAAAATGGTGTCTTGACCAATTTTATATTATCTGAGCTTGGGGTGTTGCTGTTCCTCCTCACAATACATAAATCAACATGTTATCTGGTCAGTCACATGGTTCGAACTTTCCTGCTCTTGCAGAGTATAATTTTGGACATGATTTCTATAACCAGAATATGATACATTTGACAAAGTACTGATTGGGACAAAAAACATTTCAAGCTAGATTTTTCACACTCATACATTCCAAACATGAATATAAACCCTTAAGCTATTCAATAGTTATTCAAAATACATACATAATGAGTGATTAGGACATGGTAGTCAAATGTTTGGGTTACATACATAATATGGAGTTATGCATAGAAATCATTAGTTGCTCATAAATTGTTACGGTGCACACAGCAGGGAGGAACGAGGAAGACGGACACGAGGAGTAACTTCAAAATAATAGTCTTTAATGAGGACATCAGGACAGGGCAAGACAAGGCAAGGTTCACACAGACAGGAACAACGGGGAATAACAAGTAGACCAGACCAAAGCTAACTAAACAGGCAGGAACTAAATACACATGACAATTACTGATAATGACTAAAACACAGCTGGACAAGACTTAACTAATAATCACACTTAACAAGGACAGGAACAAGACCAAATATGGACACAAGAGGCGGGAACACATGACACAAACAACAGAGGACGTAACATAAATCTTTTATAGACGATTTTGGTGCATAAAAGACCATTTCTGTGCCATTCTGTGGATGTGAGAATATGTTCTGTGAAGACCAAAGAGGTTAAAAGGTCTCATTAGGAATTTCAGTCTGGTTCTTGTCTTTTGTGTCTTTGACCATCTTGGTTACTTGACCCAAATTTGACAATCTCCTTTCTGAGTTGGGATTATCAATAAGTGTTCTTTGAGTCAATGTTGTACGATGTTCTGTGAAAGAGGCTTGTATGTTAGGCTTGCTTCAGACGGGCTGGCGCTAGGGATCTGATTTATGACATGCTGTTGTGTTGTCCTAGGCCTCTTTGTGGAATGTGGCTCTTTTGGTGGTTCTAACACCAATCTGATCGAATCTTAAATTGTCTGATTCACTCTGACATCCTACAATTACTACAAAAATTGATATTATTTTTAAGCAATAATGGATAATTAGTCAATTAAATTAAATAATTTAATTAATAAATAATTACATTAAATTAATAATTAACATATAGCTAAATGTTAAAAAATTAACTATGTAAAGTTAGCTATGTAGATGTTTAGAACTTCTCTACAAATATTTAATATATATTTCATACCCGATGTTTATGTTGTTTATACATGCATCAAAATTTGAATTTTATTATATACAATATGGATTTAAACATCAAAAATATAACAAAAATAGGTCCCACTTTATATTAGGTGGCCTTAACTACTATGTACTTACATTTGAATTAATCATTTGGTACAATGCACTTATTGTGTACATACATGTTTTTACATTGTACTTATATTTTTAAAAATACCTATGTGTAATTACATCTGTAATTAATTTCTGTAATTAAATTGATAATTACACTGTTGACCTATCCTTTACACCTTAACCCACCCTTAAACCTACCCAGACCACCAAACCTGTCCCTAACCTTACCCGTATCCCCCCTCAATAGCAGCAATAGTGTTTTGCAATACAAAATGAACACAATAAGTACATTGTACTTATTTTTTGATGTAAGTACATAGTAGTTAAGGCCACCTAATATAAAGTGTGACCCAAAAATATAATTCATCTAACTGTACATTTAATAAAAATTACAGTTAAAATATTATATATATATATGAATAGTTCATTTGCAAAAACAGATAACTCGGTTTTAAACAATTTTCAAAAAACATGTTTTTTTCATTGTGCACTGCAGTTGGGTTATTTTCATTAGGTTAAAAATTAACTAAGAAATACAGCTGACTAACACAATGTAGGGTTTGATACATAAATATAATTTAATTTAGCTCAAAGGGAATCATTTATGATTTTACAGGGAATTTGAACAGAATCACTATTTTGCAGCTGATCACTGAGTCAGCAGAGATTCACTGAACGAGCCGTATAACATTAATTCTGCACTGGATATTGAAATCCAAAATATAGTGAAAACACTATTAATAAGCACCGTAACAAGATCAGCAGATTAGGACATTAACTTGTAAGCACAAAACACAAGATACTTCTCTTTTAAATATAAATAAGACTTTATTTATATAAACCTGAGACATAAACTAATCTAACATGGACACACGCATTCACACATTCACACGTTGCAGAAAGAGAGAAAGGATGAATTTAGAGAATGAGAATGTGAAATCCCAAGTTTACAGCAATATGTGCTATTGCATAGACCTGAACAACCATCAATCACTTAATTAACCCTCGCGTTGAGTTTCTCAATGAGGCTAAAATTTATATTAAATACACCAGCTCAGTTATAATCTGGAGTTTGTACTTGCGTTGCCTTGTGTTACAGGGATTCCCTTCTGTCGTCGTCGTTGTTGCAGGAAAGGGGTTTTCCCGAGTTGGTGATTGGCTGGAAGTTCAGTAGTCTTTGAAGTGATGTCTTGGGAAGCCAATGGTTGGGCCGTTGGCTGAGGATGGTTTTGGAGTCCGTTGCTGTTGAAGTTTGAAGCGGGTGCAGTCGCTGGACTTTGAGGCAAACTTAACTTTTGAACACGAGACTCAACGGAAAGAAAAGAAACTAAAGTAAAAGAATAAAATGAGTAATGAGACTAGGTGGTTTTTCTTCTCATCGTGGTGTTAAGTAGCAACTGGCCTGTAGGCCAGAGCACGCTCAAAGAGCGCTAAAACAGCGTCAAAACGCTGTGGTGAGAAGAAGAAGAAGAGTGAGAAGGGAAGAGCCGAAAAAAGAAAGATTTGATGGTGTCCTGAGTTCTTAAACTCGGCTTTTGGGACACATGGTGTCTTGACCAATTAGATAGGCTATTATCTTAGCTAGGGTTGTTCCTTCCATCATAAATCAGCATGTTATCAGTCACATGGTCTGAATTTTACACACTCTTGCAAAGTATACTTTTGGACATGATTTCTATAACCAGAATATGATACATTTGACACAGAATTAATTGAAAGAAACGTTTCAAGCTAGAAATGTCAAACTCATAAACACCAAACACGACTAACCTTAAAGTCATTCAATAGTTATTAGAAAGACATACATAATATGTGCTTAAAACATGATGGTCTAATATGTGGTTACATACATAATATAGTTTTATGCCTAGCGATGTCCTTTAGGATGGTTTTATGTGCATATGAAAAAGAAAGTCTCTGTGTAGTTCTGTGGGGACCAAAAGACATGTTCTTTGGACAGGAATTTCAGTCTGGTTCTTTGTCTTCTATGTGTGGGGGAGAAGTCAATCTAAAGAAGCTTGTGATTTCTCTTGTGGAACGCCATGTGGTGGCCATCTCTTTGACCATTAATCTTGACTATTTACCCCAAATTTGACGATCTCCTTCCTGCGTAGAACACTTATCAATAAGTGTTCTTTTGTCTTAATGTTGCGAGCTGTTCTGTGAAAGAGGCTTGTTGGTTAGGCTTGCTCCAGAAGTCGGAGATAGGAATCTTTACGACGTTGTCCTGTTCTCCTGGAATTTCAGCTCCTCATGTTTCGATGTTCTGACTGAATCTTAGTTTGTCTGACTCGTTCTGACGCTACACAATAAAACACAATAAAAACATGATTTTTAAACATATTTACAAACGAAGTGATCTGTTTTTGCAAATAAACTCTTCATATACACACACACATATATATATATATATATATATATATACAGTGGTGTGAAAAAGTGTTGGCCCCCTTCCTGATTTTTACATTTTTTTGGATATTTGTCACACTTAAAAGATTCAGATCATCAAACAAATTGTAATACTACACAAAGATAATGCAAGTAAATACAAAATGCAGTTTTTACATGATGATTTCATTTATTAAGGGAAAAAAGCTGTCCAAACCTACCTGGACCTACGTGAAAAAATTAATCCTAAAAAATTAACCCTAACCCTAATAAATCATGAAAGAACTGTGATTAACCACATTATTTTAGAAAGCTGAGTTAAATTTCACAAGCCAAACCCAGGCCTGATTACTGCCAGATCTGTTGATTCAAGAAATCACTTAAATAGAACCTGTCTGACAAAGTGAAGCATGTTTAAAGAGCAACACATCATTCCGCAATCTTAAGAAATTCATAAACAGCTGAGAAACAAAATAGTTGACATGTATCAGTCTGGAAAGGGTTATAAAGCCATTTCTAAGGCTTTGGGACTCCAGCAAACCATGGTCAGAGCCGTTATCCACAAATGGAGAAAACTTGGAACAGTGGTGAACCTTCCCAGGAGTGACCGACCTACCAAAATTACTCCAAGAGCACAAAGACGACTCATCCAGGAGGTCATAAAAGACCCCAGAACAACATCTAAAGAACTGCAGGCCTCATTTGCCTCAATTAAGGTCAGTATTCATGATTCAACAGTAAGAAAGAGACTGGGCAAAAACAGCATCCATGGGAGAGTTCCAAGGCAAAAGCCATTGCTGACCAAAAAGAACACAAACACAGCATTTCATAAAAAGAACATCATACCAACAGTCAAACATGGTGGAGGTAGTGTGATGGTCTGAGGCTGCTTTGCATCTTCAGAACCTGGATGACTTGCCATAATTGATGGAACCAGAAAATTGATTCTATCAGAAAATCCTGAAGGAGAATGTCCGGCCATCAGTTTGTGACCTCAAGCTCAAGCGCACTTGGGTTATGCAGCAGGACAATTATTCCAAACACAGCAGCAAGTCCACCTCTGAATGGCTCAAGAAAAACAAATCAGTGGAGTGGCCAAATCAAAGTCTGGACTTAAATCCAATTGAAATGCTGTGCCATGACCTTAAACAGTCCATTCATGCTCGAAAACCCTCCAATGTGGCTGAATTAAAACAATTCTGCAAAGAAGAGTGGGCCAAAATTCCTCCACAGCGATGAGAGACTCATTGCCAGTTATCGCAAACGCTTGATTGCAGTTGTTGCTGCTAAGGGTGGCCCGACCAGTTATTAGGTTTAGGGAGCAAGCACATTTTCACACAGGGCCATGTGGGTTTGATTTTGTTTTCCCTTCATAATTAAAAACTTCATTTAAAAACTGCATGTTGTGTTTACTTGTGTTATCTTTGATTAATATTTAAATTTGTTTGATGATCTGAAACATTAAAGTGTGACAAACATGCAAAAAAAAAAAATCAGGAAGAGGGCCAACACTTTTTCACACCACTGTATATAGTGCTGTCAAATGATTAATCACGATTAATCACATCCAAAATAAAAGTTTTTGTTTACATAATACATGTATGTGTACTGTGTATATTTATTATGTATATATAAATACAAACACATGCAGTATATATTTTGAAAATATGTGCATGCATATACATTTATATATTTATATTCTTATATTTTATAGTATATATAAATATATTTAATATATAAACATAACATTTTTCTTAAATGTAGTCATGCATGTGTTTGTATTTAAATATACAGTTTTGGCCAAAAGACATCAATATACACTAAATTATATACATTTTTAACATTTACAACACAGAAAACAACTTGTTCTAACCTGCCATTTCTGAAAAAAAAATACTCTTTTTATACAAAATACAATTTTCCAGTTCAAATCTACTATGATTATGTGTCATGTCTGAATTTATGCCAGTGTGGATGAATTATGTTTGTCCAACAGCTACAATAAACTCACAGTAAACTCATGTTGTGTCCATCATGATGTTTTATCACGGTATCAGAGCTTCTGTCTTTCCCAGCAGAACGGCAGCATGACGCATGATCTCTTATCACACACATGCGTGAGTCTGGACTGAAATGAACTGCTATTGATTGCAGCACTGAAGCTCCAGATAGAAGTGTTCAGAGACACACAGGACATGTGACGGGCCGCTGATCCCACATCAGCACATTGATCTATCTGCTGGAACCTCAATCACCTCCTCACTCGACAACGCGCTATTTGTTCAGCCGCAAATGGTGAATCTACAACGTAAAGCTGCATAACTAGAAACAGCACATTATCATCCATGATAACACTGATGAATCATTTACTGTGCTCAAAGAAAAAGCCTAAATTACTTTTATATTTTTAGAATTTGCCTTGCAAATTAAAAAAAAGAAAAAAAACAATTAATTAATTAATTAATTTATTTATTTATTTATTTGTGATATGTATCAAAATGTTTATAGAAATATAAATAAATATATTGGTATCGGATTGGGCTCTATTTTCAAACATTTCAAAGCCAAAAAATCTCAAATAAATAAATGTATAAATTAATAAATATACAAATGAATTAATTAATTAATTAATACATTAATAAATATATATATACAGTATATACTGTATATATATATATATATATATATATATATATATATATATATATATATATATATATATATATATATATATATATATATATATATATATATATATGTGTATATATATAATTTTTGGGAATAATTATGATTATGCATTTTTCATGTCAAAAATTGTCAATATATAGCTAACTTTATAAAATATATAGTTAGCTACAGTATAACTCTCAAAACAACTTTTAAATATCAATAATAATAATAATAATAATAATAATTGTCATGAATCCGGTCTGTGAATTTCCATTCACTCACCACCAGAGGTCACTCACTCACCACAGTGACTCTTGCACTACACTAAGTGTTGCACGTCACCTCCGGACTACTGTTCCCATCATCCACTGCACTGACAACAAGCACACAGCTGATTCCCATTTGCAGGCCTTACTTAAGCCATGGACTTTCTCTCCCTCACTGCTGAGTATTGTATGCACTTATCGCTGCCCTAGCTTTAGCTACCCTACAGAGCCTTTTATAGTTGTCCTAGTCTTGCCTTGCCTGTTTTGGATTGTGTTTTCCCCTGCCTGGACTATTGCTTTCGTTTTGGATTTACCTCTCTTGTCTAGCCCCTTTGGATATTGTTCGCTGTTGACTGACTCATGCCCGTTCTGGATGACTCTTTGCCTTGTCTGTGATATACTGTACCTGATTGCCACTGTTTGACCCTTGCTTGTTTCCTGACCACATCTTTGTAATAAAGCTCGCACATGGATCCGCATGTCTCTCGTCTCGTTGGCTCTGTTACAAATAATAATAATAACAGCATTTTTATAATTTTATGAAAATGTAATAATAGTATAATATTTTCACCAATTACCCTGTGTATTAACTCCATTTCTAAACATTTAACGCTTCTCTAACATAGGGGGATAACTGAAAATGGCAAAACTGTATTACTGAAACACAACTTCAATGATCCTATCTGATCTGTTTAGTAAACAAGTTGATTTTAGTTATTCTTGGCAAATTTTTAGACTACTGTAAGTTTTCAGGACCCAACAGGAAGTAAATGAGACATTTTAAATGTCAAAAAGACAAGCTAAAAAGAGCTTTCATCGCCTACTGTAAATTAATTTTGTAATTATTGTGTTCATTTAGTCCTGCAGTGTGATACCTCCACATAACAGAATGAGATTCTCAGCATTAATGAGCAGAAAATTACAAAGATACAACTTTAATTATGCTAATATTTTCTTTTAAAAGGCACTTTCCTAATTGCATTATTATTGCATACATGCAGTTTTGTGACCACTTGTAAATGACTGCATGCACTTATTTATTATTATTTATTTACTTTTAAAATCACATGGATATAGAAACGAACTTAAGAAATCAATCATTTGCTTAAAAGTGAAAACTAATATATGAAATTTAAAGAAAAAAATCTATTTCAATAAAAATCTGTTTTGCCCTTTAAAAAAGTCACATTACAGTTGGTGAAAACATAATGTACATTTTATTATGTTTAAAAGGGTCATGAACTGAGAAATCAAAATCTGTGTTTACGAGAGAGGCGAACATACAGGTCTATGCAGAAACCTAACGATAAACTGCATTTGATGAACTTTTTTTAATGAAGATCCAGAACTCGGTCCTTTGTTTGCTCACTTCATTTTACCACAGATTTGTTTGCAAACAATTCACAATTCGACACAGGATTTTCAGAAATATTGAAACTAAAAGATGATGCTGTGTGACTGTATTAGAACTGTTTTTATTACGTGATCACTATTGCCTTGTCTGTTAAACAGATCGTTTGATATGAGCATTTATGCATTTTTAACCTTTTTAACCATCCACCTGTGAGGAATGTGTGCTGTCAGACATACACAACAGTTAGCCGATCACAGCAGCGGGCGTTTACTTCCGAGTCTACAATCCACCACGTCTATTCAAACAGAGCGTTCTGATGAGGAGGTTAAAAAAAGGGAAAAAAAAAAAAAAAAAAAAAAAAAAAAAGGGAAATATGACTTTTTATCTCACAATTCAAAAATCCTTTTTTTTTCTCCTCACGATTATGAATTTATGTTTCACATATCTGATTTTTTTTTTCTTACATTTTCCATCTCACAATTCAGACTTTTCTTTTTTCTTTTTTTTTTTTTTTCTTTTTTTATTGGTAACACTTTAGAATAGGTAACACTTATTCACTATTTAACTATGACTTTTCCCTCAGTAAATTCCTAATTTGCTGCTTATTAATAGTTAGTGCGGTAGTTGGTAAGTTTAGGTATTGGGTAGGATTAGGGATGTGGAATAAGGTCATGTAGAATAAGCCATTAATATGTGCTTAATTACTACTAATAAATGGCTAATATTCTAGTAATATGCATGCTAATAAGCAACTAGTTAAGAGACCTTAAAATAAAGCGTTACCTTTTTTTTTTTTTTTTGAAATTCTGAGATTACATTTTACAGTTTAGACTTTTTTCTTGGAATTCTGAGTTTCTATCTCACAATTCTGGATTTTTTTTCTCTCTTAGTTCTGAGTTTTTGCAATCTTGCAATTCAGACTTTTTACTTGCAATTTTGATCTTGCCATTCCAATTCTGATTTTTTTTTTCTCTGTCTCTTTTTGGAACTCTGAGTTTATAACTCACAATTCAGACTTTGCTTATCATAACCTCCTCTCAAATAAGTCAGTATATTATATTTTTTAGCATTTTATTCCATGACGGAAATAAGCTTCCATAAATATCAGCCTAATCAGACCAATGCAAAAGAAAATAATTAAGAAAAATCCTTTATTTAATGTGGTCCCAAACATTTGGTTTTGCAGAACTGAGTCTCAAAAATTGTAAATTTAGCTTTTTCGGTAACACTTTAGAATAGGGAACACTTATTCACTATTAACTGCGACTTTTCCCTCAATAAATTCCTGATCTGCTGCTTATTAATAGTTAGTAAGTTTATGTGATAAGGAATAAGGCATTAAAATGTGCTTAATTAATACTAATAAATGGCTAATATTCCAGTAATATGCATGTTAATAAGCAAGTAGTTAAGAGACCCTAAAATAAAGTGTTAACGCTTTTTCTCTCTCGGCAGAAGGAAGAGGAAAGTTATGTTACATTAGCGCTGTTTTGCGAATGAGATACGTGAGACTCACTGATGTCTCTAGATATGAGATGTTAATGATGCAAATTGTTTTGGCATAGTTTGACAAATAGAAGTGTTGTTTTTAGCATTCGTTTGGTGCCCGTCAAAGCGTTTTATGTGAACAAGTTAGTCATGACTTCTTCTCACAGACCTGAATGAATGTTGATATGTGAAAATACCTGAAAATAAAGTTCAGGCCTTGTGTAAAATCGGTGGAAGGACAGCAATAAATAAGAGAGTGAATGGAAATGAACTCCATTTCTCTGTGTCATTTCTCAGTGACTGCTCTTGTCATTTAGCTGCATAATGGGAGACACAGGCAACATTTCTCCCATTTATGAGATCACATCGAGCTCTACACAACAGTGAGCAGCTTTATGTTTACATAAAACCACATCCTCATCTCACAAATCAGACAAACAGCCTCACAGCATCCAGCTACAGACACACATTTCACCACTCCACATGTTTTTAGTACTTTAGCCTTTATAATGTAAGGAAAGCTTTAACAACTGCCTGGGCTGGTGAGAAATCAATCAATTATTTCATCTTGAAATGTTTTAAAGTATTTGCATTTGCACTGATAGCAAAAGACAATCACCTTATAGTGCAAATAAAACGAAACATTATCGTTTGTACAAAGTCAGGTATGTCTATATTTTAAGCTTTAAAACTATTTATCCAGCAGACCAACAACAAAGTTTGTCTTGCCAAACTTTACTTTTATTTTTAGTGGACTCAAAAAGCTCATCTCACAATTCCTCATGCATTCAAAACAAATTCCACAAAAACGGTTCATCTCAATGCACCCAAAGCATTTTTAGTATTTACATACACTTTATTTATTTATTTATTTATTTATTTATTTATTTATTTATTTATTTATTTATTTATTTATTTATTTATTTAATTAATTTATTTTTGGTAACACTTTATTTCGATAGTCCACTTTAGACATTCTACTAACAGTAAGTAACTTTGCAACTACATGTCAACTAGCAGTCATTAGAGTATTAGTAGACTGTCTGCTTAATAACTTCTAACACTTTATTTTGATGGGTCCACAACATACATCATACTGACTATGAGAAACTTTGCAAGTATATGTCAACTTATTCTACTAACCATAAACCTACCGTGCTGAGAGTTAGTAGACATGTAGTTGACATGTAGTTACAAAGTTACTTACAGTTAGTAGAATGTCTAAAGTGGACTATCGAAATAAAGTGTAACCTTTTTTTAATGAATGAATGCTGCCTATACTAGGCAACTAGTTTAAATAAATAATAATAATAACAATAATAATAATAATAATAATAATACATAACAAACACCACAAAGATAATTAATCTCAATTCAAAAGTTTTTTAGTATCGAATTGCATATAAGTAATAAGTTTATATAAGTAAATTTAAGTATTATTATTATTGTTGTTGTTTTTATTAATTATTAATATTGTAGCTTTTATTAATTTAGCATTTTCACAATTTCTCATGCATTCACAAAAAAAGCAACAAAGATAATTAATCCCAATGCATCCAGTTATTTTAAGATCATTAAGACACTATTGCAGTTTTTTATTTATTAATTTTATTCTATTTATTTATTTTTCCATTTTCATTTTAAGATTAGTAAAAGTTTTAGTTAGTAATTTTGACATTCTGAATGAAGAAACATTCCTAGGCAACCAGTTTAAATAAAAATAAACTTAATCAATAATTCATAAATGCAGGGCTGCTGCTGGCCAAATGGGTGCTCTAAGCAGAATAGTATTGTTTGCCCCCTCCCTCAAAAAAAATAAAATAAATAAAAAATAAATAAATAAATAAATAAATAAATAAATAAACACCTACTATAAGGGGTCAAAATAGAACTTTAATAAAATATAAAAGTAAATAAAAAATTGTAATTACATTGTATTATTTGTAATTTACAATTGTAGCTCTAGACAGTTACCTATGGCTATGATTTTATTAATACAGTTGTCTGATTGATTTTATGGTCTCAAGCATTCAGAAATCACACAAAATAAAAGTAAGCAGTTTTACTACGATAAAAACATGGTTAATTTAGGTAAGGGTTGTGATGGCCACATGTTTTTTTTTGAAGAAGAAGAAGAAGAAGAAGAAGAAATTAAAGAGGCTGTAGCAATTCTATCACAAAAAGGTGGCCAAAAATGACAAATTAAGTGGAAATTTGAATTAAATGTTTGGTCAATATTAAACAAGGATTTGATCATCCTGTAACAACAGCAATTATTAGGCTTTTGGTGCCCTTTGCTGGCATTTGTAATAATGTAAATTGTTTATTTTGTATTACATTATGTATTTTAACAGTGTTATTCAATGAAACCATATTTAAAAAAATACATTGCCTCATTGTTTTTATATAATAGCTACATTTTAAGTCGTGGAAACTAAAATATTGATTCAGATGCGTTGTTGCTGGTGGTGAAATTATTACCTACATTAAAACACATTACTAATGTCAACAATCAAGAAAGTGTCACAGCATTATGAACGTAGTTACCTGAAACTTAAGTGATGTTTCACTCGATTGGGATGTTCTCTTTTATTCTGGACGGCAAGGGCAGTGATTGTAGCATCAAGTGTATTTTACTGTATTAAATGTATTTATACCGATTTCATCGGGCTTCAAAAATTCTTCACAAAGAATGGCCTTCTCAGCTGCCATAGTTGCAACTCTTGCGTCATCAGAAAAGGGTGTTCAACGCACCACCGTTTCCATTTAATAAACGTTTTGCATCTTTTTGTCGGGGCTGAACGCAGCCGAGGTGAGAACGAGGAATGGTGCATCACGTGTGCTTATAATGCCTACTGAGTTCATCATAAAATGCATTTTTTATAATTATATATGTATATATAATATAGATTTTTATTTATGTATATGTATATGCTAATATTAATATAGAACGAGTAGAGAGCGGCGGTACTGCATAAATGCAACAAAGATAATCAACCTCAATGGATCCAAAGCAGTGTTATGTTTGCATACTTAATATAGGATTGTAGTTTTTATCAATATTTAGAATTAATTTTTATGTTTTTCAAAGTTCTAGTAATTTTGGCGTGCATGTGTGTGTGTGTGTGTGTGTGTGTGTGTGTGTGTGTGTGTGTGTGTGTGTGTTTGATTTGGTTTTGGCAACTTGCCTTGGCAACAAGGTGAAATAAAATTGATTTAGAAATGAATTTAATTATTTTTATTTTTACATTCCTTCCTTCCTTCCTTTGTTCATTCATTCATTTATTGTTTATGGTCTTGTTATGGATAACTGTAATAACCCTGATCCAAATACAAAATATATTTCAAAGAGTTTCCAAGACCACACACCTCACAAAAGCCCATCTTATTTTTCTTTGGAAAGGCTTATTCTAGCAGACTGGGAGGTTATAAACATGACCTTGTTTCCCAGCGGACTGATCAAAACCCCTTCATCCAGAAATCGCATGAAGCCAATCAGATAAGTGCTCTCAGTTTTGAGAAATCTCCTGCTATTTCGGTGCAGCGTATGCATCAGACGGTCAGCGCACGGTCTGTGGGTGAGCCGTCTGACGCTGAGACCAGAATAGAGCTCAGTCCAGGTCATTAATGCAAAAACTGTCTGCCTCAACAAATGTTAGAAGCTGCTTGTGCTCTGAGCTGTTATATTACCGTATTCATCTTACTGTGCCTACAACTTGGATGATTTATGTCTTTCTCTGAGGATCAGGAGGGAGAGTTTTAGTGCACATCCAAAAAAATGATTTGCATGATCAATGCAGGGCCAATGCTTCGATGAAGCACCATTACCTGGATATTATTAGTAAAATGACTAGTTTGCTCAGTGTAATTGTTATGCTGCTAAAGGTCAAAGGTTAAATCAAAGGTTTTGTTTTCAGGTGACTTGAGATCAGCATAAATGCATGTTGTTGATAATTAAAGAGTGTTTACATGCACAACAAAATGCTGAGGACTATCAAAAACCAGCTCATTATAACACCTGATTTAGATGCAAATCAATAAACATGCAAAAAAAAAAAACACCAGAAAATGGCTCCATGAGACTTTTCATGAGGCACAAAAATGCCTGAAATCAGGCGTAGTTAGAAGCATTTGTTGATGTACTGTGTGGAGTTTGTTACAGGATTTACACTTCAACAGGTACAATATACAACTCAAGAGAAAGTGTTTCCACTTATCCTAAAATTCTATCCTATAAAAAGAAAATTGTTGGCATGCATTACGAATATACAATAAAAAAATAATATGGAAAATTCTTTGGAAGAATTTGATGAGAAATGTGTGACTTCATATTGAGTTCTCTGACTTTAAGCCGGTTTCTGCCATGGGATTAAAGGGAAAAAAAAGGTAATTGCAACTTTTTTCTGTCAGGACCACTATCGTCCAAGATGACTGACAATTAGCATACAGTTTGGATTGGCGGTATGGTTTCATTCTGGGCAAGAACTCCCTGCGCATCCATGCAGCCCAGCATGGATAAGAGCAGGAAGAACAGCAATAATCCCCCAAAAACAAAACCATATGCTTAATATCCCCCAATAGAGCCCTGCATTTTGGCCCAGGCCCAATGGGCCTCGACTTTTTTACGTCCCTAGGGCCGGCTTCGGGCCAGGCTTTGGGCCAATTTTCACGTCATAGTTCAGACGCAGACCGGGCCTCTGGCTTGTTTTAGACTTATTTTTATATTTTAGACATCCATCAATTAGTGATGAAAAAAAATTCAGCGCTGGTGGAAACAACACGAGTCCATGCCACCACGACTGTCAAGAGCGGCTCGACGGTGTTTACTGTCCTGCGGCAGCAGCAGCAGCAGCAACAGCAGCGAGTGCCGTCAGCACAGCTGAAGAAAGTGAAGCCTCAGCAAAAGTAATTACCATGAATGTGTCTGGGGGAAATGGTAAGGAGAGATATTTGAATTATTTACTAATAAACTAGTGTTTTATGTGTCAGTGTTGCAAAGACGATGATGACGATACATCTCCTCATTAGACGCGCCTTTAGAGAGAAGTGCATCTTCACAGATTATGATTATAATGAAAGAGTTTTTGTTTTCAATTTGATTGATTTTGTTAAGTAGTAATTTAAAGCTTTCTATAGATATATTTATCATGTCTGTGAGGCACGTATTCACTGACTTTCGGTTAATTTTTGTGAAGAGCTCCTGTTCAAGAGAAGACGGCAGAAAGCGCATTATTGTTTTCTTTATTTTATAAAAGTACAGTGTTTTGTTGATATTGTGAGTGCACACAAATACAAGTAGAGCCTTTACAGTTATGAATGATGTATTACTCTTACCTTTATAAGCAAAAAACTATTAATTAAGCCTATTTTAAGTCGTTTCCACTGAAACAAATTGATTGTGCTGGTGCCTCCATGTCCTGCGCTTTAACTTCCACTCTCCGCACAAACTACTGGATACAGCATGCATTTATCTAGGTTTAACTTTTAAACATTGTTATATGCTTGAACTGTTTCAGTATATCTATATATTTTATTTTAGGCAAGTTGTGATGATTTGAAAAGGCTTAAGCCCGGCTCACACTGTGCAATTTTGGCCACGATTTGGTCATCTGGGACAAATTTTGAAAATCCTAAAAGATTCCTATAATCCTAGGCTAAAATCGGTTGTCTTTGATCGCTGGTTTGACATGTTCACCAAGAGCCGATTAATGGCCGTTGCGATCAAATTTCACCTCCGACGAAATTCTGGCAGTGTCAGAAGATTTAGCTAACAGTCCTGCAGTGTGACTATCCCTAGGACAAATATCAAACTGTCTCCGTTTTTCAAGGCAAGCTATGAGCAGAATTAATGCTTGAGAATTATTCTATCAGCCATAAACTCCAGCGCTCCCGTCCTCCGCTCACGGAATTCATCTGATATGTTTCTTTTTTATATAAACACTGGTTGCGCCGCTGTTTTCATGTGGGTGTGTATGAATACATACACTATTCTTCTTAAACACGCCGGTATTGCCGTCGTTCGTATACTTTTCATGACAGCCAACATTTCGGTCCCGCGTGCAATGCAGTTTGCAGTCTCTGGACGTGTATGGGTTGATAATGTAAAACTCCGGAAAAGATTTCTTGCGCGCACCCGTTTTTAACTCGTCTTGACTGTCGTACAGTCTGACATTAATGACAACTGAGATCCCATAGTATGACATGATCATCATGTTCGTACAGTCTGACAAGTACAATCCTAAAGGACTTTTAAAAAAATCGCACAGTGTGAGCCCGGCTTTAGTTGATCAAACATTGGCTATGATTAGTCTGCTGGTCTGCCACTGGCTGCTTGATCGTTACTTTAAAAAACTTATTTAACAAACAAAAAATGCTCCAAACGTTTTTCTAAATTAACTTAATAATAATAAATCTCACATTTCAGTATATTTTTTATCACAATGGTGAGTTGATATCTTAGAATTCCAAATTTCATTCTTAGAGTTCATGTCTTAATTCAGACTTTTGTTCTAAGAATTGTGAGGGAAAAGACAGCTATAAACTCAGAATAATGAGCTATAAAGTCTCAATTACCTCTTTTCCCATACTTTTCCACCTTTTTCTGGTCAGAAAAATCTCAGAAGCAGGAAACCAGCTAAAGTCTCCATTTGAACTAATTGCTATCTCAAAAAAAAAAAAAAAAAAAAAATATGGTTTTAAAGAATGTTGATTAAAATGTTTCATTATAGGAAGTCATAAGGTTACATGAAACTTTTTCTCTATATATATATCAGGAATAAGATTGGATTGGCACTTGGACTCTATGTTTATTGATTTTTCTTTTATTAATAACCTCAAGGACTTCAATAATATAAGGGTAAATGCAGGACCATGTTTTATATCCACCTAATCCAAATGAGGACAAACAGAGCTGAAGCAGAACATGAGATGCTGATGCTGCCCAAGACATAATGTACAAGGTCAGAGTTTTAATCTTCTTTGCAGTGTGTTTTAGACATCATAAGTCACAGGTCGTTAATTCTCAGAGGGACAGTTTGTAAAACAGAAGATGTGCAGCCAACAGATGCTTCCAAACAACATTTCAGAGTCTGATGTACAAGGCAAATCATTTTAAAGTTCTACGGTTCCTTAGTAAACCGTCTATATGATGAGTCAAAGAACCCAGGAGGGCTTCATGAAAGACCTAAAGGCCATATACTGATGCAAACAACCTACTGTATAGTGTAACGCCAACTCCAATAATCCATACAGCAACTCAAGCGTGAATCTCATGAAATGTCCAAGTGACATTCAACCCAAAATCAAGAGACGTGCACTGCCAATGTTTTAAATATTAGAAATGTGTATTTTGTAATGAAGAAAATGAAAGCTATTTTAGGACTAGCATTTGTGAATAATGTTGGGTAACACTTTAGTATAGGGACCAATTCTCAATATTAACTAGTTGCTTATTAGCATGCATATAACTAGATTATTGGCTGTTTATTGGTACTTATAAAGAACATAACAATCTTATTAATGAGCAGTAATTAGGAGTTTATTGAGGCAAAAGTCATAACAGTTTATTAATAGAGAGAACTGGATCTTAATATAAAGTGTGACCATCTTTATACAGATTGTTATTATTTATAATATACAGGCTTGTTTTTGTTATATGCTTGGTGTTAAGTAAAACAGTGAAATAAAATATTAAATAAAGTAATGCCAATTGAACGAGAATCACTACACACACACACACACACACATATGTGTGTGTGTGTGTGTGTGTGTGTGTGTGTGTATGTGTATGTGTGTGTAGTGATTCTCGTTCAATTGGCATTACTTTATTACAAAATACATGAAAAGTTGTAAATAAATAAATAAATGTAAAAGGTCAAAGAACCATTCATATCAGAAGCAATCAAAACAACAAAAGAGCAACAATATATTTTCCCTGATCATTTCTGACCCTGCTTCAAGAGAAACATCACTAATTGATAAACACTGCAGTATCATTAACAGTTCTGTCGGTTATATTGTTTTTCCTTCATTGCAAAGAGGAACATATTTGAGTAATATGACTTGAAAGAATAAGAGGCAAATGTCAACGAATTTAAAGTTTGTCCACGTTAACTACAAAACGTGAGATTAATTGATAATATTCACTTTAATTTACTGACAGCCTTAAGCTAAATTTGAAAACAAATATAATCATGTATGCTGGTTTGCACATCATTCTCTTTAGATATTAGTAAAATTAATAATAACAATAGCTATAACCTCTCCTTTTTGAAGTGGCGATTGAATTTCGATGATTCGATGATTATGATTATATGGTCAGTTTTGAAGTGTTTATATCCAAAAGAACGATTATCTTATTTCTTTCTTTTTCTGTGCTTGTGGAGGGTCATGCAACCCCACAGACATATTTACAGTTGCTGTAAAGTCATTGCCAAGTCATGCAATTCAAGTCAAGTCAAGTCTTGAGTCATTTGGATCTGAAGTCAAAGTACTTTTCTTTTGTTTCTTTTTTTTTATTAAGGCAAGCAAGTCACACGTCCTTAAATTTGCAACCCGAGTCAAGTCATGTAACTACAGTCCTCCACCTCTCATATTTGAAGCAAAAGACTTTCAAAGCAGAGATGTTTGAGACTACCGGCTTTTCGTCTTTGCAAGAATTTCCTTGCAGAAGAAGCTGGTGTGTCTCCAGAGTCCTCCAAACACTCCCTCCTCAATTAATTTCCAGCAGCATCTTTCAAAGGGATCATAAACTCACAGAGGAGAGCGAGCCGCTGCATATCTGGAGTGACACAGGCTTTTAGAGCTTCACACACAGCAACGTATGCATTATATGCTTTATTTATGACAGGACAGCTACACAAGCTAGTGCTTTTTGTCATAAACTAATTTAGCAAAAAAAAAAAAAACACTTTGCCAGTGGTGTGAACTTTCAAGAAATTATCTTATGCAACTTGAAAGGTCAAAGAACCATTAGTTTTAGGGTTTGATCATATTTTACAAATTACATTGTATAGGTTTAAATTTATTTTTTTATTTAATGAAATAACCTATAAAATACGTATGTCCAGACAGACAGACAGACAGACAGACAGACAGACAGACAGACAGACAGACAGACAGATAGATGATAGATAGATAGATAGATAGATAGATAGATAGATAGATAGATAGATAGATAGATAGATAGATAGATAGATAGATAGATAGATAGATAGATAGATAGATAGATAGATAGATAGATAGATAGATAGATAGATAGATAGATAGATAGATTCAAGAATTTGGGTGAACTTCACAAGGAATGGACTGAGGCTGGGGTCAAGGCATCAAGAGCCACCACACACAGACGTGTCGAGGAATTTGGCTACAGTTGTCGTATTCCTCTTGTTAAGCCGCTCCTGAACCACAGACAACGTCAGAGGCGTCTTAGCTGGGCTAAGGAGAAGAAGAACTGGACTGTTGCACAGTGGTCCAAAGTCCTCTTTTCAGATGAGAGCAAGTTTTGTATTTCATTTGGAAACCAAGGTCCTAGAGTCTGGAGGAAGGGTGGAGAAGCTCATAGCCCAAGTTGCTTGAAGTCCAGTGTTAAATTTCCACAGTCTGTGATGATTTGGGGTGCAATGTCATCTGCTGGTGTTGGTCCATTGTGTTTTTTGAAAACCAAAGTCACTGCACCCGTTTACCAAGAAATTCTGGAGCACTTCATGCTTCCTTCTGCTGACCAGCTTTTTGAAGATGCTGATTTCATTTTCCAGCAGGATTTGGCACCTGCCCACACTGACAAAAGCACCAAAAGTTGGTTAAATGACCATGGTGTTGGTGTGCTTGAAACCTGGGCTTTCATACCACCTCAGCAGTGCCACAAACTGATCACCTCCATGCCACGCTGAATTGAGGCCTTAATTAAAGCAAAAGGAGCCCCTACCAAGTATTGAGTACATATACTGTAAATGAACATACTTTCCAGAAGGCCAACAATTCACTAAAAATGTTTATATATATATATATATATATTTTTTTTTTTTTTTTTTTTTATTGGTCTTATGAAGTATTTTAATGTGTTGAGATAGTGAATTGGTGGGTTTTTGTTAAATGTGAGCCAAAATCATCACAATTAAAAGAACCAAAGACTTAAACTACTTCAGTCTGTGTGCATTAAATTTATTTAATACACGAGTTTCACAATTTGAGTTGAATTACTGAAATAAATGAACTTTTCCATGACATTTTAATTTATTGAGATGCACTTGTAGATAGACAGATAGATAGATAGCCAAAGAACCATTAATTTGACTGCAACAATATTAAGTGTAATAAATCAATAGATATAGATATGCAACTTTTTACTCAAGTAAATGGGCAAAACACAAACATTTGTGCAATACATTCATCTTGTGAGGTCGTTGCATGGCACATTTCGAACATATCTCTTCATTAAAGCGCTCAGTTAATTTTCACTTCAAGTGATAAGAGCTCTGCCCGCATGGCCCGCAACCTAATTATAGAGTTACAGCATCCTCACAATTACTCTTCAGAAGTCCTCCCACAACTTTAAACAAACTTCAGGCATCTGTAATGCCAGCACAGTGATTCCTCACTCCCACAGCCGCAGATAGCATCCATCTCATCTCCCCTGACCACAAAGAGCTGCGGATCAATGCCAGCCAATTAAAGGCATCTTCTTTATTTAAAAGCCCAGCGCAGATCCTTCCATTCGGCAGCATGTGGGCTGTTAGATTGAGCTCATCTCTTATGCGGTCCCACACTGCTCTGCGGATGCCGTCCCCATATATTCCACTGAAACTAAATTAACACTTGTGCTGCGTCCGTGTGCGAGAGATCTGCAAATTAGCACATACACAAATGGAGGCACTTTCAACTTTAATACAGTCTACTTCTGAAGTCACACAAATGAATTATTAGACACCACCACAAACCGCAGGGATCTGCTGATAATGCATGCAATGCACCAATTACTAAAGGCAGTCCAATTTATTTACAACACAACTCATGTGCATGTTCTTTCAAAGTCAACAATCAAAACTCACCCTACTGAAAAAAAAAGAGAGACACTTTACACAAAAATTAAATCTGCCATTAATTCCAAAGCTATAGCTCTCTAATAAAATCAAAAATGTTACCTTAGGGCTGCATATTTCAATAATTCGTATTTTTAAAAAAACGTTTCTGAAAGAAGTCTCTTAACAGCTGCGTTTATTTGGTTAAAAAAAAAAAAAAACAGTGAAATGTTACTTCAAAGCATCATATTTCATGTGGACAGCAAAAGGAAAGATTTTACTTTTGTGGCTTTTTCTTCAAGTTTTCTTATTTTGTGACGGAAAAGTCACTTTTTGGTGCAAAAGTTTGCAGTTTAAATAGCTATTTCCCATGTAAATATATATAAATTTAGAATCTAATTTATTCCTGTGATCAAAGCTGAATTTTCAGCATCATTACTCCAGTCTTCAGTGTCACATGATCCTTCAGAAATTATTCTAATATGCTGATATGCTGCTCAGTAAACATTTATGAATATTATCAATGCTCAAAACAGTTGGGCTGCTTCATATTTTTTGGAAATTGTGAGACATTTTATTTTTCACAAATCTTTACCAGGGCTCAAAAAATTGCTTCCAAAATGTTTGCATTTTACACATTTGTAGCATTTGTGCGAGTGCAAATAATTGTTGTGGTGCGACCTGCTTTCATTTCACTGTAACGCATTCGTGAGTTACAGTATGTGGCTGTTGTGAGCTGATGCAGTGACCAGTCCATCGTTGTATCCGATGTTACATAACCAATTCAAATACAACTGTAATGCTGATTTTACATCGGTTATTAGCCATCAGTCACTCACTCCCTTTCTCTGCACTCCGTCATCACATGAGAGGGAGCTACCTCAGAACCGGTAAACGTTTTTGCTGTAAACGTTTTTTGTTCCAGACTTCTCTGTTCCACACTTGCAAACTGCATTACAATCATTTTCCAAAATGTGATTTGTGTGGAAATATTTTGAAGTCTGTAAATGGCTTTTAACAGAGGCCAGAGATGCAAAGAGGAGAAAATAGCTACTGTAGCAGGCAGATCAAGCTCACTGTTCACAATGTGCAAAATAAAGAAAATCCTAAATAGGGTTGGGGGTTTATATGAATGTATTTCTGAGGGGAACTGACTGTCTTCAGAAAAATTTAGATAGTATTGTCTTTTCAACTTGTCTCTGTATTATGCATATTAAAGTACAGCTGCTTTGTTTACAGCATTAACCAAGGACACATTGTATTGCTGCTGTTCCATAAGTGCCACCTGCTGGCAGAGAGTGAATCTGTGTCTCATCCAGTCCGTCTGCAGTTTTTGTTTCATGCAGATATGATTTGTGTGGCATAATTTCACAAAGCTCAAGTCAGACCATTCTGTTTTTGCTTCAGATTTTGATTGTAATCTAAATCAGAAACTCATGCATGCAGCATCTTTGTCTGGATCATTAAAATGCAGTGGTTGCCTCGAATTCTAAATGGCTGTACAGAGATCGACCTGTAATAGAGCAAATAAACATCTTGTTCATGTACTCATATTTTCATTCTGTTTTGTCTCTTGCTTAAAATTGTATTATTATTATTATTATTTAAATTGGCTATCCAAATCAGATCATTTGCTTGTAAAACATCAGCAGTCAGAATTGGCTATGAAAGATTGGTGCATCCCTAACAAGAAATGCCAGGAATGTATGAGGCAAAGAATTCAGGATCAGGTTCGATTGTTGAAGCTTTTAATCATCATGATGCTGCCGGCCGTTCCGCTCGATTGGCAGTTGCAGTGCTCCTTAATATTCAGCAGGTGCTCCTAAGTTTTAGCACCAGTGCTACCAAGTAAATAAAAAGTTAATTTCGAGCCCTGTTTGATTAATAGAAGTTCAGAAGAACAGCATTTACTTGATACATAAATATTCTGTAACATTATAAATGTCTTTACTGTCACTTTTAATCAATATAATGGATCCTTGCTTTTTAACAGAATTAGGTTTAAAATTGAGCAATTGTTTATAATTTTAAAAAAAAATAACATTTCTTCTTCATTATTAACTTTCTGCCTCTGAAATGAGTTTTCTTTTTTGTCACCTACGCCATGTGGGCACTGAAACTAATAGCTAAATCAGCAGCTATTTGGGATTGTCTTGGCAATCTTGCATTTAGGTTTGGCTCAGTGAAAGCACTTTTTTTGATCCAAACCAGTACAGATATTATATCACACTAAATTAAAGTCATTCTGAACTTGAAAACGTCACATCACAAAAAGAAAAGTTACAAATGTTGTCTAAAATTGCGGTTTTTCTCTTTTTTCCAAATATATCTGATTACCCATGCTCCACAGTCATTTGTCTTACCTTAAGACATATCAAAATAAATATGACTCTAAATATATCACTTGCTATGGAAGAAGAAAAAAAAAAGATAATACATGCAATGAAATCAAAAAAGACAGAGAAATTGCATCAGATGCCCAGCTGAACATCTCGTCCTTCCAGTGTTTATCTGACAGATGCATCGGCCCTCATCTGTGCCTCACTGAAGCTAAGGATGCTCATCCAAAATATCAATGCAGGCCAAGGGCACTGGAAACTGGAATAAATTACAAGTCTATATAAAACCATACATACATGTGAAATAGTGATGGCCTTGAACAGAGCATGACCCTTCAGTCCCCTCAGATTCACTGGTCCCTGAGGAGAGACTCAACCTACTTCAGTACAGCTCTGATTGATTAAAGACTGATCCTGAGTCATATGAGGAGACATACGATACATTACATCATGAGTCCAGTCCCTAGATTTTTAATTGTGAGGTTGATGACTCATTTCAGACACCAGTCAACGCTCACAGACAATGCTGCACATGCAAAACACCCTAAAACACCAAACTTACCCCAGCATGTTCAACATCAGACAGTTAACTAAAGCTAAAACTGAAATTAAACTATTTAAAAAAAAAGTAAACATTTTGTTACTTTAATTAAAATAGAAATTAACAAAATTAAAAAAAAAAAATATCTAAAACTGAAATAATAATTTATAAAAATGATATAGACATATAAAAAAACAGATTACTAAAACTTGTAAAATGAAAACAGAAAATACAAAAAAAAAACGAATTCAAAATATTAATAAAAGCTAGAACAGTATCGCAATGATAGTAAAATAACACGGTTCCATATGGTCATATTTTGTTATTATTCTGTATTTATATTCAGATGAATTTACATGTATTTCAATTTGTAACATTTGCATGCAATGTATAAATTCAATTTTGTTTTGCCTTTTTGTAAATTAAAATTTTGTTTCAATAAATTATTTTATTATGCATGCAAGGGTAAAACCAGCATGAATTATACTGAATGTCAAGGAAGACTGCATACAATTGTTCATATTATTTTGGCATATTAAAGTGTGCAAGCATTGAAAATGTCAGATGTACTGTAATTTGTTTTCTGCTATTCACACTCTCATCCAAAAAAAAACAATAGATTTGGGCCACATTCAGCTGTGCTGTAAGACTAGGATGAACACAATATTTCCGTTGCATCTCAAATGGAGACTTTTGCTGTTTTCTGTCTCAAAAAAGTGATCTCACATGTCTCAAGCTTAAATTTGCCAAGATACTAAAGTCTGCTATTGAAAGTCAGAGATCTCAATATGAACTCAAGCATTTCTCATCAGGACTAAATCAAGATCTCCCGGGACTAAATCTAAGGACTTTAGGAGAAACATCCGAGAGTAGAAAGAGCAAAACTATCCTATAGTACTGACACATTCTGTAAGGATTATTCCACAAAAACACATCTTAGATTAAAATGAATATATTTTATTTTTCATGCAAACGCAATTAATGTTAGTTAAAGGGTTACTCCACCCCAAAATGAAAATTTTGTCATTAATCACTTACCCACATGTCGATCCAAACCCGTAAAAGCTTTGTTCATCTTCGGAACACAATTTAAGATATTTAGGATAAAAACCGGGAGACTGTCCCACTGACTGTCAAACAGTTAACACTGTCAAGGTCCAGAAAAGTATGAAAGACATCGTCAAAATAGTCCACCTGCCATCAGTGGTTCAATCTGAATGTTATGAAGTGACGAGAATACTTTTTGTACGCAAAGAAAATAAAAATTACACAAGCCTCCTGGTTTTAGCAAGTTGTGCTAGCTAGTTGTACGGGAAAAGACTAAGTAAACTACACTTTTTGTCATAAGCAAGCAGCTGGCGGCAGACGATTAGGTATTAGTCTACCTACATCCTCTGACTAACATCGGACTGGCGAGTTTGAGTCCGTGAGATCTACGCAAAACTCGGGGCGTGACACTGTGCGACATTAGGTCCCCAGTGAACGGATAATTGAAAGTATGGGATGTCTACAATAATCAAATATCTAAATTAATATATAATCGATATTTGTGATCAGTTTTTAATTAGATGTACAGTCTAAATTTAATGATCACTTGAAATCGGAGTCAGATTGAACACGGAGCTAGATTAAATTGAAACTAACCGAATACGCATTAAACCTTCAACCAGGCCACTGGACCTCGCTTTTTGGGCCGCTGCAAAATCCCGCTTTTGGATTCTTACATTATCCTTTGCATCTTTTTATAATCATCATAATTGTTCATGCCACAACAGATCATAATAATGAGTGTCTGGATGCAGCTCTTGAGACTCCGATAAACACCAGTTATAAAACTCAACAAATCACCTACTAAACCAACTTCATCTTCCCCAAACAAACCTAAATACAAATCTAATCACTGATCAGAAACCCAATTATATCAAACATCATCAAATTGTATAGTTCACATAGAAGGTCAGGCTTGACTTTCAGGCTAAGAGAATATGAAGCTTATAAGTAGTTTGAGTTGAGTGAACTGGTGAAGCATTCGTTTGATAAGTTCATGTATCAGCAATGAACTGCACTGGCCAATGCTACTTCAGAACGATGTCATTATAAAGAAAGAGAGCTCAACAGGCCTGTAAAATCTTTGTAAGTCACTTTGGATAAAAGCACCAGCTAAATGACCAAATGAAAATGCTGCTCATCTTTAGCTTGCTAGTTATAATGCAATATGTAGAATATTATAATAAAAACATGAGCGAGCGAGTGAGTGAGTGATTGAGTGAGTGAGTGAGTGAGTGAGTGATTGAGTGAGTGAGTGAGTGAGTGAGTGAGTGAGTGAGTGAGTGAGTGAGTGAGTGAGTGAGTGAATGAAACCTCAAATGTCAGATTACAAAATGCACTTTGGGTAAAGAAAAATGCATCTTGAATATCAAAATACATTGTAGATATCAATGCAAATGTGTTTGAATTAGAACAACTTTTAAATATTGGATATTAGGATAATAAGAACTATACTGTATAGACAGATATTTAAAATAAATAAATACAATGAAATAATTAATTAAATATTTATATTATGAGCTGTTTGGACTAAATGCAAATATAGACAAATAATTAAAATATAATTAGTATTATAATATAATATAATAATATAAAATTAATATTACATAGCATAATTATTATTATTATTATTATTATTATTATTATTTCCCATTTTATATAGAATACATCTAAATATGTATTTTATACAGTGAGCATTTATTTTTTCCTTTTTTTTCTGTAATGTGGAGAGGATTAATGGAACTCTGTGAGGTCTGGTGTTTTGTCTGGATGGCCTTCTTAGCAAGATGTGAGGTTATTACTTTCACTGAAGTTGATTATAGAAGTGCATTACACAGTGTGTCCCTTTTAATTTTTCATTACTAACCATCTACGGTGACCAAATCTGAAGAAATATCTTGTTTTTAAACATGCAGACCAAGGTTTTCTTCACTAGCAACTGCAGATTAGATCATAAAGTAGCATTAAAGTCACTTCAGGTTTGGAAGTCATAATCACAAATTAATACATTTTCCAGTGACTTTTCACTTTAGTGCTAATGCAACAAAATAAAGAGAAAATAAGTGATTCAGCTCCAGTCCTTGTGCACCATTACTATGCAAACAATTCCCTGAAGAGTTGCCATCAACCCTGGAAACTGAGGGGAAGTCAATCACCTTTTGTCTTAGACCTGCAATTCTGCCTCGTCATCTCGCCGAACCCTCTCATTAGATGATTTACTGAGGCAGGAACATCTTAAATACGGACCATTATTATTCTCCTGAAGACACAACAGGATGATTTCTGGGAAGCTCTAAAGCACTGGAGCATTACTTAAACAAGCCCATCATCTTCTCCGTCTGTTTGCTCCCGGTTTAGGACACATTCTGAATATCCGCTGCGATTACGAGGCCAAATGGGATTTCTAACAGGCGACGCTTTTTAAAATCAGTGTTGGATCATCGGATGCTTCGGTCAACAGCGAGCGAACGACCTCTACAAATGTTCAAGAGCTTTTCGTAAAGTCTTGTTTCATTATTTCCCCATTTCATCCTAATTGAAATGTTTTCACTCTTTTCTTGTACTCTCGATGATCTCTAGTCCCAACGGTCTTAATTGTCCCTGTGTTGCTATTACAAGATCCCTAATAGTACTTGAGATTTTGAGCTGTTGTTTGAGAGATCACCTTCAGACTTTATTACACTAGAAGATTGGGAGGAGCACGCCGTGTAATTACCTCTAGAGACAGGCTGTTAATTAATAAAGCTCCTCTCCTTGACGTCTTTGTATCGTGTTATTGGCTGGGAAGCAAGAGCAAGAGATTGTGCAATACTGGAGATCCAAAAATAATTATAAACTGTCCTAATTTCACCAATTCTCATGCTATTGATTGAGCCACAAGTTGTTTTGAAAGAGCCGAAGTGATAAACTCATCAAGACTTGTTTTGTTCTTTAAAAGAAATTGCTTCTTTTATTCACCAATGGTGCGTTAAATTGAATTAAACAAATGGTGTTCTTCGTACTTTGTTTATTAAAGAACTGCGGAAAAAAAAAAAAAAAAAAAAAAGATGTATTGCTGTTTCTACACTTCATTAGGAGAATCACCATTTTCAACAGTGAAAATATGAGAAAAGGTTTTTAAATGGCAATTCGCTATGATTTGAGGGAAAATGGGTCTCTGCTATCACAGGTAAACAGGCAATCCTAAATATAATACAGTTCATTTAAATAGCAGTGAAATGTCTCAACTGTATTGTTATTATAGTTAACCAAAACCAAAAACCATTTTAGAAAACTGTCAAATAAAACATTGAAATAAAATAAGCATTAATGAAGGTATTTCTCATTAAAATACTTAGTTTTAGTGTATATATATACACATACACACACACACACACACACACACACACATACTGTCACATTTCACGGGGAGTCAAGGGAGCCAGGAACGAGGAGACGAGGAGAAGCAGATAATTCACAAATAGAGTCTTTAATATCCAACAGGGTTACAAGGAGCACAGGCAGGGAAGACGTTCAAGGACCGACAAACACTAACAGCATGGACTGGCGCTTTTAAAGACTGGACAATCGAGGAACCAAGGAGAGACACCTGGAATCAAAATAGGATCTAGTGGACAAATAGTGGGATGATTGGAAAGGATGAGTTTGGAAACTTCCGTCTCTGAGAGAGGAGAGAGTGTGTATTTGTCGTTATGAAGTTATCATTAGTTTGTTGTGTGAGGAATTGGTCACTGATGGTTCTTGTTTTATTTGTGAAGAAAATAGAAAAGTCATCAGCTGTAAGAGTTGATGAAGGAGGAGGGGGAGGAGGGGGAGGAGGACAGAGGAGAGAAGAGAACGTTTTGAAAAGTGTGCGAGAGTGAGAACAGTGGTTAATTTTGTTTTGGTAGTATGTCGTTTTAGCTGTGGAGACATTTGCAGAGAAGGAAGAGAGGAGTGACTGATGCGCACTAAGGTCAGTAGAGTTTTTTTGATTTGGGACACTTCCTCTCTGCAGCCCTTAGTTTAGCGTGATGTGAAGAGTGTCAGGAGCACTGTTTGTGTCCAGAGCTGAAAACTGAGAGGGTGAAGGAAGTGTGGATGAAACCATTGAGGACAGACAAGTGGGAGAGAGTGAGCGTAGGTTACGGCGAAAGCTGACTTGCGGAGGAGTGTGTGCTGTGTCAGGAGTTAGTGTGAGGTTCGAAGTGATGAGGAAGTGGTCTGAGGTGTGCAGAGGAGTAACTAATGTGTTGTCAGTGGAGCAGTAGTGTGTGTAGATGAGGTCCAGTTGGTTACCTGATTTGTGAGTAGCCATAGTAGACACTTGTTTGAGGTCAAATGAAGTGAGAAGAGTGTTGAAGTCAGCAGCCAGGGGTTTTTCTAGGTGGATGTTGAAGTCACCGAGCAGTACCAGAGGAGTACCATCCTCAGGAAAGTTTGACAGTAATACATCCAACTCCTCCAAGAAGTTGCCCAGTTGACCCGGAGGACGATGCACAGCTACAAAGTGGATTTGAACAGGGTGGGTAATAGTAATTGCATGAGATTCAAATGAACTGTTGCCTGTAAGAGATGGTCAAAGATAAAATTTCCATTCATTTGAAATCCCAACTGTGCGAGGGGTGTGGGAAAGTGAAATTAGTGGAGAGGGCTTGCAGGAGTGGGAGTGTCCTCAGGTTTGATCCAAGTCTCAGTTAGGGCCATGAGGTTGAGACCGGAAAGAGTAGCAATAGAAGGAATAAAGTCTGCTTTGTTTACAGCAGACCGGCACGTTTTGACACGGGGCTAGCTGCGCTCATGAGCCCTGCGGTAAAGTGTCAGTGATGTCAGACCTTCATAGAAAGAAAGACAACAAACAAGGACAAGCACAAAAACACCCAAATGATTTAGGTGATATAATACTAAAAAAAAAAAAAAATCTTATATCTTATATCTTATATCTCATATCCGCGACAGACCACTTTACTAACTACATAAAGTGCTTGGCTTTATGAGCTAAGACCAAACAACATGCCTAAAAGCACTTGTAAATATGAGGACATGGCAACACTGCAAGACAGCGCTCTCTAAAGCAGCCTCCTGAGCATAAACAAATGCGGTTGTCACGCCTGAAACTTGCATTGTGTGCGTAGCCTATATTTTGCGTGTGTGTCTTGTGTGTCTGTGTAACAAAATCCCCTATGTAACACTTTATAATAACTATACACTAATAATGTACTTACACATCGTTTGCAAACTATTAGTTTGTAGCTAATTTATAGTTTATGAACTATAGTTGATACATTAATATTTATATATAAAATCACATTTTCCATGACCTAATCTAAAGAGAGAACTATTTATAGTTCACAATGCTTTATATACTGTAACTACATATGAGCTAATTGGACAATAATAATTTGGTTAATTACAGTGACAGTGAATGTAGAACTTTTTATATTAATGTACAGTTTATAAACTATGAATTAACTATAAACTAATAGTGTAACGGGGTTGACGAGACGTGAGATGTGCGGATCCATGTGCAAGCTTTTATTTAAAGGCATGGTCATAAATACAGGCAGGGTCGAACCAATGGCAAACAGGTATGGCAGGGACAAGACAAAGAGTAATCCAAAACAGGCCTGGGTCAGTCGACAGCGGACAGTATCCAAAGGGGCTAGACAAGAGAGGTAAATCCAATACGAAAGCAAGAGTACAGGCAGGGGAAAACACAATCCAAAACAGGCAAGGCAAGACTAGGAAAACTATCAAGGGCTCTGTAGAGTAGCTAAAGCTAGGGGAGCAATAAGCACATACAATACTCAGCAGTGAGGGAGAGAAAGTCCATGGCTTAAGTAGAGTGTGTGATTGGTGATAGCTGTGTGATCAGTGCCTTCAACTGTGTATGTGTCATCAGTGCAATGGATGATGGGAAATGGAGTCCAGTGTGATGGGGGTTGTGAGAGTCAATGTGGTGAACGAGTGACCTCTGGTGGTTCATAGACCGGATTCGTGACAAATAGTTTGTTAATGATTTGTAAGTAGTTTACTAGTGTATACTTAAAATGTTACCTTAACTATTGTCACGGTTGTCTTCTGTGGCAAAACGAGGGACAAGGAGACAAGGATGAACTCAAAATGAACAGTATTTCATCCACAATCCAAATGGGGTAACACAAGGCAGGGACGTTAATACCGGACGCTGTACAATGGAAAACACATAACCACAGGGAACGTAATCAGGGAGAACTGAAACAGGGGGAACTGAATTAAGTAAACGAGAACAGAACAGGAACAGGAACAAAACCAAATATGGGCATACACGAGGAAAAACTAGGTCATGGGACAGAAAACCACAAGACACCACAAACACACGCCTGACAACTATATTATAAAAACTATAATATCATAAATAATATAAGTTTATCACTGATACTACAATAACACTGTTTTAATCAATTAAATTCAAACTAATTTATTTAAAACAAAAATATCCCACTGATTCCAAACTTCTGAAGGGTTATATGAATATTTATTATTCTAACCATATTTTCCCCCAATTTCCCCCTGTAAACAGTGTGAGCACTTTCTAAAAATGTAGCTTGATGACTCAAGCAAATACCGTTAATAAAAGATACTCATACTTTGCTCATCATGTTTACAGAATGAAGCCAACTGTGACTATTGCTTCTATTCAAGATAAGTATAATTGTAATATACTCTAGGCCCGATTTTGCTGTAGCTTACACAGTTCACAGACTGCATTTGGCAACAATTAGACATTTTATGTTAGCTTGACAATGACAAACTGCCAAAATCTCAAAACGGATCATGTTTTTGCATTTAGTGTCTTGCCTTAAAAGAACCTATAACTTCATTCTTGATTCAGTTTCTGAAAATGTGGCTGGAACAAATCTTAAACTTGCTGTGACTTCCTACACAGTTAACTTCGCATGATTTGATTTGGCCGTATACTCTTGCTAACAAGAAGTTCCTCCACAATTTATCGATTTCTCATGAGTGTGAACATGGCAAAGTGGTTTTATTCTCAGAGGCAAGTTCATAAAGTGGCTGGTTTCCAATGGCAACAGTGCGATTGTTCGGCTTCACGGCTGTTAATTTGCTCTTTGTTAGAAGAGCACCGCTGTCTCCATTCACATCACACGCAACACAACACACATACATTCTTCCTTTACGGTCAAACAACGAGGGAGGAAATGATAACAAGATCATTACTGTTTATGCTTCTCTGGAGGGCGTCTGCAGTATGTAGAAACAGAGTGAGTGAAATCCAGCTCGTACTGTACAAGAACTGAAGGTTGCATGCTTGATTTAACATCTATTATTTAACATAAAACTTTCAAATTCAACAGAGAGACTGCCGCAGGAGATGAACCTAATTATCCAGGGAAAAATCTATGTCATCGTCTTATTCTTTTTCTTATGATCAATATAATTATTTAAGTGTCTAGGGCACAGAACAAGGACAATTAAAGGCAACAAGCTGAGCTGTTTTAATGAGGCCTGCAGCAAGACATTGTTCATCCACATACTGCCTTCACAGAAACACAAAATGAGTCACAAAAATGAATCACACTCTATGGCTTTGTGAAAACAGCTGGAGATTTTAAAGAAATAGTTGCCAAAAAACTGCAAGTCTTTCATAATTTACTCAAACCTGCATGCTGTCATTTCTATTCATAATTTACTCAAACCTGCATGTGTTTTTCCACAAAATGCACTATAAAACATAGACTCTCAGTACAAGACTCTTAAGGACTACTTTACTGGTATCATTATGGCGTTTTTAGTCATTTTTGGGGTTTGATAGTCATGTGGGGGGGGGGGGGGGTCTCTCCTCAACCACCACCAATATAATATAATCCGATATAATCTCCAAAATCATATTAATTCTCCTGCCAGGCTGTTATTGAAAATAAGATCTTGTTCTTAATTAACTTGCCTGGTTAAATAAAGGTTACATTTTTGGTGAACTATTCTGTGATTCCTATGTGTATTTTAAAAGAAGAGTTCACCCAAAAATGAAAATGTGCTGAAAATGTAGTCACCCTCAGGCCATTCAAGATGTAGATGAGTTTGTTTCTAAATCAGATTTGGAGAAATGTAGCATCCCATCACTTGCTCACCAATGGATCCTCTGCAGTGAATGGGTGCCGTCAGAATGAGAGTCCAAACAGCTGATAAAAACATCACAATAATCCACACCACTCCAGCCCATCAATTAATGTCTTGTGAAGAGAAAAGCTGTGTATTTGAAAGAAACAAATCCATCATTCAGACATTTTTAACTACAAGCCATTGCCTCCGGCCAAAATACGAGTCCATAATCCATAATAATGCTTCCTCCATGAAGTGGAAGTTATCTTGTCTGAATTAGGAGAGAAATCTGCACAGATCAAGCACCGTTTCAAGCCAAAACAGTCCGAAATAGTTATTTTGATGTGAGAGACAACAGGAGATGGACTTTTTTACTGAAGCAAGGTTCGACAATAAGGACTAGGGGTGTGCAGCGGAGCCATTATTTGTATCTGTATCTGTATCTGTGACAATCTCAAAATTATTTGTATCTGTATCTGATTATCCGGAAGAGGGCGTGGCTTAAACAGGAAGTTCGTCAAATTACATGAAAATACCATTTTAAATGCAAATCTGTTTGATTCGTAGTTTCCATTTAACAAATACGCCTTGTATAACTAAAGAAAGTATTATTTTTTTTTATTAAAATTATAACTTTGTAAATATCTTCAAAAGAGAGAAATAACTTTATTCTTCTTATTTTACAGTGGAATTGTGTGTACAAATTTGACAAGAGACAAGCATCCACAATCTTAAATAAGAGCACTAGTTGATCTGTGATCATTTAGCTACGAGTTTTTTATCAACAGAGTGCAACAAATCATTTAGACCCTCCAAAAGCCTTGATCAAACATTGCTTTTCTTCGTCTTGTATAATTAAATGTAATGCCATTCATGAAAAGAGCTAATGCAATACGTTTTACAGTTGGATTTCGAAAAGGTTTGAAGTTAGGACCGTTTTTAGGATATTTTTGTCAAGTTGATATAACTCCAGGCAAAGCTCTGATTTCTGAGAGACGCACAGACACCAAAGCGGCTATTGATTTGCGCTCATTTCATTCATATACTGTAGGCTATAGTTTACACTCATTCATTTTACACATCCAGGCCCATAGCCAGCTATGAGGTCCAGACCTCCGTAAATGTTTCATGTTCAAAAATAAAATTTGAAAACATGAAAAATTATTTAAAATCATGTCGCTGAATAAATTCATGTGGCTGACTCACAGCAGCAGCAGAACGCAGGAGTGAAGGAGCTCGGCGCAAGTGCAGCCTCCGCTCCGCCATGTTGCCAGATCTAGGTATTATAAGCGTCGCTGGACTTGTTTTAATACTTAATATAACATAGTTAATAAAGTAATTAGGCCATTAATAAAGTGGAAAGATGAAGGTTGAGGTTAGAGATTCTGTATGCTATATACATTTTTCAGGAGATTGGTTGTGTTTGTTTTTTGTAGCAATATCTGGCAACACTGCTTCGCCGGCACTGACAGCAGCAATCAAAAAAGGAGCGCACGGATAGTTTATTGCTGAGGAGACCACATTCGTTAGACAAACGCAATGATCACCATGATATTATCTGTACGAAACTGTGTCGAACACTATCAAAGCAGTACTGGCCATTATTATTGCACAAATCTTAACAACCGCAGTCCTCACTAATGCAGTGCTGTTCCAGCAAACATGTGATTGTTTATGCCGAATATTTTTTTATGTTATTCGGATAAATCCATTATTCGTTTTGAAGCCTTTCCGAATAAGGTAGTCGGCTTAGGCCACATTCCTAATAAGGACTGGCTGATGGCCAGGGGCCAGCATGAAAGACATTCAGGACAGCTGACGGATTTGTTGCCATCATGAAAGTTTAGCATTTGCACGTGTTTTTAGGCCTTGCCAATTTAAACATTCAAGTGATTTTAAAGCATTCAAGGGCAAAAAGACATTCAGCACACAGAGAGCACCAACACAGAATGGAGTTCTCGTTCACATGTTCTTTCACTTTAACTGAAGAATAAACATCCAATTTGACATTCAAGAGATTTTAAAGCATTCAAGCACAAGAAAATGTGAATAACACCTCTATTCAGTGTTCTCTGAGCACAGCGCTCACAGAGCCACGTCTCAGGCAGCACGCAAGCCTCGCATTGTGATTATTTCCACCTCTTTATGTGCTTGAACTGACAAATACATACAAAAGTATGTCAAAATACCCATCTTGGTGAGGATCCTTGAAAACAGTCGGTTATGTCTTAAGTGAACTTAAACTGTTGAGAAAGAAGTCAGATGTGTATCGTTATATTTGAGCCATGCATTGTCTCTTAAAGGGACTGCACCTAATTTACCAGCTGTGTCGGTGTCCTTATTGCTAATCCAAAAAAAATAAGGAAAAAGAAAAATCCCTCACTGCTCTTGACTGAACAGGTTTGTTTTTTGTTTTTTTACTTTAGCATTAGTAATGATTAATCTATATTAAATTTAAACAGTAAACAGAATTTTGCAAAGTTAGTTTACACTTGTTTATTAATTTCTGTTTAACACATAACATAAAAAGCCCTACAAACACACAGCTTTTCTCTTTTCTCTAGATGTTAACTGATGGACTGGACTGGAGTGGTGTGGGTTACTTGTGGATTATTGTGATGTTTTTATCAGCTGTTTGGACTCTCATTTTGACGGCACCCATTCACTGCAGAGCATCCATTGGTGAGCAAGTGATGCAATGCTACATTCCTCCAAATCTGACGAAGAAACAAACTCATCTACATGTTGGACGGCCTGAGGGTGGGAACATTTTCAGCAACTATTCCTTTAAGTCATTATCCTCAGGCAAGACAGTTATCTGTGTGAAACTGTTTCGCAAACCAATATCATAGTGCAGGGAAGAGTTCCTCAGAGGCAGGGGCTCAAATGTAAAAAGGGGAAATATGAGGGGAATAAAATTATAGGTCAAAAGTTTGGATACATTACTATTTTATATTTTTGCAAGAGGTCACTTATAGTCATCAAGCTTGCATTTATTTGATCAAAATTTTAACATACTTTATTAATTTACTTTATTTACTTAATGCATTTTATGCAATGCTGATTTATTATCAATATTGGAAACCTGTGATACTTTTTTAAGGATTATCTGATGAATAAAAAGATAAATAAGAGCAGCATTTATTTAAAATATAACTTTTGTAACAATATACACTACCGTTCAAAAGCTTGAGGTAAGTACTTTATTTTTTCTTTTGAAAGCAGTTAGTTTTTACTCAGCAAGGATTTGTTAAATTGATAGAAACAGTGATAGTAAAGATTGATATTGTTATAAAACATCTCTATTTTGAATAAATGCTGTTCTTTTTAACTTTTTATTTATCAGTGAACCCCAAAAAAGTATCACAGGTCCCAATAAATATAAAAATAAAAATAAAGCAGCACAACTGTTTCCAATATTGATGATAAATCAGCATATTAGAATGATTTCTGAAGGACCATGTATTGAAAAATAGAGTAATGAAAAAACAAAACAAAACAAAAAAACATTCTATTAAATTGTAATAATATTTCACAATATTAGGCTAAAGTTTTTCTTTCTTTCTTTTTCTTTCTTTTCTGTATTTCTGATCAAATAAATGCAGGTTTGATGAGCCTAAGACATTCATAATGCTGCATAATTATCAAAAAATTTTAATATTTAAAGGGTAACACTTTACAATAAGGTGTTATTTGTTAACATTAGTTAATGTATTAACTAACATGAACAAACAATGAACAACGCATTTATTACACTATTTATTAATCGTTGTTAATGAAAATACAGTTGTTCATTGTTTGTTCATGTTAGTTCACAGTGCATTAACTAATGTTAACAAACACAACTTGTGATTTTAATAATGCATTAGTAAATGCTGAAATGAACATTAACTACTACGATAAATAAATGCTGTAGAAGTATTGTTCATTCTTAGTTCATGTTTACTAATGTTGTTAACTAATGAACCTTATTGTAAAGTGTTACCATTTAAAGTCCTTTCACGTCACCATTTCGACTGTTGGCGCTCCACGGTTCTGTGCAGTGCATTTGTACTCATCTGTTTTCTCAGCGATGTAATTTGATCTATAAAATGAGACAAACCACAGATCCAGATCGCTCTACAAATAAGCTTGTCTGTTCCATGTAATTTCATGAATAAGAACAGAAAATAACCGCTCCACTTCATATTTTTGTCCAATGAAATGTGAACTTCTTGTGCCAGATCATGATTGGTTGGTGTATTATACATGACAAACGGCATTATTGAATTAGGCCTATGTAATAGCCTATTCAAAAATATATAATATATGGATTTTTAATTAAATCGACACACTAGCTTTGATTATTGATGAAAAATTGTTTGGTTTATTTTTTTCCTTCCGTCGACCCACTCGCTGAAAGAACCATAAATGGCTTGAGAGCCTATGGTTTCTGAACAGACTGTGGAACCCATAGCAACGCCTCAGATTGACAGATATGTAAAAATAAATAGGAAATGTTCGACTTTTTTGTACAAATTGTCATGTTAATTAGAATTCAAATGCATCTTGTTTTATTGACCACAATATCATTGTGATATATATATATAATAGTCATCAAGGATGCATTAAATTTAACAAGAGTGATATTAACGAAATTTATGATTTTACTAAATATTTAAATTTCAAATAAATGCTGTTCTTTTGAACTTTCAAAGAATCATCAAAGAATCCTGAAAAATAAAATGCATCACGGTTTCCACAAAAATATTCAACATTGATAATAATCAGAAAGGTTTCTTGAGCACCAAATCAGTGTATTAAAGTGATTTCTAAAGGGAATAAATTACATTTACTGCATGTATTTAACATTTTCAATTAAATACTATAATAATATTTCATAATTTGTACTGTATTTTTAATCAAATAAATGCAGGCTTGGTGAGCAGAAGAGATGCTCTTTGAGGAACAGATTAAACTATTACTTAAAATCTTTCAAAAAGTCTTATTTATGCAAGCACATTTACAAACTTGGAACATCTCACCAGGTTTGACGTCAACAAAAGGTCACAGAAACGTTCAATCTTATTTCATAACCATGACATGCCAAGTTAGAATATGCTGTTGACTGTGATTTGAAACTATAATGGAGGAAATGCATTTCCAATGAAAAAGGATTTAAATTTTGCTTTAAATCTTACTTTACCTCATGCACAACCCAAGGTCACTCCTCACTCGGTCTGTGGTTTTACCCTCAGACTGTCTGTCTGGAAAGACCAATGCATTACAAATATCCCAAATCTACACACAGGAATCTCAATTGTGGCGCTCAGAGTTTGGAGATATTCTATCAAATATACAGCATCTCATCAAATATTTAATATGTGGCACTCAGCGCAAGTTATCATTACCATTAAAGACATTATCCCATCTCAAATGCACTTTCACTCCATCCAAAACCATTTTATGCTCTTTTTCAGTAGGAAATAAGCTTTAAAACAAACAATTAGTGCCATATTTTCATCCAGCTGCTCTGTGATGTTTCCACTAAATTAGATTACAAAGTGAGAGGTTCGGGTTAGATGGCCAGAGGAAATCTAGTCCTCCAGCCTTTTGTGTTAAATATGATTTAACAAGAAATACCTGTGAGCAGCGGTGAGGAGCGATTAGAAAGACCAGCGTACAGTGTACAAATTGAAAGTGACAGCAGACAGAAACCACACAAACCGTTGCGGGTTGATTGCAGTGTGATGTGCTTCTATTCAGAATGGTGCCTTACATCAGCTAAATACAATAACGCAGGCCTGCTGGTTCAGCTGCGGTCATGTCTTGTTCCCATTCAGCCTGTATTCATGCAGCGTCTTCAAACCCCCGTGAAAAACAGGTTTACTAATCTGTAGTCTATAACCAACAAGAACCAATGGCACTAATAAGAACTCAAACCACATTTGTGGGACAAATAGAAAAATATTGAAAATACCATAAAATTGTGGAGAAGAAATATTGAATAATACTATGAAGTCAAACTTAGATGAAACAATACACTGTAAAAAAAAATAAATAAAAAAAAAAAATAAAAAAATTTGAGCCAATTTAAAATTTTAAGGTAACCAGCTTCAGCAGATTTTTGAGTTTGCTCAACTTATTTTTGTGGGAGATTCTCAAATTTTTGTTGTATAAACTTAAAATGACAAGTTGAGAAAACTCAAAAATCTGCTGAAGCTGGCTGCCTTAAAATTTTAAGTTAGCTCAACTTTTTTTTTTTTTTTTACAGTGTAAACGTGCACTAAAATACTAATGGAAACTCAAAATTATTTAGCAAATTAACCAGTGTTGACTGGTTTGATTAATAAAATAAGATAATAAAATAAAATATCAAAAATGAGTGAAGGGGAAAAATTAAATAAAATTAATTAAAATTATACTAACAAATGAAATAACTGTCAAAAAAAAGCTGTCAGCATATTGCTGTCAACACAATAAACATCGCTTGTTGCTTTTCCAAAAAAAAAAAAAAAAAAAAATCTATCATGAAGTAATATTGTAAAAATAATAATAATAATAATAAAATCTTTATTATTAATCAAATAAATAAAATCTTTATATTTATCAAAAATATTTTGTTATAAAATAGAATAAAAAACAAGTTTCTAAAATAATGTAAATTAAAAATACTAACGAAAAATACTAACTTAGTAATAAAATATTAAATTAACTTCTTTCCATTGTTTGCTTTAATTAACCTCACAAAGCCAACTATTAAAAGACAGACTTAAATAAAATAATTAAAAAAATAAAAATAAATAAATGGTTTAAAAAAGGGACATTTTCTCTAAGAACTAGACAAAATGGTTGATGAGGACTCATTTGGCTCCACTGAAATGTCACCCTTTTTAACAGATGTGGAATAAACGTGGTGGTATTTAGTAGCTTTGTGAAGCTGATGTCACCCAGCGGTTTACTTCCAGACTATATCATGCTAATGAAGTGCATGACCTGTTGTTGGTTGTGTAATCTGGTTCCAGGCGAATGCCAGCGAGGCACAAACCCTGTCAACACCCCGCCGGGACGCGCCAAATGAGGGATTTTATGGGACCTAATGCCAGCAGGCAATCGCATACGAGACAGTGAGAGAGACAGACAACACATGTAATTATGGGCTAAATAATTGGTGCAGGACAATGAGCTACAAAAGGTGTGTTTGATCTGAAAGGTCCTAAAATGGCACTCTAAGAACAATATGTTCTTCCATTTCTACACAGGCAGCAGATAAGGACATAAAGTCAATAACTCTATAAAAATTCAAAGACATAAAAGTGCTGTCAAAAAGCCACTAAAATTGTGTGAAACCGCTGCAATTGCAAGGTGCAGTTCACAATGATTGTATGTTTTAAAATACCACTATATTCAAGCTCCGATCCCATAGATAGACAGCATCAAATGCGCACTCGACTAAAAGCATGTAGTCAGTTTAATGCTTTCTGAAAAGATAATTTTGGTCAAATTCTAGAGCAGCATCACAAATACCCTTCACTAAGACAGTCCAAGAATAGTGATAAGCATACATACATAAATATGAATGAATGAATGAATGAATGAATGAATGAATGAATGAATGAATGAATGAATGAATGAATGAATGAATATTTAATTCAATGCTATAAAGCATCAATTAAAAAAAAAAAAGTTTACAATAAAAATAAATATTATCTAAATATAAATAAATATAATATTTCATGAAATGTCACAAAGCATTCTAAAATAAAATTAAAATACTGATTATAAATATAAACAGTATATACATGTAAATACATATTTCATTAAATGCTAAAAAGCATCAATTTAAAATAAAATAACATTTTGACTATAAATATAACTATAAATGTAAACAAATATTGCTAAAAAATAATAAATCTAAAATAAAACTTAAATGTTGTCATAATTTTTTTTTTATGTAAACTGTATAAATATATTCATATTTAAATATTTATAATACATTATTATATTTAATCTAATCAGCAAAAATCGTTCAATCTGATATTTTCAGTATTATATATATATATAAATACATTTATGCTATACTATGATAAAGCAGAAAATAAAACAAAGAGTAGAATATATTTAAAATATTTTTTTTTCATGTATTTTGTCACAAGAAATAGCTATATTGGAATGTGTGTCGTCTGATTTCTTATCCTAGACAAACCTTGACCTGTTGTTTTATACAGTTCATAAGGCTGCATTTTAAAGAAAATGACTCTTCCAGGCACATTACTCTCAGATTATGTTGTTTTTCCAGCCGTTACATTCAGTCGTAATGCACAACATCTACAGCGGCAGTCCTTAAAGTTCTCTTGATGTTTTACTTCAACAGGTAAACATTATGATCTTGATAATCACACATAATTTGTTGTTTCCTTTTATTTGTAGAACCCATCTTCACACCTCATATATAAAAGCTTTTCCTCCCATACCTAAAGAACGGCAGAGACATTGATTTCTGCAGGTGAAAATAACAGCAGCGGCGGTAACATATGACTCATGACTGGAACAACCCGCTGCACTGAGTCTGTCAGTTTACTAGCGAGGCTTTCGTCTCTGACACTCTCGCTCCTGTCATCTTACCTCTGACTGCAACCGCTGAAAGCATCTGTTCACTTACTATCGAACCAAAACATCAACGGACGTCAGACAGAGGAGAGAGAAACGCCTGTACGTCTAAAGCTTAAAGGAACTATAATTCATTAACATTCAATACCTCTACAGCGTTATGTACAGTATAAAGGTTGATTTTCTAATAATACATTAATATAAACAATATCATTTATGAATTGATTTATTGATAGTTAGCATTTATTTAGTTTATATATTTCTTTATAAATTGACATTAATATAAACTTCCTTTTCTCAAGCCAATATCAAAGTTTGTTTACAAAATTTACCATCTAGTTTCTACATATAAATACTATTCATTCATTTACATTTCCTGAATAGTCTCAAGCCAACATCGTTACTATCAAGTTTAACATAATAATGCATTAACACTTATTATAACAACATTTATTTTTTTATTTAGTTTTATTTACATTCCATTTAATGCTAGGCTTTCTCAAGCCAAAATCAATGACCATTTACAAACTTTACTATCAAATTTCTACACACAATAGTACATTAATAATAAATATAATTGTTTGATTAATGGATTTATTTACATGTATTTGTTTAACGTTTAAAATTGACCTAGATTAATAAATGCTGTGAAACATGTTGATCATTGATGTTGAGTTCATGATATCTACTGCATTGCATTGACTAACTGAACCTTTTTATAAAGTGTTACAAGGGGATTTTAATTTTAGTAGACCTTAAAAAGGCTTATATTGTTAGCAAAATATATTTCCGGATCAAATACTTTCAAAACCTTCAATATCTACTGGGATATTTCATCTGCCAATTAATAGGTTTGAGTTGGATCTGTTCGTATCAAATTTGCTTTGAAATCCACATTGAAGCCAAAATATACACATTGGCTAACCTTGTAAGAAATGTTCAAAGAATGAGACAGCAACGGTTTATTCAGGCAGTTTGACACAACCGACATAAAGCGTCCAGATCTCATCCAGCTGAGTTTCTAAGAGTGGGCATCAGTAAGAAGGTCCAATATCATCAAGCAGGATGGCAGGAACTCCACATCAGCTCCATCTGGTGCCATCTGGATGCATCATCTTCCTTTGAGTTAATTAACATGTGCACACCTGTGTTAACCATGTTCCCCTGTGGCTATCACCTTTTTGTTTTTTACCATGTTAAAAATGCACAGCTAAAATCAGCTTCTGATAGTCACAGTACCAGTTCATAGAAGTTTATAGATGGCTGATGATCAGCTGAAGTCAGACCGGGACACACACTGGTTAATCGGACTAAAGCTGCTAGACCACCTTGGATAAACTGATGGGGATCTGGAATGTGTTCCAACACACAGCTTGAACTATAGCTGACAAGATTGAGCACCTGTTGGTACCTGCATTTCCAGCAGGAAAACCAGTTTTGTTCATGCGGTGGAAAACTCATGCTGATTCTGAATGCAACATCCTATTAATTAATTAAATAAATAAAAATATAGATGCATTTATTTATTTGTTTTTGTATGTAAAAGAATTATCAATACTGTAAAATAATCAACATATAATAAATCATATTTATTATTTTAGTAGTGTTGGAAACGGAGTGAAATGTCAGCTCATAAAATGAAAATGTAGAGGCTATCAAGAGCAGCTGCATGAGAAAATATATGTAAAATAAGCAGAAATAAGCAAATAAGAATGAATGAATGAATGAACGAATGAATGAATTTATTAAAGCAAATAAGCAAATAAACAAAAAAACAATAAATATAGCAAACAAGCAAGAATAAATAAATAAATAAAATAAGCATTAGCAAATTAATAAATGAGCAAATAAACATAGAAAATATAAATAAATAAAAAAAAAAAAAAAAACAGTTTTCAACAGAAAGAAAGAAAGAAAGAAAGAAAGAAAGAAAGAAAGAAAGAAAGAAAGAAAGAAAGAAAGAAAGAAAGAAAGAAAGAGCACAACACACCTGGACAACCTTGACTTGATGATATGAACTTGTCTCTATACAGATCAAGACTTCCAACTTTTCTGAAAAAGCGATCCAAATCGCCTTCCCTTGAACCCATGACCTTTACATTGCCAGTGAAATGCTGTAGGAGAATCCCGTCAGAAAAGCTTATTTAGATCTATTTAAGTGCTTTATCCTTTCTAACACCACCGTTCCTTCCCACAAGCCTAGCAGGAAGGTCTTTTGCCTTCTTTTCAAGCACAAAGTCTTAAATTCAATCCCAGAGCCACATCACTCCAGCACGGCTCTGGCCTTACAACATATAACCTTGACACTTCTGTGCAACCTGCAACATACATCTGAACAAAGAAACAGAAGAAAGAACTAGGGAAAAATGTCATAAATACAAGTCCATGCAGTTGTCAGCTTCTTACTGTCGCTCGTAACACACAAACTCTCTCCAGGCCTTCTGGGACCCGTCATCAGCATCAGGTCTCTGGAGAAAAGGTCATATTGGCAGTCAATGTGCCCTCTAAGAGCGTAAACCCTCATCAGCAGTCTGATAGCAGGAAAACATCCGTGCCAGCAGTCTGAATCCTGCATACCCAATGAGTTTCAACCAACAATATGCCATAAGTCTCTGCACGCCGTGGCTATTTCTGCTCCATAAGTCCTGACAGTAGTCAGTGATGTGCATTGTACAAGCCTCTCGGGGAAAAGATCCCTTTAAAAGATATATAGCACACCCTTGGGAACATCTTCTCATGGTTTCCAGATGATATAGGCTAACACATATTTCTAATGCAGTGGAAAAAAAAAATAAAGGAATGGTTATGTAAATTACACTCGAATGTAAACGATTCATTTCACTTATTAATATTTAATCCACAAGACAAAAGATAAATAAAGAGTGAAAAGTACAGGCAGCAAGGTAAGAGATGTGGAATCAGTAATATCAATTTTAATGTTGAATACAGTTGTGCTGATTAATATTCTGGTGGAAAATGTGATATATATATATATATATATATATATATATATATAGATAGATAGATAGATAACGCAGGCAATTATTATTTCTCAGTTTAACGCGTTCAAAATATTTAACGCAATTAACGCAGGGGCGGGGCTAGGGTTGGCTACCCCTCTCACAACTGCTGTTGTGTCACTTTTTCTCTTGACAAGAAGTGCATTTATTCAGTCTCAAAGCGTCTTTATGACCACATCAAACAGGACACGTTTTGGCTCCACTTCACTTCACAAAAGGAGCGCAGAAACAGTAGCCCTACTGTGCTCATGCGCTGATCATTTCATATCAAAGCGCGAAATAAACTACGTGCATGCAATGTTGTGGTCAGTTAAGTCACGAAGTTACCAAAAAGGCGATTAAAGCTGCCTTAAAACTGTGCATGCATGTAATATATTTTATATAAGTCACATTTATGAACATGTCTCTAAAATGGTTTTCAAAAGTGTCCTGGAGCAGCCCAGCACTGTCTCCATCATCCAACACACCCGATTCAACTCATCAGCTCATTAATAGAGACTTTAAAACCTTAAGTGGGTCAGAAAAGGTGAAGAGAGTTGAGAGAAAATATGATGCATGTCTGATCCGCGTCATGTTCAGCAGCGGCAGCTCTTAAAGAAATAGCAGCCAAAATAACCTAATGACCAGCTGCTGTGATGTCTGTTAATCAAACGACAAACACTAATATATGACAGCACTAATATATATATATATATATATATATATATATATATATATATATATATATATATATATATATATATATATACATATATACACACACACATATATACACACACACATATATATATATATATATATATATATATATATATATATGTGTGTGTGTATGTGTGTGTGTGTGTGTGTGTGTGTGTGTGTGTGTGTGTGTGTGTTTGAAATCTAATAATTTAATTAATTAATTTAATGTTATGTTTGCTCATGATCATGCATCCTGGCTGAATGAAAGTATTTGTTTATTTAAAAATATATACTTAAATCAATGATATATTATTACAAATCATATTATATAATGTATGCATTAATAGGAGTGTAAATAAATAAGAAACAACATACATACACACACACACACACACACACACATATATATATATATATATATATATATATATATATATATATATATATATATATATATATATAATTTTAGCAATTTTATTTTTACAACATATGTGCACAAAAAAATATCATAGTTCCGTCTATAGAGAAGAAAAAGTATCACAAAAGATGTCAAATTAGTATCTAAAGTTTTTATGACAAATAGAGGCATTTGCTTGTTTTCAGATATGATTATGAGCAACATCTGTGTTCAGATTTACCAAGATACCAACATCTGTGATCAAAAGTCAGATGAACAGAAACATTTGACAAAAATGAGAGCTAAAACATGCAACGCCAGCTCTCCTGATCTCTGACAGAGCAAAAGGGTTTCATCTGTGTCGTGAAGCACGAGTGTCTCAGATTCACAGCAACAGTTTTTCAAGGTTGTTTAGGATTCAGGATCATTGAATCTTCACCTTCTTCACAGGAGCAGTGCGGTAATTATGACTCCTCCGTCAGCAAAAGTGATTAACCTAATCACCTGTAATACTCCCAGAGAGCTCAGATTGTTCGTAAGTCATGCCTCATTGAATAAAGAAATGACAATTAAATGGATTTTATAACCTAAATAAGATGCACAAAAGAGCAGAGGAGAACAGTGTCACTCCTGATAAGACATCCATTCATTCCTGTCCGCTTGCACTGTAGAAATTAACATATTTCACTGTTTATCTCCGACACTTAAACAGGGCTTTCATTTGTGTAATTCAGTAATACAGTCAGATTTGTTCAGTAATATTAAATAATTACAGTAACAAAACACTTTTACAGTATAAGATTGGTGGAAAATTATAGCTATCGTTATTTTCTCCTAAAATAGAGAAAGTTTTATTAGATTTTAATTGAAATTTATTGTATTTGATTGTAAAAATTTGATTGTATTTATTTATTTATCTATTTATTTATTTTATGTACTTTGGGGGATTAAGTTTGGGGTCAGTAAGTTTCTTTTTTTTAATTAATGACTTTATTCATCAAGGCTGCATTAAATTAATCAAAATAGACAGTAAGGACAATTATAAAGGTCAATTATTTCTATTTTAAATAAATACTGCTCTTTTAAACTTTATGTTCATTTGTGAATCCTGAAAAATGAAATGTATAACAATTTCCACAAAAATATTATACAAAATACAAATACAATAACATACTGTATCATAGGAAAAATGTATCCATTTTTAATTAATAAATGAAAAGTTAAAAAATTTTATTCAACAATGATGTATAAAATTGATGTATTAAATGTGACATTTATAAATTTTACTGTAACATTTATAATGTTATAAAAAAATTAATGCACACACTTCAATTTTATTTTAGTTTTTGTTTTGTTTTTATTTTAGTATTAGTTAAAGTTTGTGTTTATTTTTATTTTTAGATATGTCTATATAGTTTTTAAGCTTCAGTTCAGTTTTTAGTTTTAACTTTTAACTCTCCAGCTTATTAAACGTCAGAAATGTCACCTTGCGAAATATGTGAATGTTTTTTTTTTCAGATATCTGATTCTGTTTCACTTAATGTTTATTTTATTTCAAATAATTAACCTGTTAGTGTGCCAACGTTCCACCCGTAGGACATTTATTTATTTTGAACTTTATGTTCAACTGTGAATCCTGAAAAATAAAATGTTTAACGGTTTCCACAAAAATATTGGGCAGATCAACTGTTTTCAATATTGATTATAATCAATAATGTTTCTTAAGCAGTAAATCAGCATATTAGAATGATTTCTGAAGGATCATATGACACTGAAGACTGGAGTAATGATGCAAAAAATGCAGCTTTGATCACAGAAATAAATTACATTTTAACATATATTCACATACAAAACAGCTATTTTAAATTGTAATAATATTTCACAATTTTTACTGTATTTTTGATCAAATAAATCCATCCCTGTAAGAGACTTATTTCATTAAAAATCTTACCAACCCCAAACTTCTGAACGCTTCTCTGTTCTGTTGTTTCACTAAAAGCAGCCCCAAAATATGTAAAAATATTAATAAAGATTGAACGTGACCTTATGTGTCTCTGTGGGTTCCTCCTCCCCCTCACCGGCCGGATGTTTTCATTGAATATCTGGTTTCTGATGTGGCGACACGAGCCGAATACAAAGCGCAGTGTGAGTCGTCGCTCTCTGATGTGCGAATGAAGCCCGACAGCACGTCACATCTCTCACAAGGGAGCAGCTCGTCATGAGGTTCAAACAGGTGGACGGACTGATAAAAAGCTTTCATTTATATGTAAATCAAAAGGGTGACCAATCAATTATTCTCATTTGAATAAAGACTCCTGTCCCCTACGCCCCATTGGACCATCGATTGGACTCCTAATTCCAGTCATGGATCCGGCTCGCTTCAGCAGCAGATACTGAGAGACTGGAGTATCTGTCCTTGTCTTTAGACCTGTTTGAACTGCGGCTCTCGGACAGAACACAGGCTGAACTATGCAAATTGGAAATCCATATTTAGACGAAGGCTCTGCAATTGCCACATGAGATTAATTATTTGTCAGATGCCAAAAAAAAGGATTGAACATATCACAGATTTCACATCTATTAACTTACTGCCTGCATTTTTTGCTATATTTATCTGACTTTGTCTTGCGGATTATTGTTTGTTTGTTTGTGTGTGTGTGTGTGTGTGTGTGTGTGTGTGTGTGTGTGTGTGTGTGTGTGTGTGTGTTTTTTTTTAATTGTATGCACTCAAAGGTTTAGGGTAAATAAAATCTTTTAAAAGAAATTAATAAATTTATTCAACGAGGATGCATGAAATTGATCAAAAGTAACATTCATAATGTTACAAAATATTTCTATTACAAATAAATGCTGTTCTTTTGAACTTTCCATTCATCAAAGAAAACATATCACAGTTTAATAATGTATGACAAAAATGCATCACATTTGAAATTACTCATTTTATTCAGCAACATTACATAAAATTGGTCAAAAGTGACTGTATAATGTTGTTCTTTTAAACGTTCTATTCATCAACAAAAACATATCATAGGAAATATGTATTCATTTTTAATTAATAAATAATAAATTAAATTTTAAAAATTGATCTATTAAATGTGACATTTATAAATGTTACTGTAACATTTGTTACAAAATATTTCAAATGCACAATTAATTTTTTTTTAATTGTTTTTATTTTAGTAAAAGTTAAAGTTTGTTTTTGTCATTTTTATTTTTAGATATGTCCATATAGTTTTTAAGCTTCAGTTCAGTTTTTAGTTTTAACTTAGTTTTAGTTCTTTTAGGACTTCAGCTTACTAAAAGAAAATTATAAATGTCGCCTTGCCAAATATTTGAATGTTTTTTTTATGTTTTATTCTAATTCAAATAATTAAAAATGTAATTAATTAACAGTTGTTGTTTTTTTTTTTAATGTTTTTATTTTTAGTTAACAATAATAACCCTGCCAAACATGCACACACTCGTTATTGTCACACTTACTCAGGGAGCACGGAACGAGGAGACACAGAGTAATTCAATGCACAGTCTTTATTAATCCAAACACGTAGGAGTCACAGGTACACAGGGAAAGACGTTCAGAACCGACAAACACTAACAGAATGGACTGGGGCTTTTAAACACAGGACAATCAGGGAAGAATGAGACACACCTGGACCAAATAAACAATCAACAGGAGGGAGAAACTGGGTCACAGGGAACACATGGGGAGCAAAAAACACAACAAAAACAGTCCATGATCCTGGCAGTTATTATGACATAAATTAATTTCATTTCAGTTAATGTTTATTTTTTTCAAGTAAAGTTTTTTTATGATTTTAGTTTAGTTAATGATAATAATTCTGCAACACACAAACTCATTCTTATATGACATGCATTTATGAGTTATGAATTGCAGTCAGTCAGTCACGTCACATGACTGACCGGAGCTCTGTGTCTTTGAGCTGCTGCAGTGACACATCACAGATGGTGTGGATCAGGGTCAACAGAGATAGCCTCAGCCTCTGCTCGGCCTGCTGGGAACTCAGCTGAGCTCTGAGACCCCCAAATACACGGATCCGACTCCAGCTATTCATTCACACAACATCAGAAGACATTTACAGCTTCACTGCCGCTCAGGAATGAGAGTGAAGACACATGAGTCATTACATGTCAGGGTAAATCACCCTGATGGCATCTGCTGTGATGAATGAATGAATGAATAAATAAACAAATATAACATCTAAAATGAAATACAACATGTTCACTGTAAAAAATAGTAACTTGCAGCTGTTTCTTTAAAGAACTATTTCTATTTGAATCAATGCATATGCAATGCAAACATAGTTTTGTTGGTATAAACTGATGTATAGTGATGGTTCAGTGATGTTAAATAATATTTTTGACTTGAATAAAGCCAGTTAATTTAAATGTTACCATTTTTAAGTTAACTTTTTTTTTTCCTCAGTGTGGTTTACATTAAGAATTACACTAATCTATATTATTGTAACAAATGAAAATTAAAGTGCCCCTATTATGGATTTTTGAAAATTACCTTTCATGCATCGTGTAACACAGCTCTAAGTGATCTTGCAAAGATTTAAATCTGAAAGTACACCGTGTATAAAGTTATTGTCTCTCAAATGAAAGAGTCGACTCTGAATCACTTAACCGAGTAATTTTTAAAACGAATCCCAAGCCATTTCATGTTGAAGTCAACGTGAAACATTGAGCATATTGCTCATCCACTTGTTGGTCTTTTGCCATTGGTCTGAATGAAAATGCAAACTCATTCTTTGCCACTAGGTGCCGCTTTTGGAGCGGTAAAAATAGCGGTTTGCCAGGTAACGCTGCACACAAAGCAGCACTGCACTCACAAACACTCTCCAATCACCGCAGATTAGCATCAGGCAAAGGAGGGGTTTGGAAAAATGAATCTTTGAGTGAATCGTTTGAGAGTCGTTGAGCAAGTAAGGTAAAAATAAATGCATATTATAAGACAGGGGTACTCAATAGGTGGGCCGCAGGCCGTATCCGGCCCATCTGCATTAATTCTGTGGCCCGCGTCATGCTGAAGATGAATGTATTTTTATTACAGTTTGCGCTCAAAATATTGGGCAGTTTGATTTATTTATTTTTTTTAATTAAATGTTGCCTATAAAATCACAGTAGTAAAAGCTGTGCAATCTCTGCAAGCGCTGTAACTAACTACGCGCAGCACGCCCCAAACAACTTAAAAGAGAAGCGTTGTCCAACAAAAGAGGACAACATGATTTTACTCCACAACATCAGTCGAGTGTTTGAAATAACTTCATTTTGTGAGCTGATATGCGGTTTTTGTCACAGAACGAGGCAGATAATATACTCTATACGGTAATGCCAATGTTGATTATCATTGCATTATAAATATAGGCTACTTTATTATTATGAAAATACCAGAGATGGCTTGAAGAACACTGTTAAACCATATATTGTCGTGTTGTATGTTTATTGTCGTATACTGTTGGATATTTAAATAAATAGTCAGATCGCGAACAGATTCAATCACCCATGCAATCATGTTCATAAATGACAGGATTCATATGTCTATCAAGCCTTAAAGCGGAAGCAAGCAGTCACTTTTCATTATTTAGTAAAGTGATTTCCACATTAATTTAAAAATATATAACAAACACGATTAATGAACGTCACACGCAGTGGTACTGCAAGATGGCGGTGCCCTTGGTCTATAGCTTTAACAAAACATAATTTTTCTTTAAAATAGTTTCATTAATCATGTTTGTTATATAGTTTTTTAATTAAAGTGGAAATCACTTTACTAAATAATGCAAACTTGATTGGCTGTTTCACTTCCACTTTAAATCACAATGTAACGTTCAAATCTGCGTTCGCGCTGCCGCTGATCCAGAGAGAGCAGTTTACTTATATGAAACATCTTTACAAAGTCTTTTGTATCGTTATTTCTGTGTCACAAACATTCAAATAATCACAGAAGTACTGGAATAAAAGTTGATAGTTCGGATATAAACACTGCTGTCTAGCGATCAATATAGAATAAATCATCTTTTTGAAAGTGACGGTGTATCAATTACAAAGTAACGCCAGCAGTGACTTAACCTGAGATTTGTTCAAAAAACATTGATTCATTCAGGAATTAAACAAGTGAAGTCTTTATGAGTAAGTCATGAAGTTATGAGTTATTTGTTTAACTTTTTTATCAATTCGCTGAATATTGTATTCTATAAATAGACAGCAGCAAAAAAAATTTTTCTAGAAACTAGTAAATTACGTTATTTTGTTTAGTTGTCTGTTTTTTTAGTTTCAGAATCATGGTGGGAGAATAGAGATATCTATTTTAAAAATTACAATATTGATACAATATAGTTAATATAAATATGAAAAATAATACTTCTTTCTGAAGTACTTTGTGAACAATGTTTGTTCAATAATGTTTTTAGTTTTAGCATTTTGAGTTTGTTCAATAGGCTACTCTTTTCAATATAGCAAAACAAACTTTTAATACATTTTTTTGTTCCAGATTTTTACTCTTTAAAAAAAAAATTATATATATATATATATATATATATATATATATATATATATATATATATATATATATATATATATATATATATATATATATATATATATATATATATATATTCATGTTCAGTCTTATTTTAAATAAGACAAGGACAAGCACGATAAGTAATAAACTGTATTTCTAAATCAGCAAATCTGCAAATATTGTCTGTTGATGCAAATTGTAATTTGTGGCTGTATGTAGTTTAAATGTGGCCCCTTGGCCTCTGAATTTGAGTACTCCTTTTATAAGACAATGGAAGTGTTTTTTGACCTTGCATGCATGTCAAGCTGTTGTTGGGGACTCCCAAAACCAAAATAGGGGCACTTTAAAATCAAATTTAATTAAAAAAATAAAAAATTAAAAAAGTGATTGGAAAATGGAAACTAAGATATTTGTATGGCTCTAAGACTTAATAAATAAAAAGTGTTATACTGAATAATCTGCTTTAAAGTTTTTAAAAATCTTAATTATCACTCTTAACTTTACACGAAAATGAAAAAAAAAAAAAAAGTTGAGCAAACTTAAAATTTTAAGGCAACCAACTTCAGCAGATTTTTGAGTTTTCTCAACTAGTTGTTTTAAGTTTATACAACAAAAAGTTGAGAGAACTCAAAAATCTCCTACAAAAATAAGTGACTGGGAAATTTTACACTTTTATCCACTAAATGAGCTCATTTCAAATTTGATGCCTGCTACAGGTCTCAAAAAAGTTGGCACGGGGGCAACAAAGGGCTGAAAAAGCAAGACATTTTGAAAAGATTCAGCTGGGAGAACATCTAGCAAATAATTAAGTTAATTGACATCAGGTCTGTAACATGATTAGCTATAAAAGGGATGTCTTAAAGAGGCAGTCTCTCTCAGAAGTAAAGATGGGCAGAGGCTCTCCAATCTGTGAAAGAGTGCGTAAAAAGATTGTGGAATACTTTTAAAACAACATTCCTCAACGTCAAATTGCAAAGGCTTTGCAAATCTCATCATCTACAGTGCATAACATCATCAAAAGATTCAGAGAAACTGGAGAAATCTCTGTGCGTAAGGGACAAGGCCGAAGACCTTTGTTGGGTGCCCGTGGTCTTCGGGCCCTCAGACGACACGGCATCATTCATCAGCATGATTCTGTCATTTACATTACTAAATGGGCCCAGGAATATTTCCAGAAACCACTGTCAGTAAACACAATCTGCCATGCCTTCGGCAGATGCCAACTAAAGCTCTATCATGCACACCGGAAGCCATATGTGAACATGGTCCAGAAGCGCTGTCGTGCCCTGTGGGCCAAGGCTCATTTAAAATGGACTGTTTCAAAGTGGAAAAGTGTTCTATGGTCAGACGAATCCAAATTTGACATTCTTGTTGGAAATCACGGACGCCATGTCTTCCGGGCTAAAGAGGAGAGAGACCTTCCAGCGTGTCATCAGCGTTCAGTTCAAAAGCCAGCATCTCTGATGATATGGGGGTGCATAAGTGCATACGGTATGGGCAGCTTGCATGTTTTGGAAGGCACTATGAATGCTGAAAGGTATATAAAGGTTTTAAAGCAACATGCTCCCCTCCAGATGACATCTTTTTCAGGGAAGGCCAAGGCCTATTTCAGCAGGACAATGCAAAACCACATACTGCAGCTATTACAACATCATGGCTTCGTAGTAGAAGAGTCCGGGTGCTGAATAGACCTGCCTGCAGTCCAGATCTTTCACCTATAGAGAACATTTAGCACATCATTATATAAAAAATGTCAAAAATGACCATGAACTCTTCAGCAGCTGGAAACCTATATCAGGTAAGAATGAGACTAAATTCCAACACTAAAACTCCAGAAACTCATAACCTCGATGCCCAGAAGTCTTCAAACTGTTTTGAAAAGAAGAGGAGATGCTACACCATGGTAAACATGCCCCTTTCTCAACTATTTTGAGACCTGTAGCAGGCATCAAATTTGAAATGAGCTCATTTTGTGCATGAAATTTTAAAATTTCTCAGTATACACATTTGTTATGTTACCTATGTTCTATTGTGAATAAAATATTGCCTCACGTGATTTGAAAGTCTTCATTTAATTCATTTTTAAAAAACATCCCAACATTTCCGGAGTTCGGGTTGTATTTTGCATATACGCATTTTCATGAGACCGTGCTCATTTATTAGTGTAATCATTACAATGTGGCCCAAATGTGATCTCGTCCTTAAAACACATTCAGGAACACGAACAGGAATGAGAGAAGTGTGGCAACAGCTCTCCAAACTTTTATGTAGACTCGTTTATCTGTTACATGAGACAGTGAACTATGATGTAAGCTAACGTGCCTAACATCTACACACTGACTGACCTTGCTGAAAGAATAGCAAGTCACTTTCGCTGGCAAACCATCTTGGCTTGCGACAGTCACGCTGCTACGGCAGGAGGTCGCTCTCTCTCAAAGCCAAACGCTTAAGAAAACAGTCACGACTGGTTGACCAGAATCGTACCTACAACCTGCCAAGTTTATTAGCAGCACCGCAAGAACAGTTTATTATAAAGTTCACGATGCAACTCCACCCATGCCAAGCCAACTTTACAAATTGTTTGCGTCCTTTTTGAAGGTTGAAAGCTTTGGTTTCCATTCATTGTAACTGCATGAATACTCAAGAAAAGAAACGGAGATCTATTTCTGTAATCACTGATGTTGTGTGAAATCGCGGGGTGTCATTGTCAGGATTTCACATCGCTTAGAAATGACCGTGAGCATCTGTAGCAGTTTGGTTTGAGTGTTAAGAGCTGTTTCTGGCATTGAGCAGTGACACTGACTGATATTCAAGGTGTTAAAACCAACAGACGCTACACCAACCATTTCTGCAGTTAGTGTCTTCACAGGGTTCCCAGATTCAGTCTACTGTAAGTAAGATACTTCGGCAGAGTTAGGACCCAGATCTCTGAAGATCATGAGCAGGGGAGTAAATTTCATCTAACAGTTGGGGGGGACAATAAACATAAAATTTTTCAAGAGCAATTTTTGAAGGGGATACAAATAATACAGCTAAAATTGTACTTGTAAAGATATGTATACAAAGAGGAAAGCCTTACTACTATTAGTGCAGCAGGGAGACCAGGCCAAATTAGACAACTTCAATCTGCTCTGGTCGCACCGTGACAATGGTCGTGTCCATTGTAGACATTATTATTCGTCACAGCATTGCCAAGTTTTCCCGTGGAGTTGGGCTACTTTATCACTGTTGCTGCGGGTTGTTTTTCATGTCCGTGGGTTGAAGCGACCCCAATAACATGTATTTTAGCCCCTGGACCCTCTCGAAACTCTGTTAGTTAGTGCTAGTTTTGAGTAGCAATTGGGCGGGTTTTGTTGTGAAAACCTGGCAACCCTTTCTGTCAAGCAGGTAACATTATTATTGCTAACATAGTGGACTCATTGAAAAATACATTTGCATCATCGGTATTAAAGAGAAAATAATCACTTCATCCGATGTTTAAGTGAATAAAATAGCCTTGACAGCATTACTTACTGGAGTTCCACAATACCGACTTTGTTCTCTCTCACCGGACTTGTTTGTGTGTGTGTGTGTGTGTGTGTGTAGATGACGTAAAAGTGGAAAGCAGGCATTTGGACCAAATCACTGTGAGGAAAGGTAGGGGAGACTCAAAATGTTTCTAAACTTAAAATGCATTTTTTCCCTGTTTGTGTTTTACTACTTATACAATTATTTAAAGTATAAAACATTGTTATTTAAAATACACAGCGTGGTTTTTAATCATATTTATAGGGGGGGTCCTGCCCCCCGGGATTTCCGCCTATGATCATGACTTGTTTGATCCAAGCCAGAGTTCAGTTGGACCCATCCTCATATTTTTACTGGTCTCTTGTGCTCTTTTCTTTTGCACTATAACTACTAACCATGTTTACAGCTGTAGCTACAAAATGTCTGGAGGTTAACCAACATGGTTTTTAAAGGCAGATGACAATACCAATACCTAGAGAGAAGGGTGAAAAATTGCCAATAAAATGCTGATAAATGTAATAGAACTTAAGTGACAGCAAATGAGCTACACACAGAACTTCTGATTAAATAAAACAACAAAATGTATTCTTTATTTTAATCTGTTGTGATTATTTAAAGATTATTTTTAAATTATTATCAAATAAAACTTTGAATTACCATTGTGTATGAAATGTACTATACAAAAACACTTGCCTTGCCATAATAAATACTTATTTTACACAAGTTATTGAATTTTAAAATAGAATTTGCATTTATGCAAATAGTCTTTATGTATTAAAAATAATAATGATGATGATATATATATATATATATATATATATATAAAATAAAATATTATTATTATTACTACACACAATTAGTCCCCCAATGTTAAAAACGTGGTTATTGCCTTGATTCCAGATATCAGAAATATATTCTTGCATTTTTGCTGATTCTCCCATTAAGTTATGAAATGTTATTTCAAAATGATCTTTGAATGCTCCAAAAGTATTTTTTTTTTAATGTTTTAAAAACTTTTTTTAGCTCTACGTGAGCATTATGTGAACGTTATCATTTTGGAAACATTATGCTGCACAGTCGTCCAACTAAAACATTTCAGAAAAAAGGCTCCATGAACGATGTACAAATGATGTTTTGAGAACAGATAACTTTGAACAATAACATTCTGTTAATGTTACTGGAAAATAATTTGTTGAATATTAGACAAATTTCTAAGAATGTTCCTTTTTAGTCAATGAACTCAAAAACTCAAATCTGCTCCAAAAAGCATTAGTCAGCAATACGATCTCACTAGAAGATTATCAGCCTCTTCGCCTTACACATGGTGTAGCATTGTGTAAACACAATAAAACCCATATCGCTGAACTTACACTGCATCTCTGACCTCACTTCACCCTCCTCCACAGGGAAAGGCCTGCGGGACGTCCCACCCTCGCCGTCATCCTGAGTGCTCTACAGAGAGCACTCCTCTGAACCCTCAGCGGCCTTCTGCTCTTCACTTTATCAATGACTTGATTGATCGCTGGGGCTGATTCCTCCACTCTGATGTCTGAGCACATCCGTTTTAATCCTGCCGCCAACCACTCTGAGAGTGGAGCTGAGAAAAGACCACAACAGAGAGGAATGAGTGGAGAAAACGAGTGTCACTTGAGATAAGCAGCTCTGTAGATGGATGTCAGGATTGGAGAGGTCTTCATACCACTATATTTCTGAATGTATTGATATATATATATATATATACATCTTGATTTCTCCCAGTACCATTTCTAGGCATAGGCAACTATGCCAGCAGGAGGGGGCGCCACTGAGCGCATGTACTGGCGCTACATTTTAGCAGGCTTGTGATAAAGAGTGCTACAGCAACCCTGAAATATGATTGCAGTCCCAACAGGATCGCTCAACATCATTAGGCTAGATTACTGCATGTCAATCGGACGATGCCTGTATGCCATTGGATCAAAGCGCTGTCAATCGCTGCCTCTGATTGTTGCATGCAAAGTTTGCATTTGGAGCGCTCAACATGCCATTAGATTAATGGGTTCTGTCAGTGCTTTGGCAAGGTAAGACTCTTTTTGGTTACACTTTATTTTGATAGTCCACATTAGACATTCTACTAACTATAAGTAACTTTGTAACTATGTGTCAACTAATTCTCATTAATTTGCAACTACATGTCTACTAACTCTCAGTACGGTAGCTTTAGGGTTAGTAGAATAAGTTGACACATACTTGTAAAGTTTCTCATAGTCACTATGTTGTATGTTGTGGACCCATCAAAATAAAGTGTTAGAAGTTATTAAGCAGACAGTCTACTAATGACTGCTAGTTGACGTGTAGTTGCAGAGTTACTTACTGTTAGTAGAATGTCTAAAGTGGACTATCGAAATAAAGTGTTACCCTCTTTTTTTGCCATGCAATAAAGCTAAGTTCAAAGACCAATTTAAAATATTGGTACAGTAAAAAGTGCACAAAATCGGTATTTAGTTTAGGCAGTATTTGTGGCAGTCGAGAAATCATGTTGTGAAATTGGTCCAAAAGGTGTGTGTTTTTTTTTTTTTGACAATGCATTGTTAAAGGATCAGTGTGTTGTGTAATATTCCCATTTAAAACTAAAGAGCCAATTAAAAATACTGGTGTAGTAAAATTCGCAAATTCACAAGATCAATACACTGTTTATTTAACAGCTTTGTCTAATTTAACGCATCCTTACGGAAGTGTCAAAATGCTGAATCAATTAATTCGATTCCAATAGCATTTAATGGGAGCAGCGCCATACACAGAGGGCAGAGCGTCACGCTATTTAAAGGGCAAGTTCACGCATCAATGAGTAACAAAGGAATAAGTAACTGCATTCTGATTACTTTTATGCCACTGATCAGGATTTTTTATGCAGTTTGGGCTAACAAAGGGTTTTATAGGTTTTATTGAAATAAGAATGGAATAACTGACACAACAACAACAACAAAAACAGAAGTGTGACAAAAAGTGGCCATTGATAATATCTAAACATGTATCCAAATCCAAACGTAATAAAATTAGTTTATGTGTGATAACAATTTCGGTAACGGGGTAAACAGCTGCTGGCTTGATGACGCAAACGAACTGTGGTTCGGACCCACATACAATAATATGAGCACAGTCCAGCGGAGGCAAGGGGAGGGGGGAGCAATCGGGTTTGGACCAGGCAATCGAACCAAGTGTGAAAGCACCCTTCTTGTAATGTTCTAATGTTCTGCTATCTGTTCTGCTAACTATAAAAGGTACAGCTGCCATAAAACCAAAGAGAAAGGCAACATGGCTATAATAGTATGTGAGATAGTCAGTGGTAATATCACTGCGTTCCTACTGGTCAGTGTTAGAGGAGCTCAGCTTAGCCTGCTTAGGCAGCTTAGACCAGGGGCCAGTTGCATAAACTTAGCCACAATGCCAAGACCAGAATAAGTTGTTAGTGTCCCAGAATAAGTTGCCACAGTGACTGAGCTTGATCTATGTTAAATTTGCTTTATGAAACCAAATCATTTGACAATGAGTCAGACTAACTGAAATAAGCCTGGAAACAGGCATCGAGGTGTTAGAAGTCAGAGGACACTTAAGTTAAGTTATGATTTGCTGTCTGTCCGAACAAAAGAAATATAAGTGGATGGATTTGTTTATTAACACAAAGCTTTTCAAGTTAATTGATGGACTGGAGTGGTGTGGATTACTTGTGGATTATTGTGATGTTTTTATCAACTGTTTGGACTCTCATTCTGACGGCACCCATTCACTGCAGAGCATCCATTGGTGAGCAAGTAATGCAATGCTACATTTCTCCAAATCTGATGAAGAAACACTCATCTACATCTTGGATGGCCTGAGCATGAGTACATTTTCAGCAAATTTTCATTTTGTAGTTAACTATTGCTTTAAAAAACAAAACAAAGATATTGTCTCTGATAATCAACATTATTGCACAAATTCAGCTGAACCCAGAACATTCCTCAAATGACGCCAGCTTCCATTAATACTGCATATTAACACATGTCAGAGTTTTCAAAATAATCATTATATATTTAGGTTTGCAGATGGCATCTCTATCTCGACTGAACTACAGGAACCCACAGCAGGCTGGATAACTGCAGTTAATTATCTCCAACAAGCCAAGACAGACTTGAGGAAGATCGTTTCTGGTAAAGGGGTCAACATGGTTAAACAATGCAATTATCTCTGGATTCTTAGTGGCACTTGCTAAAGCAACTATCATGATTTTTAACCTCTAACCCCAAGGATTAAACTTTGCCATAACTCATAACACATTTGAGACCCATATACAGTAGCAATAAAACAATGCTAGCCTTAACTTAATGTGCACTTTTTATATATATATATATATATATATATATATATATATATATATATATATATACAGTATATGCACTCAATATATGCACTATACAGACTACTCAACTCATGAGGAAAATGTACATGTACAGTGCCTTTCTAAATATGGAACCTGCTTGATTTCACTTTCTTACTCTACTGAAAAGTGAGATCTAAAATTAAAGCAAGACAATGGAAATTGCATGTACATTTTCACAAAGGCACACGTATAGCTACACTTCAAGTACACTCTATCTAATCTATGTATCTACTGTATGTGAATATATATTAAAATGTCATTTTAAAGCTGAATTTTCAGCATCATTACTCTAGTCTTCAGTGTCACATGATCTTCAGAAATCATTCTAATATACTGATTTGCTGATTTGATTATTATCAATGTTGAAAACAGTTGTGCTGCTTCATATTTTTGTTGAAAACATGATATATTTCTTTACAAAAATTGTAGTGAATGGTTTTGAATGGTAGTTTATGTTTTATTGTTGCTTTTAAGATTAGCAATCTTCTAATCGGCTCACCCCAACATATTTTTCACAGCAATTGTTTTGAGGAACATTTTACCTTTAAGAGGGAAACACAGCTTGTTAATGCTGCTATATAAAAGATGAAACAACATGTGACTCATTGACCCTGTTTGAGTATTTGGCGATTAATCCAGCATAAGCTCAGATATTAGGACCATCTGTGCCCAATTCAAACCAATAGAAAAAGTTCAGCTTATGAAAATGTGTTTTGGCACGCCATATGCCTGTTCATTTTCATCTATGCTCCTACTTAAATTCAGGCCGACTGAATGCTTAAAAGCACATCATAAATTTATACCGTAGCAAAGAGGTGCGAAGGTTACGTGAGGGACAAAGTGTTCAGTGCACATTTAAAATCAGTATCAAACTTTACTATTTACTTTCTTAATACACATATAGTGCATGTAATATTTAATTTAAATGCAATGAGCGACTCTAAAACTTTCACCATCCAATAATTCCAGACCAATAAAATCAAGACCCACCTTACAGTTTTTCTCACTGAACATCATGTTTCACATTATCAAAGTCAAATGGGTTTCAAATGGTGTTTGATAAAGAATTCAAGCACAAATATATAAGTATAAGTCATAATTCAAACTCTGAAAACAGTCTCACAGAAAAAGCTCAAATGACAAATGCTTCTGTACAAATAAAAGCCTTAATCTGAGTCCACTGCATTATACACACATACACACACAGTAATGCAGACTCAGATCTTGCTCAAACCAGCCCTCATCTTTCTCTGTGCCGCTGGGCTCTTCTGCAGACATCCCACTAATATTTCATAATGTGCAAAAAGTCTCTGAGAGCCGCATAGGGCTGGGAAACATGGAGCAACGTCCTAAAGTGTTAGATGATGAAAAGCCTCCAACACGTGGAAGCATTCATCATAATGTTGAGTTTAATGGCTTCTCTAAAGCTTCTACCTAGAAGAAACGGCACAAAAGAGCAGAGAGAAATACATCAGAAACTGGCCATTTACATGCAACCGTCCTGACAAAAACATCTCCTGGGGGAAACCTACACTATTTAGTTCCTGGTCTGTAGGCTGAATCCCAGTTATCATGCTGCACTGTGAAAGTGCAGAGTGTGTTAGCCTGCTTTTAGGTCTGAAGAGAGCAAGTATGCTAGCACTGAAGCGTGCTACTAACATCATGAAATCCAGCTTGATACAACAACAACAAGGAAAGTTCATGCAAAGCACAGGGGTTGTGGATAACGTTAGCCTAAAGAGCATGCATGAATGCATACTTCAGAAATCCACCAGGAGCAATGCATACTATTATTTGGGATGCACATGCAAAACTGTGTATGCTGTATCACAATTGTAACTTTACTTATTATATCACAAGCTAATTTCACATAAATAAATAAAAATAAGAAAAAATAAATAAAACAATTCTAAATTATTCAAAATAAAGTATTAATTATTACAAAATAAATACAATTAAGACTGAATTAAAATTAAATGAAATTAACTTAAACAATAAATAATTAAAATAATTAACTAAAATGAATACAAATTAATAAACATTAATTTTCCAATTAAAATAAATAAATAAAAACTAAATTAAATTAAAAATGAATAAATAACTCATTAAAATAAATTATTAAAATTAATAGAAATATTGAAATAAAATTAATTTAATAAATAAAACAAATAAAAGTAATTCAAATAAACTTAAATAAAAAATAATTAATGAAAATAAATAAGAGTTCATTAAAATAAAAAAGTAATTTTTAATAAAAATATATAAATATATAATAATTTATATGATAAAAATGAAATAAAACATAATTTAAAATAAATCAAAATTTATTAATTTGTTGGCACTCAGTAGGTAAGGGTTTAGGTTATTTTCAGTATATAGCCACTGATAGTTGGTGCCATAACTACCAAAGAACATACCCCCCCCCCCCCCCCCCCCCCAAAAAAAAAAAAAAACAGCAGTCAAGCATCTGCCATTGAGAGGTAATACAGAGCAGGCATTACAGACCTCCCCTATTACACAGTGCCTTCTGTGTTCTGATACTCTGAAGTTTTCCATGTGGTTCGTATCAGAAGCGTGTAGGCCTGAAAAGGGGCGTGACAGCGGATCAGTGTTGTCAGCGTAGGATGCAATGCATCTGATGATAATTGCACCTTGTCACTGCTGCCATAAATGTCACAGCTGCTGAGTGTCTTTTGTTTGCTGAGATTTCCTTGTGTACCAGGTATTGTTGAGGTTTCAGAAACATTATGAGACAGTATGAAATTATCAAAGGCTATGCACATTATCGTTCGACAGTCATTTTGTAATTTTAACTAAATTTTGTTGCAAAATGTCTCAAATGATAAGTCAAGAAAAAGGTGAAAATATTATTTTAATCATTTGAGTGGACATCATTTAAAACAGATTTGCTATTCATTAGGGGTAAAACTTTTTAATGAGGAAAAACAGCGAGTAAAACATTAAAGATGTCAGAAAAGGACAAGAAAATGTGTGCGTTTTCAGGTTGTTTCTGTGCTGTAGGTTGGTGTGGATCAGATATTTGGTGAGTAATCTCTGCTGTACTAACCAGAGGAGGATACTAGAGAAGGTGGGTAGTGTGAAGAGTGAGTCATGAGTTCATTTGGCCGAGGTAAGACGCTCTCATACCCTTGAGAAGAAAAACACTAATATATTAAAGAGATGCAAGCAACACGATGCCAGCAGCAGCTGAAAGAGTAAATGATTTTCCATGCCTGTTTTGCTTCATGGGAATATCTTCATCATTTTAATGAACATGCAATGCCACAAGTGCACAATCAAAGCATTTAAGCGGTGTATTGCGTAAAAATAAAAAATAAAAAATAATTAAATAAATAAATAAACTGGGTTTCCTGATTATTAAGATCCTCATCATGCACATAATACAGTGCTAGGAATATGTGCACTTGGCAGTGACTTTAAACAAAGTCAACAATCTTTTGCATCATATTTAAAATAAATTTATACAAATAAAATAAAATAAAATAAAATAAAATAAAATAAAATAAAATAAAATAAAATAAAATAAAATAAAATAAAATAAAATAAAAGATATTTATTAACTTACTTACTTACTTGCTTACTTAAATGTGACGCTCACCAAGGATGCATTTATTTGATTTAAAAAAAATATATAAATAAAATAAAATAAAATAAAATATTTATTTATTTGCTTGCTTACTTAAATGTGACGCTCACCAAAGATGCATTTATTTGATTTAAAAAAATAAATAAATAAAATAAAATAAAATAAAATAAAATAAAATAAGCTATTTATTTATTTACTTACTTGCTTGCTTGTTTGCTTATTTAAATGTGATGCTCACCAAGGATGCATTTATTTGATTTTTAAAAATAAATAAATAAATAAAATAAAATAAAATATCACAATTTGAAAAATCTGTTTTCTGTGTGAATATATTGTAAAATGTAATTTATTCCTGTGATCAAAGCTGAATTTTCAGCATCATTACTCCAGTCTTCAGTGTCACATGATCCTTCAGAAATCATTCTAATATGCTGATTTGCTCAAGAACCATTTTTGATTATTATCAGAATATTTTTGTGGAAAGTGTGATGCATTTTATTTTTCAGGATTCTTTGATGAATATAATAGAAAGTTCAAAAGAACAGCATTTATTTGAAATAGAAATCTTTTGTAAACAAATGTCTTTACTGTCACTTTTGTTCAATTGAAGACTTCACTGCTGAATAAAAGTAAAAAATACAATCTGTCATCAAATGTTTTTGCATTTGGTATGTGGTTTCTGGGGTTTAAGGGTCTCTCCTTCAACGTTTAATCACTTAGAAAAGGAACCATGTACCTTTGTCTCAACCAAAATGCCTTTAAGGCAAGTTAGTTCACTCGGCGGGTGTTTGTAAAGCCCCTGAGCATCCGTTTCCAGCAAGCCTAGCATCTACTTAAAATAGAAAAGACCACAATCAATGTAACCGCTTGGCAAAATTTAATGTGACAACAATGGCATCATGTAATGTATTTCTTTAACTCAAATCAGACTAAAACATTCTAAAGGCTCATATTAAAGAATGATAAAAAACGCATTCTCTTTTGAAACTCTACCAAAAGCCCCAAATATCTGACTACACAAAAAAATGAGAAAAGATGACGTGGTCTATTTGTGAGATCCTTGTTTCACAGAGTTATTGATCAGAAAACGACTTACCTTGTTTCAATGGAGAACCTCCCCTCCTCTGTTACTATGGTGACAGAAGATCGCTGTAATCCGTGCAGGCCTACTAATTTATGAATTGATTGTTTTCACACGGATGCTAAATGAAAGGCCGGACAAACGATTCTGAATTAATGATGATTTGATTAAGAACAGTTGGGCACAACGAAACTGGCTGAAAGTTAGCCAAGAGTATGTGCTTGGTATGAAACCAGCTCTGGCACCTCAATAACAACATAAATCAATGCTAACAGCCTCTGCTGATCTTTAAAGGAACAGTTCAGACAAAAATGAAAACATGCTGAAAATGTATTCACTTTTAGGCCGATGAGTTTGTTTCTTCATCAGATTTGGAGAAATTTAACATTCCGTCACTTGCTCAGCAATGGATCATCTGCAGTGAATGGGTGCCGTCAGAATGAGAGTCCAAACAGCTGATGAAAACATCACAATAATCCACAAGTAATCCACAGCACTCCAGTTAATGTCTTGAGAAGCCAAAAGCTGAAACAAATCTATCATTAAGAGATTTTTAACTTCAAACCATCGCTTACGGTTGAAATATGTCTCCATAATCCATAATAACGCTTCCTCCAGTGGAAAAAGTCAATTTCCTGTTGTCCTCTCACATCAAAATCTTCCCACATGTTTGTTTAAAAGTATTTTGGCCTGTTTTGGCTTGTAAACTGTGCTGCATCTGTGCAGATTTCTCTCCTGATTCAGACCTGATCACTTTTTCCACTGGAGGAAGCAATATTTTAGATTATGGACTTTAGCAACTGTTTAAAACGGTTTGTTACAAACATGCAGCTTTCGGCTTCACAAGATGTTAATTGATGGCAGAGATCACGTTAACTAAAAATTTTCCATCATTGACATAATTTTTTTTAGCAGTGATGGAAAAATCTGAAGCCTGTCTGTCACTTTGACAGATTACACTGAGGCTCCATTTACACTAGTGCGTTTTCATTTTAAAACGGCGTTTCAGAAACGGTCTCCGTCTACACTACATCAAAAATGCATGTCACATGATCATTCAAGCAGGTACAACCATAGATAGGTACAGGTAAGATTCCTATGATTTTGATGGTGGATGCATATACGTGCTTGGAGCGGTCAAAGGAGGAATATACCTATACATATCTATGGTGCAACAATGAGCATGATGTTATTGTTTACACGGTCGTCAAGGACGCAGAGCGAATGTGGGCAGCCATGCCATCGTTTTCAAAAGTCTCCGTTTTGGTCCGTTTACACTGAAATACAACTCCCGAGTTCTCAAACTAAAACAGGGTCTGCAGCATTTTCAAAAGTCTCCGTTTTCGAGGGTGGAAAACGCTGCAGTAGTGTAAACGATAGGCGTAACCATAGCAAAAGTTATGCATTTTAAAAAAAAATACTAAAAAACTCATCTACTTCTTGGATGACCTGAGGGGGAGTACATTTTCAGAAAATTTTCATTTTTGGGTGAACCATTCCTTAAAATCAAGTGAAGTCACAGAAATAGCTATCAATGCTATCAAATAGCTTCCGGTGGCATTGCTAAATCTTTTAGCCCAATACTCATGAGTATTAACAAAATATATCCTAATTGTTGAAGTGCACAACAGCAGCTGACTTACTTTACTCAAATGACATGCAAATGCATGACTATGAACAATGACACCAGAAACTCAAACGTGGTGCTCTGTGAGCAAGTGATCTGAGATGCCGCACAACATACCGAGTGTCATTATAGTGATATTAAATGAATATTAAAAGCCATAATCTGTGTGCTCATGTATGTCTAAGAAAAGCGTGTGCTCCTCATGTTAATGCAGCAGCACATGAATGGCGCTTCTTGGTCAAAATGCCTGTCTTGGCGAGGTTTTAATGTAAACAGGTGGAACAAAAATTGGATTTGTGTCAAAATATCGGATCTGCGCAGTGTAAATGAAGCCTAATGGACCTTCTGCTCACTATTAGGTCATTAATATTAATCAAACAAAAATATTGACACGGAAAACAGAAAAGAACTGCTGCCGACTGGATAGCATTTATTATGTCTGCTTCTTAGTTAAACTCCAACAGCACTGAATTTATATTAATACACTACACTGGAGAGTAAAAAGCTATGCCAAATACTGTATATTTAATTTACTATTATATTGCTTTTGTTCTTTTTTTTTCCAGTTTTTTGAATGCTTACATTAGCTGTTTTCCCAGGGAAAGCACGAGCTGATAAAATGTAAACACTGTAACTTGAATGCAATGTAAGTTGCTTTGGATAAAAGCGTCTGCTAAATGCATAAATGTAAATGTAAATGTAATGTACATTTGAACAATAAGCTTATAATTGGTGGTGTTGTTTTTCTGTCGTGTTGTCAGGAACAAATCCTTAATAATAATAATTTCAGAAATATTAAACTGACATATTCGATAATCAATCAATAAAATCTATGGCAACTATATTTATTAATATTACGATATTAATATTAACGTTTGACTTTCAGAATGTTTACTCTTATATACATGAAAAACAAGCTTTTAATTGGTTTTGTTGTTTTTCTATTAAATTGTATAATTAGCAATAATTACTGGAAAATTACTTTATTATTTACTTACTATTATTTAAAGCAATATTCATTTTTAGAAATTAACTTGTTAATATTTAAATACACTAATGCTCATATTTTTTTTAAATGAACTAAAGCATAATATTTCACTTAACAGAAAAAAAAAATGGTGTTTAAACAATTTTTGGAAATTACTTGCAAATTTTACAAACAATTCAGAAGAAACAGCTAGTAGCCCAACACATGGTATTAAACTGTATTATTATTATTTTTTTTTTTTACAATGGAGTATTGGTATCAACAACAGTAGAATAAAGTTGAATGAACCATTATCTCTCCTAGATCCTGCACAGATCTCAAAACCATCAATATGAGCACACACAAATTACTCAGAGTCTCTCCACATCAGCTCTTTAAACAGATGCTAGCTAAGCTAATTTCTGCCACGCGTGCGGTCCAGACTGACAGGTGCATTGTGTGGGGTATCGGGATCCTGTCAAGGGCACTAGAGGTGGGGCGACACTGACCCTGCGGAGGATACTTGCACTCTCAGCATCTCTCTCTGCCTGTTATCAGCGACACGCAAGTCATAGCAAGACACAACTTTAGCACTAACACGCTGACACCGAGGTGCTAGCGCTGTAGAGAGATGGGCATCCATACAAAACAGGACAGGACGCACAGGAGGGGAATGAAATGGGCTCAAATGTTTTTGTAAAGCCCAAAAGTTTGCATCACTGGTCATTTTTGTCACTAATGAAGAGCATCCAGAGCTTTAATTTAGTGATTTACCATTGGCACAAAATCAGACACGTACTGCAGTTTATTCTGCATGGAAGCTCATTTAAATTATGGTGCAGCGATCCATTCTGCAGACGACCCCGGAAATTAGCATAACCTGTTATTTCTCTGCTTTGTGGTCAGAGTTTCCCTCCATCTAGAAGGATTTTTTTAGAGGCATAGCAAAATGGAGTTTGCATACTTTCCCTGGACCTTGTAGTTCTTGCAAAACTGCTTTATTAAGGTATACTAAGGCATTTAAATAGACTTATCAGTGTACAATGTATATTGGAATATGGAAAGCCAAAAGGGTCAAAAGGGTTTTTGAAGCATTCTGAACTACAATACCGCTCCAAAGTTTGGGGTCAGTAAGATTTTTCTTTTAAAAGAAATGAAAAATTTTCTTCAGGAAGGCTAAGTTAAATTGATTAAAAGTGATATTAAAGAAAGTTACAATGTAACACATGATTCTTATTTCAAATAAAAGGTGTTCTTTTGAACTTTCCAAAGTATCCAACTTATCCAAAAAAATAATAATATTAGTAAAATGTAACACAGTTTCCACCAAAATATGAAGCAGCACAACTGTTTTCAACATTGATAATAATCAGAAATGTTTCTTAAGCAGCAAATCAGCATATTAGACTGATTTCTAAAGGATCATGTGACACTGAAGACTGAAAGTGAAAGTGAAAGTGAAGTGACATACGGCCAAGTATGGTGACCCATACTTGGAATTTGTGCTCTGCATTTAACCCATCCAACGTGCACACACACAGCAGTGAACACACACACACACACACACACACTGTGAACACACACCCCGAGCAGTGGGCAGCCATTTATGCTGCGGCGCCCGGGGAGCAGTTGGGGGTTCGGTGCCTTGCTCAAGGGCACCTCAGTCGTAGGGGTTGAACGACTTCTGGTTTTTTAGTCGACTTTTATGTGAAGAAAGCCGATTCGAAGTCGACTAGTCGCTGATGACGTAATTAATGAACAAATAAGTCTGGAGCTGTGACAAACACCTTCTGCACAGCTATGGCATATGACACAGTGCCGCCCACATGGCTATTGCTCCTATAACAGCTCATTTTTATCAGTTCTTTTGTCTTTATATTCGTTATATTTCTCACATATTTCTGCTCGTTCTAAATCACATACAGATAAAGTTGCACAGTAAAGATTACATTCATATGAATGCATTAGTGAGAGCGATCGCGTGTGCGAATTAATTCTTCCTGGCAGCTACTCTCTACTGGTAATGAAGTTGTGGGATTTAGTTAATAAGAAATATATGCTTGAACGTTTCAGTTTCTAAGCTATTTTATTGATAAATCGCAGAACAGTGTTGACAGTACATTTCCGCGCTGAACGATTCTGTGCGCGCGCGATCTGCGCGTGATGTACGCGCTACTGTCTGAAGCCTATGTGTGTGCGTTACAGAGCAGCAGCGCATTACATTAGAATGGCGATTAACTGACCTGTACTATAAGCTGTTTAAAACGTGCATTCTCCCGTTCAGTTTCGAGCATCCAGTAATATAATCACACATGTCTTGTGGAGCGCTTTCAGAGTATGCATTTATTTGTCATTTTAGTTTGGAAACGGAGCTGAAATGTGGAAGTCCTTCAGAGATTTCTTATATTGTTGCGCCCTCTATAGGACCAGTCGATTAGTTGGACTACTCAGTCCTGGTATTGAGGTGGAGAGAGCGCTGGACATTCACTCCCCCCACCTACAATTCCTGCCGGCCCGAGACTCAAACTCACAACCTTTGGATTACAAGTCCAACTCTCTAACCATTAGGCCACGACTTCCAATATTACTATTATACTATATTTTTGATCTCATAAATGCAGCCTTGATGAGCAGAAGAGACTTCTTTCAAGCCCAATCTTGTAACACACGCTCCGGAGGTTTGACTCTTTGGGTCTCTACTGTGCTTAAATGCAATCTTAGACTGGTCTATGATGGTTAACTGCTGTGTTTTGACAGTTTTTGAGTGACTAATCCATTTAAACCAACTCGAACCACATTAGGCTTAGCTTTAATCAGCACCAGTAATTTCAGTAATTTTTGAAATATTAATGTACCAAAAATGACTTCTATCAGATGTAGCGTTTCATCATATTTTAAAGTATATCATATTTTAATATTACATCAAAGGATGACACCACACATATCCAGATGCTCTGAGAAAGAAAGATAGAGTTTGTGTTAGCAAAACATCATGAAAGTAAGGCTACTCACAGCGCGGCCTTAAGGGAACTTGATCAAGCTTTAATTAAATCTCTGGTTATATATATTTTTCTTCGAGATTTGAAACTGTTCAGCAATGCACATGACTCCATAATCTAGATTTACAATAATAAAAAAAAAACAAAGCACTAATTTAGCAAGTACCCTATGCTGCTAATCAGAGCAAAAGAGTTACTCTCAACATCTAGTCTTAGATTTCACACCAAATGAACTTGATAACATTCATACAGGTGTACAAAATGACACTCTAAGATCTGTGAACGGCACAAGCGTTCGTCTGATGTAGTGTTAGATCAGAGGGAACCAACACGTTGTGATAAATGGCACCCCAAAACACTGATTTTATTTGGTTTTCCTGCAATATTAAGTTTTGTTTTTGTTTTCCCCCCGAATGAAACAGTTATAAGAGCATAAGAAATTCAAACTTATCGAGTTTTGTGGCTTTTAGTTTATCAGGTATATGCAGTGTTCTGCAAACACTTGACAAAAATACCTTCCAGCAGACATATGCATTTAAAAAAATGGTCTTTTTTCTCCAGAAAGAGGCAAAAAATACTGATGATATAAATAAGCCCCACCCCCCAATACCACATATTAATATATCTGACCCAAACATAGTTTCAATAGGTAATTTGGTAACACTTTATAAGTATAGGCTACAGTAAGTACTTTTCATGCATAGTACATAAATTGTAGTCTCCATATTAATAGACAGTACTTAATATGTTAATAGCTTATGTACAAATAGTGAGCTCTTCATTCATTGTCACTGTAATGTACAAAACATCATTCTTTAATTAGATTTTATACTTTGTTTTTTTCTTTGTTTGTTTGTTTGTTTGTGTGTTTTTACTCATTCTATACTGTCTATGGTGTATTTAAACAACATGGTGGGTATTTGGTTGTAGTTTACATACTGTAATGTACATTTCCATAGACAAAATAACATACAATATGTATTTACACAGTTACTATCACTGTACATTTTTATAGTTTACTACCGGTTTAAATACTATATACAAGGTATGGTAACTTGCTGTTAAGAAAGAATAATTCAGGATAAAGCATTAAAGGATAAAACATTAACTAATCTGATCAGACAACAATACTTTATCTATCGCAACAATAAAGGAAGAACTCACTATTTGTACATAGCATATTAAATGTGTTAATAATGTAGAGACTATATGAATTAACTATAAACTAACAGTTTTCAAATTATTTATAAGTGCTTTGATTGACACTTTTGTAATGCATTATAAAGGTACATAATGTGCATGGTTATGCATTATATCCTTTCGTAAGCAACTGTAACCAAAAGCATTTTAATATTGTAAGGTGTTTTAATGCATTATACTTTCTAAAGGTGTAATTATGAATAGATAAGTATTATAATGTATTATAACTGAGGTTATAATTATTCATAAGAACCAAGCATTATAAGATGCATTACAAGACATAATTAATGCATTAAAACTACTTTTATAATGCATTAAATAAAAAGGCTTTAAGTAAAGTGTTACTGTACTTAATATTTATATGTATATTATAAAGTTTTACTGGACATTTTAGACAATGCTGGTAAGCAAATAATTCAGTCATCACAAGGAGCTGACTTGATATATACACTGTACACATACATCTTAGTTATTTGTGGAGTAATATTATGTATATGTAGTGAGGAAAACAAATCAGACTATTATTTGTTAAGGAGAATTATACTTGTACCGTCTATTTAGCACAACAAAGGATTAAAAATGAACAATGAAGTATAAACCGTTCGGCGCTGATATTTGCCTTGAAGTGAAGGTTTTCACTGAGCTGGCCATAAATGCAATGAAGTTGTTAAAGGGCAAGTCGAATCTGTCACTTGAGCTCAGACAGGAGCTGTAGCTACACTAAAGTCATGAATTGATTTTACTGTACGTTACAGGAGTCCTGCGGGAGACTCGAACAATCCTCTCCATCGAGGACCTGAGACCTCCTGCACAAAACTGTGACATGGACAGAAATGAGATAAGATTTGTCTGCTTAAAATGTCATAAAACTGATTTTTTCTCCATGAAAGAAGACTAAATTGCCTATATTTTTCTGGACAGGCAGTCGTATCAAGCCAATTTGTCAAGCTTCACGCACCTCTGATAGACCAGCCGAGGGGTTTTCAGCTATAGTGGGTCCCTTCGGTCCATTTTTGGTTTGCAGGTCTGTTCATAACAAAAAAAAACTATTCATAATGTAATGTTAATATTCATAACACAAAAAAAAACAGTAGATAATACAAAATCCAAAACACAATCAAATTGCAACAATCCATATATATACAGCAACTACTTCAACACCTTGTAATATGTATTACAGTGTCATCATTCATTGACTAAAATTGACTAAGAAAAAATGTGCTATTCACTGTGCCTTCTGCACTGCAGAAAAAAAAACATATATGTTGTATTGAACATTAATGGAGCAACAGATTTTGTGTGAAAATAAATCATTCAAGTTGTTTATTTTGTTTAAAAATCTTATAAATGTATGAGGTGGCAAGAGGGGCCTTTTACCCCCCACACGGGGCTCACGGTATTGATACAAATACTTCGGCTAAAATAATGTTGTTGTTTTTTTAAATCATGTCTAAGTTAATACTTGTTCAAAACAATCACTTTAGAAAAGTTTGTACTATTTTCTTCTTATTTTGAAAAAAAAAAAAAAAAGGTAATTTTTGTTCAATAAATATACTGTCATTAAAATATGTTAATATAAAAAATATATATTTTAAAATACAGATAGAAAATCATTTTAAAAAGTAAAGATTCTGAAAGTATTGAATGAGATCCAATAATAATTCAATATATATTTACAGTAGTAACAACAAATTATATTTTATTATATATGATATGATTAATATCATGTTTTTAAATATGATGGTTTCATTCAAAACATGGTGATTATCTCTAATATGGACACCCAACACAATATATGATATTTACCATCTGAATCTAACCATGTCATGTCAACAAATGGAAAAGCCATCTATTAATTATCATGTTAATTACTGTGCGCCTTTAGCCCCAACAGCAGGGGCGCTTTTTACCCCAAATACCATACTTTTACATATTCTTCCATTATTTAAAAACGGTTGCTTTAATTATCTTAAACAAAACTGAAAATCATAAAGAAGACCTTTGTCTCAAAATATACAGTGGGGGAAAAAATATTTGATCCCCTGCTGATTTTGTACGTTTGCCCACTGACAAAGACATAATCAGTCTTTTAATGGTAGGTTTATTTGAACAGTGAGTGACAGAATAACAAAAAAAAAAAAAAAAATCCAGAAAAATGCATTTCAAAAACGTTATAAATTGTTTTGCATTTTAATGAGTCAAATAAGTATTTGACCCCTTCGCAAAACATGACTTAGTACTTGGTGGCAAAACCCTTGTTGACAATCACAGAGGTCAGACGTTTCTTGTAGTTGGCAACCAGGTTTGCACACATCTCAGGAGGGATTTTGTCCCACTCCTCTTTGCAGATCCTCTCCAAGTCATTAAGGTTTCGAAGCTGACGTTTGGCAACAGATTTTCTATGTGATTAAAGGGGTCATATGATGCGATTTCAAGTTTTCCTTTCTCTTTGGAGTGTTACAAGCTGTCCTTGCATAGATAAGATCCCTAAAGTTGCAAAGACTAAAGTCTCAAACCCAAAGAGATATTCTTTATGAAAGTTAAGACTCGTCCACGCCCCCCTAAAATGGCTCATTCAAACACGCCCCCACATCTACGTCACGGTGTGGGAAGATTTGCATAACACCGCCCAAACCATTTTTTATTTTTATTCACTGTAGTGTTGTTGGTGCCACTGGCACCATGTCCTGGAGACGCTGTGTTTCGTTGTGAAAGCGAAAGTACTTTGTTTGGGCTTCCAAAAGAGGACACAACTAGAAATCAGTGGTTAAGTTGTATTTACAGCACTGTTCCAGAACAATTCAGTCCAAATATTAGAGTGTGTGCAGCGCATTTTACGGAGGACTATTTCCTGAACCTGGGAGAGTAGCCTACAATGCTGGCTGTGCACAAATGCTGTTTCTATAAAGTGGGGCAATTCCAACTTTGCAAGGACAGTCTGGCGTTTCTGACTCACAGCCTCTAAATATGTTTTCATATTTAAAGAATTTGCCACTGACTATTCAAATGCGAGTTTTGAGCAGTGTAGAGTAGTGCTTGTTGTTTGTTGTTTGTCGTTTCTCCGATCACAAATGCAGACATGGTAATGTTTACTGTCTTTTTAGGCATCGTGTTACATCGCACCGCGTAAAAAGACAGTATAAGTCATTGTAATCAGTAAGTATGTCCCCACTGGATGTAAAAAATGCCTCATTTATAGTGGGTTTTATTATTTCTGTCTCATCGCGTCGGGAAACGGCATCACAATACGGTGAGGCGCATAACATTTCCGTCACATGCTTGAGGTATTCTGCCAATCACAATGCACTGGATAGCTGGCCAATCAGAGCACATCTCGCTTCTCAGAACGATGAGCTTTGTAAAAATCGACGTGTTTCAGAAAGGCGGAGCACAGAGGAGTACAGTATGTGGAAAATAATGTGTTTTTTTTTTTTTTACCTTAAACCACATAAACACATTGCATTACACTAAATACACAAAATAATGTTCTTTTTAGCAACGTTATATGACCCCTTTAAGTTCTGTAGACTGGCTAGGCCACTCCAGGACCTTAATGTGCTTCTTCTTGAGCCACTCCTTTGTTGCCTTGGCTGTGTGTTTTGGGTCATTGTCATGCTGGAATACCCATCCATGACCCATTTTCAATGCCCTGGCTCTGACGGTACATGGCCCCGTCCATCGTCGCTTTGATGCGGTGCAGTTTTCTGTCCTCTTCACAGAAAAACACCCCCAAAACATAATGTTTCCACCTCCGTGTTTGACGTGGGGATGGTGTTCTTGGGGTCATAGGCAGCATTCCTCCTCCTCCAAACACGGCGAGTTGAGTTGATGCCAAAGAGCTGGATTTTGGTCTCATCTGACCACAACACTTTCACCCAGTTCTCCTCTGAATCATTGGCAAACTTCAGACGGGCTGTACATGTGCTTTCGTGAGCAGGGGGACCTTGTGGGTGCTGCAGAATTTCAGTCCTTCAAGGCGTAGTGTGTTACCAATTGTTTTCTTGGTGACTATGGTCCCAGCTGCCTTGAGATCATTCTTAAGATCCTCCCGTGTAGTTCTGGGCTGATTCCTCACCGTTCTCATGATCATTGAGACTCCATGAGGTGAGATCTTGCATGGAGCCCCAGTCCGAGGGAGACTGATTATTTATTTTGTGTTTCTTCCATTTGCGAATAATCGCACCACCTGTTGTCACCTTCTCACCAAGATGCTTGGCGATGGTCTTGTAGCCCATTCCAGCCTTGTGTAGGTCTACAATCTTGTCCCTGACATCCTTGGACAGCTCTTTGGTCTTGGCCATGGTGGATCCTCTGCGTCTTCAGCAGCTCAGACGTCAGGAGTAAATGATGACTGCTATGTTTTTTTTATAACATCCAACAACAGAACACCTCAATCACTTAGGAGACATTATTGTCTACATCTGCTCCGGCTTGGAAACAATAGCGGACTGTTGACAGCTCACTCAGGGCGGGTCTAAGGTAAGACGGCCGTGTCAATCAACAATCTTGGGAGGGGCCTGGATCTGAGTGACGTCACACAGCCAAGAATCAGAGAACAGCTTGATTTGAAAAAGGGGATATTATTTATAGAGATTAAAAAAAATACCACTGTGTGGATTTTTATCATTATAGGGTGGTTGTGTACACACACTGCAAAGAAACTCAAATCGCACATGCTTTGCTTTCTTAGGTTAATTAGAACCTTTTTGTTAACTACAAAAATGTTATTCATTTTAATATATTTCTATCTCATTCTATTTTATTGTTGTCTGTTCTATGGGTTTAGCAAAATGAGGAAGACACCAACACGGATTCATAACATGCTGCCATCCTAAAAATACATGAACACAACCAACACAAGATAAAAAGTAGCAGAGAGCAGCTCGCAAGCTTTTGAAACAGAGCCAGTCATGCTAATATTGTTGCAATATTTGTTTAACCTTGGAGCAACGTTGTGGCGTTCGCCTATGCATCACCTTTGCATTCTAATTGCATTGCGTGTCTGGCTCTGACTGCAGTATTGTGACTGCGCTACTGTAGATGTGGTTAAGGTGTGACTATGAACGGCACATTAACACGATGCCTGACAGCATGACACAACAACTCAAACCGCAAACCTCTATGAAATCTCTTCTGCTGCGGCATGATTAACATCTGAACACCTCCCTGAGGACACCATCCTCTCTCTGTCTCTCTCAGGACAACAGCCCTCGGCACTACATTAACAAGAAATTAAGCCTCTGCGTTCATGTTCCAATCAATGGAAACATGTGATCCATGAAAGACGTTTTATTGATTTATGCCAGGGCACGAGAAGTGGCATTAGCCAGTGGCACTAAAGAGCTGAAACCCTGAAATTAATTCAAATGGGTTAAATTTGTGTGTAAGGAACTGAGTTCAAATGTCAAAGGAAAGAATAAAAATGTAAATAAATAAATGAACGAATAAAGTGACAAAAGAAGTTAATTTTCATTTATAACTATCTATATATAAATAAATTATCTTAATTCTCTAAATATGCAGTTTATATTATATATTTAATTACATTATAAAATAAATTATATATAAAATATATATGGAGTCATTACAGTGTCAGAATTGCAACACTAACTTAATTAACTTAGATTAGGTAAATTAAGTGTGTGTGTGTGTGTGTGTGTGTGTGTGTGTGTGTGTGTGTGTGTGTGTGTGTGTGTGTAGTGTCATTATGAAAATGAAATGTATAATAAATGGTTTTCATGTTTTAGCCTATACGTCTGTAAAAAAAAAAAAAAAAAGAAAGAAAGAAAGAAAAAAAAATACATTGTTAAAACAATTACAAAACATTCTAAACAATTGTTTAGATATTTTACATCATTTATTCATTCATTCATTCATTCATTCAATAATTCATTATTTTATTCATTCATTTTTTAAATGGATTATTATTCAGTGTTGGACGATTTCAAATAGCTTTATAAATGGGGGTCCAAGGTGGGGCGAGGGGTCCCGGGGATCATTAAAGGCAGCCAGCCCCTTCCCTTGAAGATTGAAAAGAAAACAAACTTTAACCTACAACCTCCACGAGCGCAGGCACAGAAACAGACGTGTGACAGTGTGAGTGTGAGTGGCTCACAATAGAGGTCCTTGTTTCATTATGGAGGCCATAGACTCGTGCTGTTGGACTTAGCAGGTGCACAAAGGTGTAATTAAAGGTTGGATCCCATACGGACAAAGCACATGACTTTCAATCTACTCATTCAGGTCATTCAGCTCCTCTGAAGCTGCTTTATTCAACAAATGCACCATCTCTACTAATCTGTATTTCTCAGCTCTCCTCCTAGTCTTCTCTCACAGCCTGAGGTTTGATCAGCTGTCACAAGCCATTGTCACAACCAATTACTTTATCAGAAGCCTTTACGCTGAGTTTGGAGTTTTGCAGGTTTTATCTTTATGGTAAAGGCTTGATCAGTCAGAGGTGGACAGGCCAGAGCAGCATAAATATACAGTATGTATATACATACAGTACATACTGTAGGGCTGGAAATGAACATCGTTTGCATTGCATGATCATTTGCTTTCTGGATTTTACTTTTATGAGGGCCTGTTTTTTTCTTTATCATATGGAAAATACTTTTATGGGAAATACTTTAATTCATTAACAGAATTATATCATTATTCTTAATTTCATAGGCTAATAACCATAAAGTCAACTAACATTAACTTTAACATAAAATTTAAAACTTATTCAAATTATTAATAAAAACAACAACGGTATAATAACATATTAATGATGGCAAAATAACACTGTGATCTTGTGCATTATTTACAGCTGCTTTGTACCAATCTTGATTTGATTTTGAACAGTCAATTCTTCAGATATACATTGATTACAGTAACTGGAATTCCTTTGAGGTATTTGATGTAACATGCTGGGTTTTATAAGGCATGGAAAAAAATACAGCTGCTTCTCAAATAAATCAATCCATATTTAAAAATCACTGAAGACAAGAGAAGAAAAAAAAAAAGAATAGGATTTTATTTGGTTGTTTTATTGTTTTTCTAAATTTTAATGAGCTGTTTTGTAGTTTTCCAGGCCAGTATTCAGATGCAATTTGTGTCTGTACAAAAACCAAAAACAGTGTGCAATTTTACAGCAAACTTCCATCAGTCAGAGACACAGTTCACTCCCTACTAAAATTCAGCTTACCATGACCGGACGCTCAAACAAACAGATCAAAGTTTTGAAAGAACAATAGTCACAGTTACTCTATCTCTATCTTACATCCATGAAACTGGATAAGATAAATGTTAACACACACACATGAAACACAAACAAAATCATGAGAGAAAAGTCCAGATCGGATCAGATTTGTGCTCTGCAGAAAACCACAGATTGCTGGAAGGTTAAGCCCAAGAAGAGCGTTTGGATGAAAGCTGATAACATTTCCTGCATAATTGAGCCAACGATAAGAGTCTCCATAAAGACAAAGTCAGATCCACTAACGCTTCTGTCATCTTCAGCCAATTTCCTGCTGTACGGGTTAGAAACCACACAAACCCTTTCTGAGAAGAAAATGCCTTTCTTACGAAGGTCCATGATGAATAAATGCCGTCTTGCTCTAGTAAAAAAAGTTATATATTTAAAATACATTTATTTCATACTAAGTATAGTTAAAATCTATTAACATATCTACTGACAAATAGCTCGAAACTTACTGATATAAAAATTATAATTACACTTTATTTGGCGTACTACTTGAGCACAATGCATATTTCTTAATATTAAGTCTAAAATGTGTTTTAATGTCACTTTTGATGAGAATTGTATAATATCAGTCTTTAAATGCAAAATACTTAAAGTGTACCTGAAGTGTACTTGCAATAGTTCCTCTTTAGCACAATCAAATATACTAAGTGTAATACTTTAATCGTACTTCAGCACTATTTCTGCACAATTAAAGTGCATTAAGCACAAAATTAGTTGTTCCAATTTAGCAGACTTTAAGTATACCAGTTTAGTATACTGAGGGTATCTTATTAAGTACATAAATATGAAAATGTAGTATACTTAGCATGAAAAATGTATTTCAAATATATTTATTTTTCACTAGGGTGACCAGTGCTCACTCATTGACTGCTGGAAATAGGTCTCTAATTGCTCTGATGGTCTCCAACCACAATCTCTGACGTCTTTCTGAAACAATCTGTACATCCTCTAAAACTGAAACATCTTAACAGCATTTGTTTTCGACTCAAACAATAAGACAGCCGCAAACAAGCATGTCTACATCTTAGGAAACCCAAGGGGAGACTCAGACAGATGCTTCTCATAGAGCTCTTCTGAAGAAATAAAAGTGCAGAAATAAATGACATGAAGAATAAAGAGCAATGAAATTAACAATTGAAATTATCAATTAAAAATTGATATATCTTAGATCATTTGGAGATGAGAAATGTTTCAGTTTAAGTATAGTAGGGTTGTTATTGTAAACTAAAATCTTTTTTTTTTTAATCAATACTTGAAAAAAAAAGAAACAGTACAGATGTACAGAACACTAATAATGAAGAGAATAGATAATAAATTATAAATAACAATAGTAATAAAAAAGAAAAATATACAGAAAAGAAAAATGTCCATAGACAGAACTGTGAATGTGCATGTGTCCTATGTACAGATGAAGGTTTGATGAGTTATATACAGATGTACAGTACTGGGGTGTGTTATGTGTTCAGGTGGGATATGGCCTGAGGGTAAAAACTGTTCTTGTGTCTGACTGAATTGGTGCTCAGTGATCTGTAGCGCCGGCCAGAGGGCAACAGTTCAAAGAGAGAGTGAGCTGGGTGTGAGGGGTCCAGAGTGACTTTCTTAGCCCTTTTCCTCACTCTGGAGATATAAAAGATCTTGGAGGTTGGGTAGAGGGGCACCGATAATTCTCTCAGCAGTCCTGACTGTCCGTTGTAGTCTTCTGATATCCGTTCTGGTAGCTGAGCTAAACAAAACGTTTATAGATGAACACAGGACAAACTCGATGATGGCAGAGTAGAACTGTTTCAGCAGCTCCTGTGGCAGGTTGAACTTCCTTTAGCTGGCGGAGGAAATACAGCCCCTGCTGGGCCTTTTTCACAATAGAGTCAATGTGATTGTCCCACTTCAAGTCCTGGGAGATGGTGGTGCCCAGGAACCTGAATGATTCTACTGCAGCCACAGTGCTGTCCATGATGGTGAGTGGGGGGAGTGCAGGGAGGTTTCTCCTGAAGTCTACTTTCATCTCCACTGTTTTGAACGTGTTCAGCTTCAGGTTGTTAAGACTGCACCAGACAGCCAGCTGCTCAACCTCCTGTCTGTAAGCAGACTCGTCTCCGTCCCGAATGAGGCCGATGACTGTAGTGTCGTCCGCAAACTTCAGAAGCTTGACAGAGGGGTCCTTTGAAGTGCAGTCATTGGTGTAGAGGGAGAAGAGCAGCGGGGAGAGAACACAGCCCTGAGGGGCGCCAGTGCTGATGGTGAGAGTCCTGGATGTGAGTTCTCCCAGCCTCACTAGCTGCTGCCTGTCTGTCAGGAAGCTGGTGATCCACTGACAGATGGAGGTGGGCACAGACAGCTGTGTGAGAGAAGGTCAGGCATGATGGTATTGAAGGCCGAACTGAAGTCCACAAATAGGATCCTTGCGTAATTCCCAGGTTTGTCAAGGTGTTGCAGGATGTAATGCAATCCCATATTGACAGCGTCATCCACAGACTTGTTTGCTCTGTAGGCAAACTGAAGAGGATCCAGCAAGGGTCCAGTGATGTCCATCAGGTAGGCCAGGACCAGTGACTTCATGACCACAGACGTGAGAGCGACAGGTCTGTAGTCGTTAAGACCAGTGATTTTGGGCTTTTTAGGGACGGGGATGATGGTGGAGCATTTTGAAGCAGCAGGGAACTTCGCACAGCTCCAAAGATCTGTTGAAGATCTGTGTAAAGACGGGGGCCAGTTGGTCAGCACAGACTTTTAGACAGGCAGGTGAAATACTGTCTGGGCCTGAAGCTTTCCTATATTTCTGTTTTTTGAAGACCCGGTTCACATCCTCTACACAGACCTTAAGCGCAGGTAGAATGGTGGGGGAGGAGGGTTTTAAGGGGCGGTAGGTGAATGTGTGAAGTGCAGATCAGAGCGGGTGCTGGGTGTCAGTCTGGCCTTTTCAAATCGACATTAAAACACATTCAGATCATCAGCCAGTTGTTGATTCTCCACAGACTGTGGGGGTGGTGTCTTGTACTTGGTGATGTTCCTCAGACCAGTCCATACTGACGCCGGATCGTTGGCTGAAAGCTCTCTTTATAACATGTATGTATATTTTTTTTTTCAGGTAATGTTATCTAAATAGTATATATAAAATTTTACTTTTTGTTTGTTTATATTTGTTTAAAGTTGAAGTACTATAATAACTCAAACTAAATAAACTAAAAATGTAAAACAATAAAAAATAATAGACATTTAAAAATTATATTAAAATTAAATATAATAAATGTTTCATTAAAACTGTCAAAACAACAAAACAAACAAAATTAAAAATGAAAACGACACACAAACACACATAATATTATTTAATATATAACTTATATAACATATAATATAATTGTAAAACTAATTTGTATTGGTTTTTATAGTTAAATAAAACTGAAAGACGTTAAAAAACATTACTTGAAATTAACAAATGAGATGTTCCATTTCCGTTTTATTTCAGTTATTGTTTAGTTGAAATAAAATAAACATTAACTGAAATAAAAAAGGTAACATTTAATTTCTTAAAGTACTAAAATAGCTAAAGCAAAACAAATTAAAAAAAGTTTAAAAATACATTTAAAAAAATTAATAAAATGACCAAAAACTAAAAACTTATAAATGAAAACAGACACATTATATATTAATTTCACTGCTGTCTACGAGAAACAATTGAGATCTCATATGTGATTTCTTCTCACTTCAGAGGGTCGTCAGATGATGGCCTGGACAGACTGGCGCTCTTTATCATCACCGGCTGTTGTCTGAACTCCAGACATTGGACAGATCTCGCGTCATATGGAAAGAGCTAGAAAGATGTTTCCCTCGTGTTATTTCATCCAAAATCTACTCGGATTGCCTCCTGCAGGACTTTCAGTAAATATTTCATCAGCTCGCTGCCGGATATTAATCTGGAACCACAGGTGTTTTGCAAGTGAAAAGTTTTTTGCAGATTTTTGCTAAGTTAAAATCGATAGTCCTCGAGTGCTAATGCATTACTTGGCTTGTGAGGGCAGTGCTTCATCATGCTGTTTAACTACTGCAGCTGATAAATGACCAATAGATACACGTCTTATTTTTTGCAAAACAAATGAAGATAGGACTGAGGCTGAGCTCCAAAAACAAACCGTAATAGTAGTTCATATGATTCAGGCACTATATTCAGAGTCTTCTGTAATCATGAAAGCTTTATTTGGGGAAGAGAATTACATTTTTAATCACTTATCCACCAAATACGATGCTCTCTACAGGAGTCTCACAACGTCAAATGTGTTGTCAATAATGAGAGCAAGAACCGAAGATGTTTGACAACACAAAGTTATCATATGCATGGCTTCAGAAGTTTCACAATTTCAAGAAAATTCACACATCTGCAAAAGCAACTGCAATCAATGCCTTAGTAATCACAAGTTCCATCACTGTTCATTTACAGGCACTAAAATTCTAAATCTCATCTAAATTTAATTAGGTTAAAATATAAATAAAACATAAATGCATCTTCCTCCCGGATTTCTAAATGCTTTGATGACAACCCCCCAAAAAGCCATTTTCTAATCAAAAGAAAACATTTTCCAAATATCATCCCCATATCATCTGCTTTTCTATGGACAAACCCAGAGATATGACTTATTTTAGCCACTCAGGAGATAATTATGACATTTTTTCAGAGATCTGTCTATTTAAGTGAAGAGAAAGATGGTCAAAGAGCTTCATTTGCTCTTCATTCTTTTCAACACAACAGCGGTTACTAAGCAGAACAAAACTTCTAAACAGGTCAATTACTGAGACATTATTCCTTTTCTTTTGTGCAGCAAACGCCACATGCTCATATGTTCAAGGTTGACCGAACTGTAGACCTACATAAAAGAGAAAGCCTTAAAAATGAATGCACATTAAATGATGCATCACAGGTTTCATGCGATATCCATCATTTATAAAAAACAAAACAAAAGACTGCAAGCAATACATATGAAGAGAATGTAATTGAGAGGTTTTAAATATGTATTCTAAGTATCAGGGAGTAGAACTTTGTCATTTTGATCCATAATAGATAAATCTTCTCTGGCAAGGTTTGATGATGGTCAAAAAATTGGGTCGTAAGGACTGCAGCACACTACAGAAACCTTAAAGTCATTAATATCACACAGAAATGTAAAATAAAATAAAATAAAATAAAATAAAATAAAATAAAATAAAATAAAATAAAATAAAATAAAATAAAATAAAATAAAATAAAATAAAATAAAATAAAATAAAATAAAATAAAATAAAATAAAAAATAAAATTAAATAAAATAATAATTAAATAAAATAAAATAAAAGTGTGACTCCCAGATAAGGACTGCATAAGGGTTAAGCAAAATATGACTATAATATGATTAAATATATTAAAAACATGTTAATATGTTTTTATATCGGTTTATTGGTTTCTTCATTTCTTCATTAGATCAACCTTCAAGTATAATCACAGTTGAAGGGCCATCGAATGTACAAAGGGTCACAGAAATAGTTCAACAAGATCAAATGATGTAAAAATAATGAAAAGTGTGTTCACAAAGCCCCAATCCAAGCACTGCTATTAATTACAAGTCCTTTGAAAAGGTTACTTACATAAGCGAGGGTCTATGAGATTACAGGCACCTCAGCAAAACAAGCCTTATCTGCTTCTTCAGATGTGAAACTACAGAAAACACAGTCGCTGTGCTGTTTTCTGAAACGGGACGTCGTCGTCAGATGGACTGAATGTTTTTCACTCTCCCTAGCTCATTTTTTGCAGTTTGTCACCGTTTGTAAGTGGTTTGCTGCAGATGATTTAATAAATCCATCTGTTGGTCCTGATTCTCAGAGTGCCTTTTAAATTATTCATGCTTTGCATACATGTTTGCAGACATTCATTTTGTTACTGGCTTTGTTCCTGTTCTGCAAAACCCCTCATTTAAAGAATTTCTTTAAAAGGTTATGCCAGACTTCAGAAAAGTTGACCTACTTCCACATTATACTGATTATAACTGGTTTATTGACGCAACAGCATGAAGGTTGAAAGGTCTCTTACATGAAAACATCAGCTTGTGGTTCACTTTCATATTTTAAACCATGTTTTATATATAATCAAACTAATTTCAATAATTGAATCAAACAGGATGAATATGAATACTAATATTTGTCCTTCTGATTTCCCTCCAAAATGATGTCACTTCCTTGAGGACGATGTCATTATGGAAGTGACTTTTGTTATTTTAACGGGATATTCCATCAAACTAACAGGATGGAAAATTATATTGAGAATATACAGTTTATGAATTATAAACATAAAACATAAATATATATAATTATACAAACACAACCATTTTATTTTAGGAGAAGTTGCACTAAGTTAAGTAATTAAATAGACTACATTTTTAAGCAGAATGTGTTTTTGTACCTGCATTTTCTGTTCAACCCCACTGGTCTTAAATACATCCTTTTAAAATATTTAATTGATTCATTAATTAAGTTTATTGTACTAAATAATTCATGCATGTTTTCTTATTTGTTATTTAAAGTAAAAATCTCAATTAAAAAAAAAAGTAGGCCTAAATTAATCATTAATACAGTCAATAACAAGACTGAACAAAAAATAAAGCTACAAAAATATTTTGTAGATTTCCTCTGACAGTTCAGTAAAGGTCAGTTTATCTTCAATTTTATATATATATATATATTATTTCTCGAAATTCGAAACAGCAGTAACCTTTTCAAATGAATAATAAAACACTTTATAAGTATCCGTGAACCTTTGAAAGACTGCTTAAATTTACAACCTCAAAGAATGAAACTACAAAAGAACAAAAACATCAAGTGCAAATGCTGACTCTGAAGCAGAACGTAGAAGTCCCTCTCCTGAGATGACCTAAAAATATATTCTGTATGTGACTTGAATTAATTTCGTCTCAATCATTGACCTGAGCCTGCAGCACCTGTGGCTTTAATTGAGCTAAGACAGATTTAGATAATTTGACATTTAGCAGCAGATACTTTTATATGGGGTCAATTTGAGAGGTGGTCCCTATGGAGCGACACAAGGTTAAGCGTTTGACCCAAAGCACAGCAGTGATAGAGCCCGATTATGATCTGGAGATCTCTCAGGTGCTCGGCTCAATCCTACTTCTCACTTGAGATCAAACCTCCGACCTTTCGGAGAGTGGCTCAGATCTCACGAGGTTAGCACACAGATGGGTTACTGCCACCCAGAGGTGTGTAAAACACACAAACACACATGTCCACGACACTCTTTGGTCTTCTTTTCACATTATATTTTTGGCTCTGAACTGCGGTACATTTGCATCATCAATGCAAGCACCATGATGAACACCAGAGGCTGTCTTGAGACATGTTTTGAACTACTTTTAGCTTAAAACTGACCAATTTCAACTGGTATGACAGTAATGCACAAAATCAAATACATAGCATTCTTTGCATGTTCCAGAAACAGATACTGTCTTTGCATTTCTCTTAGCTGCCTGCCTCTGAATGAATAGCATTTTTTGCATCTCTTTCAATCCATCTGCAACAGACGAAGCAAGTGCTGCTCTTTTCATGCACATTTATAGTGGAAATCCTCAATAACACAGCAGAACTGGCATCTTGCAAGCATTTGTACTCACCATGATGACGTCAATGAACCACGATTCAGATTCAAAAGTGCAATGTGAAACAAGATTACAACTAGAACACAACTACATTTTTGCAAAACTCCAAAAAAAAAAAAAAAAAAAAACCATAACTGCAGTATAAATACAGTGCACTGCTCTTTCCAGCTAAAATGAACAATAGTGGCAGGAAAACGTCAATGAATTGTATTCCTTTTTTCCAATACTATGTTATGGCCTCAAATGCTTTTACCACAGTGATTGATATATAAACAAATACATTTTGATGTTTGCATCATATTCATAACCAGCTCCATACGTATGGCTTTTTCTGGTGTAGTAAACTTGCTCAGTAGCGCACCTGATACAGAGTTTAACTCAGGTTCAAGTCTCAATACAAGAGTCAACAAGACTCAGGATAAAAGAGCTTGAAGATTTGAATACTAGAGTAAAACTGCATGATTGCTTCATCAAATTATTTTATTTATTCTCATGTATGCTTGTGTTAACACTAGCAGCTGGATTTAGTGATACGTCATTTTTAAACATGATAGAGTATTAAAATTTTATGCACCGTGCACCAGATATTTAATTTCCTTAACTGCCACGATACAAAAAATGCGGAAAAAAATGAAAACACTTTAAGCTCCACCCACTAGACATTTCACTTGGAAAGTACTGTGAAACGTGCATGAAGCAATGTAGTATAATTTTGCAGAAATGTCAACAAAATCAAGATTTCAACTCCCTCCTTCCAACATATTCATCAGTTCAGCGAGGACAATATATGATAAGGAATTCAGAAATCAAAGCGCAGTTTGGTGTTGCATATAAAGTGAGTCATTGTTAGACATTTACCGTCACGGTTAAGCACCTCTGTTAGAGGCTATGAATATGCTCACGTTTTTAATGACTCCATCTCTGAGAAATAGTAAAGAGATATTAAATATGTAGCAAATGAACTGTAGCCAACAGTATAGTGCCGGACAATCGAGCACTCTTTCTCGGGAGATGGACATGAGTGTCGGATTCGGTGTCAAATGTGATAAGATGGTTGGAGAGAAGCTTTGGATAATTGCACAGATTAGTCACTGGAGCTCATTCATTATGAATCTGTGTTGTTAATTATGTATGTTTGTCCTATCTGCTTTGTGTGAACGAATGTTTTTATCTCATTGTATGCACTGAGGACTCGCTATATGACAGATATGCAGAATCTCAGCAGCTGAAGCCCCGTCGTTTCATGTTTCTTCTATAAAATCTCCATACAGTGTAGACAGATAGAGAAATAAATAGTTTATCTGAGTTCTCTGAAACCGTATTTCATTGAATTTCCACAAGTGCAAGCACAGGTCACAATAACCCGATGGAAGCGTGTGGGTTTGATTCACCCCAGAAGTGAAACATCCGCAGTGAGGTCACATGTTAATTGGCTGTGAACAATAATGTGCAATAATATTAATGATTATGTGAAACGCAGAGGTTAAGCCAACAGCATATAAGCAACAGTCTTTTTAAAGTCATAGCATTGTTCATCTAGGCTTCATATAGCAGTGTCTGCCTTAACTTTTGAAGACTTTCTGGTAAAAATGTATGCACAGTACTATTTTTGTACTAGTATTTTATGTTACAACCTCTCATTAAATGGCTAGAGAAAGTGAGAGATTATGTAAACAATGCAATTGTTCAAGACTATTTATTCACTCACTCAACGCAGAACAACATCAACAAACTTAGTACCAAGTAACAATTTGACAATGGACAACAACTAACAAGAAAGAGAAAACAAAAACACACAAAATAAGACACAAAGATGCTGTTTGCTGGCTGGCCCACAATGATCTGTAGTCTCTCAGGAACATTCATTGTCACAGCAGTGTTATAGTACTAGTTTTTACTAGTTATTTTTACTAGGAGCAACAAAAAAAGTAAACAAGACACAGTATACAGTACATTATTCACTAAACGTTTTTTAACTATGCTACACTGACTTCACTACAGTTCATTTTTAACACTTTAAATAGAGGAATACTTACTGACTAAATGAATACAGTACAATGCACTATATATTGTGTAGCAGTTCTTAAAAACATATGCAAAACAGTATGCAATGTGCAACACATAATGATGTTTCAAACAGTAGTTTGCTACATAGTCACATGACTTCACAATTTAGACCAGAAATAAACCAACAGTTTTATTAAGCAGCAGGTAAATTGTTTTGCATTTAATTTAGTGTAAATAAATTAATGGTTAATGGCTTAATGGTTGGCAAGTCAAGAAAGAGATGCTAAAAATTAGAATTTTTCTTCATTTATCATGTGGTTATTTGATGCATAAATAACATGTGCATACTGTGCATTGTAAATATGTAAATATATATATATATATATATATATATATATATATATATATATATATATATATATATATATATATATATATATATATATATATATATATATTTACATAAGCATTTGTATTTATATTTCCATCATAATATACAAACAAACTTTGTCCGATGATTTCCATTTTCTGAAATATCATGTGGTGCGACCATTAAGAAACTACGATTTTGGGACTTTTTTGTTGAAATACATTCAAAGATAGGATATGCATCATATACCAATTTGCCAAGGACTCATGGAAGCATAAAGCAGGTTTGCAAGTCTCTTTCAAATTTTGAAAAAAAGAAACTTTTTAACAGCTAGTATGTAGTTACCACATTTGAATTCCATGTGGTATGACCTCAAAAGGACAATGGTTTCACACAAACTCGTTGGTTTAGGTGACCAATTCTGTGCTTGTAAATTTTGACTGAATTTGAAAATATCATGTGGTGCGACCACTGCAGAGTGTTTTCCATTATAGATATGTCCCAGATTGGTAGTGTTGGTGCTTTTACACTGTGTGCAGAATTATTAGGCAAGTTGATATTCTGGTCATATATTTTTTCCCAAGAACATTTTACTAATTACAAACCACATCAATCTTGATAACTACTATTGATTTTGTATTTAATCATTTCTAAGTGATATATAATTGTCCATGAAGGCTTAAAGTAAAAAAAAACTCCTTATTTCAAGTGTGCAGAATTATTACACAGGTTTTCTTTTACAGATAAAATGAGCCAAAAAAGAGACTGAAGTCAGACTAAAAGTAAAAAAAAAAAAACTATATCAAATGTCCATGAGAAGGATGCAATACTAATGCAATAATAAAATTAGCAAAGCTAAGGCATGACCATTGGGCAGCGAAATGATCATTGGGTCAGCAGGGTCAGAAAAAACAGGTGGAGAAGAAAAGACACATTAACTGCAAAAGAATTAAGAATTAAGGTGAAGAATTAGGTGTGAAACCATCAGGAATCATTTTGTCTCCAGCGCCACCATTTTCCAGAACTGCAACCTTCCTGGAGTCTCCAGCAGTGCAATGTGTCAGGTTTTCAGACACCTTGTTTGGGTAAAAATGCTTAAGAAAAAAATAACCCTCACTTAATAAGAATAACATGCTGAAGTGTTGTGAAATACATGAAGACTGATTTTGTATAGGCTTTATAGACAGACAAGTTGAGAGTGACTCTTGAAGACCAGCATCACATCCTCTTGTACCACTGTTTGAAGAATTTATCTTCCAGAATCTGGCAGTGAGTTTTAGCTCATTTAAGTCAATCTCTGCAAGACAGACTTTTCAGGATAGGAGATGGAATAAAAATGAGCTCCTAAAACTTACTGCCAGACCATGACAAACCATGGCACGTTTATGCCATGCATCATGTTCTCATGCATTGAAAAATACATCACGGAGCAAAGAGGACACTGACAATGCGCCGACAGACAAGACAGAGCTGGTTACTTTTAGTATGAAACAAAGTCTCAGGGTCCAAATTTTGTCATTTTTAAAAAATAAATTAAAAAAACAATTACTGTTGTGTGGCTCTTTAACATGATGTGACAGATCGCTGTAGCGCCTCAGTTCAAGCGGCACATGAACCGATCATCTCTTCTTCTTTACTAGTCATAGCGTGAAATAAACATGAATGAACATCAGAAGGTATCTTGTTTCAACCATGAAAATATGTTAATACACACCATTTTTCAAGTTCAAGTCCACCAACATTAATCTACTCTCCTGTCTGCTTTGTTTGTCTGCGTTATAATATGTCAGACTGCCTGTTAATCAAACTCCTGGTAAAAGGTTCAATTGAGCAGCCAATATTGGGCAAAGTACAGAAATAACTGGGGCTAAAGAAATGCCTGCAGTTAATGCCACGTGCTACACGTCCCTTTAAATAGATTTTTAATGATACAAGGTCTTTTTATCATTTGGAGCGACCACTCATCATGTGGTGCGACCAATAATAGCACTAACTGTATTAAAATTAAAATAAAATATCTAATTTCTTTGGTTGAAATATAAATCACTGCTACAGTATGCTTAAATTAATTATATGTTTTATGCAATTTACAAAAATAAGAGATCATTATTTACAAAAACTCAAATTAAATGCAAATACTTTGTTTCTAAACACTTTAATTACTGAGAACATTTTTAAAAAAATGTTAAGCATGTTAAGGAAATGATTTGGTTCCACTTTATATTAGGTGGCCTTAACTTACATTTAAATTAATCATTTGGAACAATGCACTTATTGTGTACATACATGTTCTTACATTGTACTTATATTGTTAATAATACCTTTATGTAATTACATGTAATTAATTTCTGTAATTACATTTATAATTACACTGTTGACCCATCCCTTACACCTTAACCCACCCTTAAACCTACCCATACCACCAAACCTGTCCCTAACATTACCCGTATCCCACCTCGATACCAGCAGAAGTGTTTTGCAATACAATATGAACACAATAAGTACATTGTACTCATTTTTTATGTAAGTACATAGTAATTAAGGCCACCTAATATAAAGTGTGACCAATTATTTAATTTTAATATAAATCATGGTTGCACCACATGACATTTTTAAGGCTAAGGCCAATTCATCTAGATTAAAAAAAAATAAAATCGAATTGGTATCAAACTCAATTCCTGGAGGGCCACAGCTCTGCAGAGTTTAGCTCCAACCAGCTCCAAAACACACGTGCTTGGAAATTTCTAGTAATCCTGAAGACCTTGATTATCTGGATCAGGTGTGTTTGATTAGGGTTTGAACTAAAATTATTTTTAGCCAAAAAAAAAAAAAACTGAATACTGCATATATAGCATGAGTATTATGCCATTCTGAACTTTTCAGCATTGCTATGAGCTTTTTGACTTTTGCATTTTACACACTGACGGCCAAAGGCTGAAAGCAAGTCAAGAGAGAAGAATCACAAATGAGATCTCTTTAAAATCTGTTTCTCCTTCACAGAAATGCGATCAGATGAAGACATACGTCCTCTAGCTTTCCAGCAGACCCTCAATATTTATGTTCTACAATATCAGAAGAGATCTCAACAATGCCTCGAACTGCATTGACAAATAAAGGTTCACGCAAAGTCTACGCATTCCCTACAGTTGTTTGTTTCAGGATCAGAGACACTCACATGCTCCCGTCGGCCGTTTCCTGCGACACATAACAGGGAAAACATGGATTTGAATTCCCATGATATTCCAGAAACATCAATGAGATCACCCAGAGCCATCCAGCAGATGGGTCTGCCAGCTGTGCCACTGATAATTTGTGGCCATTGTAATTTCCTTCCATGTAAGCGAAGCCTTTGAGTGATGCATGTGTAAAAGCAGCATGTGTCGTCTCAGGACAATCGTCTGTGTTTCTGAGGTGTTACAGGAGCTCTGCTTGTAGGAGGTGTCGGTCGACACACAGTGCAATGTTTCCAAACACACTCGGATCTGCAGATGAAACAGATCCGATGTGAGATGTTCAGTTCCCATGTGCACCGTTCCACACGGAAAAACATCAGAGGAGTGCGCGCGAGGAAAGTGATCACATATTCCCAGCTTCTTTTATTCGGTGTCTATTGGCTGGAAGTCATTTTTATACAGACCTTCACAGTATAAACAAAACTGACCTTAGCATTGGTTTTTATCAGTGTCTAGCCAACATTTCTTGTCAACAGCACCTTTAATCAGACCTAAGGGCCCTCCTCTGTGACTTAAAAAAGATATCTGGTCCACGTTTCTCACAGAAAATAGAACATGTATTGGAGACCTAGTGCACCAAATAGTAGACTAACATTTTCACGCATTTCTTTTCACAACACAAAAACTGCTACAAATATAACTGCCTTTGTTTGATATGAGAAACATATCCAAAAATGCAACATCAAGGTCTTAGGTTTGATTTCCAGGGAGAACAAAACTAACAAAATCTGAATCTCGAATGCAATGTGAGTTGCTTTGGATAAAAGCATCTGTAAATGCAAATGCATAAATGTGAATGTAAATAAACGTTCAGAGTATGCAGCGAGTCCGAAATACAAAAGCAATACTTTCATGCATGTCCCTTCACAAGTCACAAAATATAACTGTCATAATTTGCAATTAGAAACAACAACAACAAACAAAAAATACACCAATTACGCCCATAAGCAATGCACTGAAAAATGACATATTTATAGGGAAAACAAGAACTGATAAACTGTCTACACTGGATGTGATGCAAGTTGTAAATTTTAATAATGTATTAGTAAATGTAAAAAAATAACATTAACTATGCTTTAGAAGCATTTTTTGTTGTTCATGTTAATGTGTTACCAAGAAGTCAATACAGTGAATTCATGTAAGTTGCTGTGGATAATAGCATCTGCCAAATCCATGAATGCAAATGCAAAGTTTAAAAGGGTAGGCAACAAGCTCAAAAAAAAAAAAAAAAAAAAAAAACGATAAAAAGCAATTTCATAAAAATTAGGGAAAAAGTAAAGAAATCCTCAATTCAATGTCAATGGAGTGAATTCACTAACAGTTGTTCCACTTTTCTGTGCAATATTTCAATGCAAAAACCATCACAGTAACTGTGTCTAGCCAACATTTCATGTCTTGCAGTTTTAATCAGACTTAAGAGCCCTCCAGTCTGACTTCCAAAATAAGAAATAAAAGATATCTGGTCAAAAAAAGACTAACACTTTCATGCATTTCCCTTCACAACTCACAACTCACAAACTGCTACAGATATACCTATTACCTGTCATTATTTGCTATAAAAAACAGAACTAAATTTACAGCAATTGCACATAAACACAAAATGCACAAAAATGGCACTAGAAATGGGAAGGCATTCCTAGGGAAAGCAAGAACTGATAAAATGTTAACACTGCATGCAATGTGAGTTGCTTTGGATACAAGCATCTGCCAAGTGCAAAATGCAAAAACAAGCAAACATAACACTGTAACATCTTATGGATCTTTAAATTTTTATTTATTTATTTTTTTTTTAAATGGGGGAAAGGTCTGAGAATTTAATGCAAAAAAACTGTTAACACTTTACAACAAGGTCCCATTAGTTAATGTATGTAAATGCATTCAATATACTGTACTAGGCATTGCATTTGTTACAGTTTTTATTTATTTTTGTTAAAGTTAGTTAATTCAAATAAAACACAGTTCATTGTTAGCTCAGGTCCATTTAATAATATTAACAGATACAACATTTGATTTTAATAAAGTATTATTAAATGTTGAGATTAACATTAACTAACATAAATAAATGCTTTAAAAATATATATATTTTTTTTTTATTTATTTGTGTGTGTGTGCGTGTGTGTGCATGTGTGCGTGCGTGCGTGCGTGCGTGTAGTATTTCAATGCAAAAACCTTAACAACACAACCAAAACGGACCTTAACGGTGGTTTTTCTCAGTCGACCGCAGCTTAAATCAGACCTAAGGGCTTTGTGACTTACCATTGGAAAAAGGAGAAAGAGAAAAGATATCTTTTCTATGTTTCTTACAGAAAATATAACAGAGACCTAGCGCACCAAATAGCAGACTATTTTCATGCACTTCCCTTCACAAAAACACATATTCATGTCAAATATTTACCTCATTTGTCATGAGAATCGTAACCCAACATGCACCAATTACCCATAAATACTAAATGCACTGAAAAACAACGCTATAGAAACTACAAAGTCATGGATTTACATCCCAGGAGAAGCAAGAACTGATCAAATACAAACCCTGAATGTGATGCAAGTTGCTTTGGATGAAAGTGTATGCCAAATGCATGAATGTAATTGTAACGATTAAACATACTGGTTAGGCAACAAACCCAAAAAAGCAAATATAACATTTTTTTTTTTTTTTAATGTCTACAAATGAGAGAAAAAGTAAAGAAAAAGTCAATTTAATACAAGAAGTCAGTGAAGTGAATTCACTAAACAGTTGTGCTACTTTGCATGCAGTATTTCAATGCAAAAAATAAAAAAATAAATAAAATAAAAAATCTGCAATCCACTTTCATCTGATGCAGAATGTATAAAAATATCACTGCATTGTGAATACTGAAATTTACTGTCATTCTTTTCTGCAAAATGTGACTTTATGCACTGTATCTGAATAAGATTTTAGAACTGAAATAGAGGCAAAGACTGTCTGCGAATGACTTAAACACCTCTGCGAAGCTATCAGAAAGCTGATGGTCACTAGTCACTGTATACTTTCATTTTATGGAACAGTACCATTTAAACATGAGAGAAAGGAAATATTTTTGGCTGAACTATTGTTACGTGTGGTGTCTTCACGAAGTGCGAGGAGACGAAGGAGATAAAACTTAATTCTCTTTAATGAGGAATAAGCGTTCACAAATAACGGAAATAACATTAAATGACGATATTACACTTCAATATGACATAACATAACTTTAAGACTTGACAAAGGGGAACACAAAACTGAAGGCTTATAAAGGAAACAGGAACAAAAGAGCAAACAACATAATCAAACTCAGGTGGGGACAATCAAATGATAATTAACTAAATGAAGACAGGAACTAAACCAAATAAGGAGAAACGAGGACTAGGGCAGACAGACATGTAACAACTATTCCTTTAAGCAGGTCCTTTCATGCATATCCACTGTTAAATGCATTGCCCGTCGGGATCTGTTAGAGACTTGGACATTTCACCCAATGCCCTTTAAGAAAAAATGTGCTAATTTAACAGACAAACTGCAGCAGAGGAGGCAGTCTTGTTTTGACTGCTCTGATCCTCTGTGTGGACAAAAATAGGAGTGAGAGGAGACGTTTTTCTGCTAATTTCTGCACTCCTGTCAAATTATGACACCACACTAACAACGCAAGGTTTTATCGCATTACAGCATGAGCTCTGCGCAGAAACCAAAGCTGCAGACTGCAAAAATCCCATCAGTATTGTCTCGCTTTCCAGTAAAAACATCTAAATAAGCTAAATCCACGGGAGAAGCAAAGGTGCATGAAATATTATGTCTGTCTGTCTAATTTTGTTTCACACTCTGCAATAGCAAATGACTCCTCACCAAGCAACAGGCTTTCGTTTGCATATTTTTAGTGCCGAAAAAGCAATGATACAAATGTTTGATTGTTACAAATACAAAAGATGGTCTATGAAACACGGGTCGCATGCATGGAAAATGAAGAAATTTCAGGCAAAGATGAAAGTAATGAATATTTCTCATCATAAGATGTAATAAATTAGTCTGAGACATTAAATGAAAAGGGAGTGTTACGCTCCTGTTGATGAGCCCAAGTCAAGCAGAAAATAACATGTCACCGGGGACTAAAAAACAGTCAAGTTCATGTGCACACTTAATGACATGGACCCAGACTGAATGCTAATCTCAGGTTAGTTCTTTTCAACATCCGTGTTCATTAAAGGAGCAGCTTATAAGACTGTACTTTGGTCCTTCAATGGAAATGCTGCCATTCGTGCTGGAATATTCTAATGCACCTTGGGCACAGGAGATAAACCAAAAGGAGGATGCTTCAAATTAATACTGCACTTTCAAATTGAACAACAAATATGGGTTTGGTTCTAAAAATGTCTTAAAACATGACTTTGCAAATTACAAATTATTTCATTAATTTAAATAACTACTTTTTTGGCTCACCAAAAACTGAAGACAGTGATATTGTGAAATATTATGATGATGATGATCAGCAAGAAATTCTTGAGATCCTTCAGAAATCATTCAATTTAGAAAGCATTGTTTTATATTATAATTATAACACAAAAACATAAAGCAGCACAACAGTTTTCAAAATTTTTCTTGAGCATTAGCGTATTAGAATGATTTCTAAAAATATTTCACAAGATTACTGTTTTTTTTGTTTGTTTGTTTTTTGCTGTATTTTTGATCACATAAGTGCAGTGTTGGTGAGCAGAAGAGTCTTCTTTCAAAAACATTAAATCTCAAAAGCATAAAAACAGAGAGAGAGAGAGAGAGAGAGAGAGAGAGAGAGAGAGAGAGAGAGAGAGAGAGATGTAAATCATACATGATTTACTTAGTTCTCATGTTGAAAACAAGAAAAAGGTCACGTTACTTTATTGCTTTGATCCTTTCAAACCTTTTCAAATGAATGAATGCATGCATGTGCTGCATGTTGACAGAGGGGATTTTTTAGTATTTCACAGGCGACTGCAACACGAATGACATTTCTTTAACCGTATGCTTTAAGTGTGCGCATGCAAATTGACTACACAGTGTGGAAGAAAAATTGCCCGAATGAAATTGGCTGTAGAGCAGAGCCCTGAAATGACATCTGTTTACCACCAATCCACAAACCAAGCTTTCCTGACTGGCATTTGACAGAAATTACAAGTGACCGTCCGAGAAGCAGGCACTCAGAGAAGGAATCATTTTAAAAATGAATTCTGCCAATCTTTCAGAAGGAACATCATTTCTAGCTTACATTATACGCTTGAAAGAAAGAAACTACCCTGGAGTAAAAAGAAAAATCAAAATATCTTGATTGTTTTTCATAGACGGCAATGAATTTGAAACCTTTCTCCTGAGAAAAAGATTTTAACAATGTCTCAAACTGTGCTCAGATTTGCCAAAATGCCAAAGTCTGCAATCAAAAGTCACAGATCTCGAAATGAACATCAAAATCAAATGATCTGAGCTGATCCGCATTCGTGTTATATCTCTATACTGTTACTGTATGAAAACTACTGGCTACTCTACATTTGTGTCTATTTTTACCTCATCTAAGGGTCTGAGACAAAGTTGATATAAAATGAACCTCTATTAAGTGTCCTGACGTGAAGGAGGAACATCCGAGTCATAAAGGTCTCATCTGGGTGCACTCAAAACCTCAGAAACAGCACAAAAGGACACATCTAAAATTAGCATTATTCCAAGAAATAAAAGGATCTTTTTCCATCACTGCGAGAGAGTTACGGCCCTCTCGGCTCTCACCAGGTCTTTGTAAGCAGACTACAGTGTGTGTTTTCCGTGCTTTACAGCCTGTCCACACCACATAAAAGAACTCCACACTTCCCTTAATGGAGACATAAAGCTTTCCAAAATGTGGCTCTGTTTTAATGACCAGTATGCATCATCGGCGACAGTGGCCGCGGGCTCACCGAAACCTCCCGCTCCAATGAATTGCCACACCATGATATGCACCGCAAAGACTTGCTAGTGCATAGTGACCTTTAATTAATGTTCAGGGCGATTTGACCAAAACTACTAAAAGTGTCTGAATAGGTGTTAAAATCAACATGATATCAAAAGAACATTGTTTACTTTCCTATTGTGAATCATTCACCTGTGCACATTTGATATATTTTATATATTTTACGTTTTATATATATATAAAATCATTAAAATTTTAAATAAAAAATATAAAAAAGACATATGTAAATATATAAAATATAAAAACATTTAAAATATATTTTAATTGTTTATTTAGTGTAAATACAAATTATTAAATTATTAATAATAAATATACATATTATACATTAACTATAATACATAGTGAATCACTATATAATGTGGCATTCATTCATTCATTAAATAAACATTTAAAATTATATATAAATATGTATTTAATGTTTAATGCTATAAAATAAAATAAAATAAAATAAAATAAAATAAAATAAAATAAAATAAAATAAAATAAAATAAAATAAAATAAAATAAAATAAAATAAAATAAAATAAAAAAATAAAATAAAATAAAATAAAATAAATCTTGTTGGTTAAAGGGTTAGATACATTGCAGATCCTTTAAGAAAAAAAAAAACCTGACTGACACATTTTCTATAAAGCACTTCCTTTCACTGGTCATGTGTGGGCAAAGAAAAAGAGCAATTATTGTCCATTTTGGCCTATTTTGAAGCCTATTTGTGGAAAGTGCCAGTGGACTTTGGAGATTGGAAGTGAATCTGTTGTTCGTTTTTTTGGCATGGAAAGCTTGTGCACAGAAAATAGCAGCGAGTGGCCGGGTCGAGGTCTTCTGAGGGCTTCCTTAACATGCATCCATATGGTTAAAAGCCCTCGTTCATACTGGCATTTCCCTGCACTGGTGAGCAACACTGACAGAGCCTTTTATTGGTGGAAAGAACACATGAAGCATATCGGCATAAAGAAAGAGTCGATTGTTCTCTAGAGTTGTCATTCATGCTGTTTGTCAAATTTTACAGTCCATGCGGTTGAACAGGGGTTCAAGGGCAAAAGGGCTTTGAGCTTTAGCCATTTGTTTATCAAGCATATTAGCAACCACACAGAAAAAAAGGAAAAGCTTTAATGATCTGATGAAACAACTGCCCAAAAAACTTGCTAATTGTAACGCCACACCAGCAGAGGGAGCCCTCACCTAGGTACTGACTGTTACCGCTCCCTCTGCTTGCTCTATGGTTACTTCCTGTTTGGCAGCCATATAAGGATGGCCATGCCCAAACAGGCTTGTGCGAAGTATTGTTTTCCATAGTCTTGTTTCATTGTCATCGTCATTGCCTTGTTTATTTTTGTTCATTTGTACTGCTTTCTTGGATTTTGATCTTGGACTGTTCCCTTTGTGTTTTTGTGGATGTTTTGCTGCCTGCCCTGACCATCGCCTGTTTCTGGATTACACTTTTGTCTTGCCCTTGGATATTAATGTTTGCTGGTTTTTGGACCCAGCCTGTTTTGACCATGAACTGTGCTTAGCAAAGCTTGCACTTGGATCTATCATTGTCACGACGAGTCCCTTTTACACTAATATATCACTCAGATCCTATCATAGTTTTGAATAATATTTTGAATGTTTATTTGTTTTTGTTTTTTTTACAATTTTTATTAATATTTTTATTTCAGTTTTAGTTTTAAATATATCAAGATAAAATAAATAAAAATGAGAAATGTTCCTGAAAAACATTTTGTTGTTGACGTTTTGTTTGTTTGTTTCAGGTAATGTTTATTTAATTTCAAGTAACATTTTCAGTTTTTAGTTAATTATAATAACACTGACTAAAATATAGCTGAAATAAATAAAAACGTTAGATGACAATTTGACTACAGAGTAAACTTTTAATACATTTATTATGAATATAAATATTTTATTTTGTTTCAGTTGTTGTTTATTTAACAATATTTATATTTAGTTACCTTAACAATTAACTAAACTTAAACACTAAAATAAAATTACTAATTGGAAATTACAAAAAAAGAAAACTGAAAATATATAAATAAAATCTAATTTTAAATAATAATATAGGCCATTATAGTATATGAATTATACTAAAATAAAACTGTGTAGAACAACCTAGCAACTGTCCTAGCAACCACTCAGAACACTGTAGCAACTGCAAAAACATAAAATAATGGGAACGTTGTGACTTTAGGCAAACATTTTCTTGAAAAATTCTAGTTTAATTTTCAGTTATGTAAGATACTAAAAACACAAATTCAGTTAAGAAAAAAAAAATGGTCGGAAAGGCATTGCATGGGTTGAACACCGCAGGCCTTTGTTAGAGAGATGGAGTGTAAGACTTTGTGCTTGTTCTCAATTATAGAGCTGAGAGGGATGGGATTGTTTGTATTCAGAAATACAAGTGATCTGAGCGAACGCACAGTGTAATTCAGAAAGACAGTTCATTGCTAATGCTGAGACGAGACCTACAGCATGCAAATTACAGCTCAGCCTTCTGTTTGTTTATTTCAACACTGGCCGTTATTCATGTACGACTGTGGCATATCATAATTTAAGATAATGGAGTCTGCTATTATTGCTTATGATTAAACACTCGCCAGTCAGGAGACGTTGTAATATCACGTCGAAAATGTAAAAGAGACCTTGAGAGTGTCCCTTTGGATTAACCAACAAAACTTTTACAGCAGATTTGTTCACAGAATCTGTTTGCAAGTATTGCAAATACACTGTTACAATACAAGTTTTGCAGTTATTACTATTATTATAGAGATTAGTGGAGTACGTTGTAACAGAAAATACTATTTTTCTACTTCACAATTTCATGTTTAATTCAATGTGTTGCTTGCCATTTCTTTGTAATAATTTGTGAAATTTACAAGCAATTTCTGAGTGAATTGCATTTTTTTTTTTTTTTTTGGGATATACGTCCTTTATAAAAAAAAATACAGGAATTTGGAGATTGCATCTGCAGTATACAGTATACAGTAAATCAAATCAAATCAAATAATCTGTATTCGTTTCATAAAAATATATTGTAATAATATTGTAAAATATATATATATTTTTTTTATATTATTATATATTTATAATTAAATTTTGTTTATTTAAATATCTTAATTTCATAATTAAACAGCAAACCATCTAGCAATTTTTTTTTTTTTTTTAAAAAGGCTGGTTTCAGAATGATGCTTGCCTCTGTGTGTTTATTTACACCCATGTGTTTCAGAATGGCTTGATTCATGCCACCAATGTAATGGTTAAAGCATATTTTTTTTCTCCATGAAATCAGTTAATTCGGAAATGAGCAAATATCAATGTTTTAATTGGTTCACTTCCATAATTTGAGATGGATATGCTTCAGACTCTCCAAGTACAACATACACAGATGCTTAACAAATATCCAACAATAACAAGTTTTTGTTGCAAAACACTATCTAGCGAACACTGACAAGCAGATACTCGCAACTAGCGATTTGTGTAAATGAATGTGACAGCAGATCAATGGCGGTGAAGGTGATTCATTTAGAGCGACTGGTTATTGACTGTGCGATTGCGGCTGGTGTAAAAACACTGGTCTGGGCAGGCCGAGACGTTGATTAGTCATAGAATTAGCTGAGGTTCAGCTTTCCGAAACTCATCCATCTCTGCCAGAGCACAAACCACACAGACTGTACGGCTCTGGAGGCTCAGGTGATCCGCGCTGATGAATGAGCCTTCAGTCTGAACGGACAAAAGCATCATCTTCACCAGCGCAGCCGGGAGCAAGTCGAGCATCTTTGCCATTTTACTTGTGAACACTGATGCAAGACATACACATTTTGGCAGCTAGAGAGGTGTTTTCATTCTTTCAATTTTTATATTTTGTTCTCAAATCCAATTACATTTGTATATTTATGAGTGTCTAAATCATTTTTGTAAAATTGTGCTAAATGTTTGTTAAATAGCTCATCAATTAAAAGTGTATAATATTCATTTGCACACATGACGTCCATTATTAGCTCTGAAATGACATTTTGGAATTAGCAATGGAAGGCCTGGAATGAGGTGCATAGGAAATTTGTTCAACATATATGCATTTTCAGGACAGAACCAAGTAACGATGCTCCCCGAGCCGATTGAAAATCGATACAAATATGTGACAATTCAAGTCATTTGAAATGTTAAATCGTGATACAGTTGGGGGTGGGAGTTCATATGAATGTACACTATATGGACAAAAGTATTGGGACACCCCCTTCTAATGAACAGGTTTGACTACTTTAGTAATTTCCATGAGTACAAATCTTAATGTTTAAGCATATAATGATATTCTAGGGAACTGTGTGCTTCTAATTTTAAAGCAACAGTTTGGACAGGACCCTTTTCTATTCTAACATGACAATGTCTCTGTGTATAAGGCAAGATTCAAAAAGAAATGATTGATTGAGTCAGTGTGGAAGAACTTGACCGGTCTGCAGAAAGCCAGCTGAAAAACTCTGGTGTGACTTGAAATGCAGACCTTGAACCGAAAACTCATCACCAAACACCAATGACTTGTGCACACCCACCCTTTAGGACACCCCCTGCTTTAGAACAGAAAAAGGCACTTCCAAAACTGTGGCAACAAAGATGGAATCATAATTCATGTATTTCAAAATTGTATTTCCATCTCTGTTGCAACAGTTTTGGAAGTGTCTAAAATGACTGAACCCATATGTACAAGTCACTGGTGTTTGGTGACGAGTGTCCCAATACTTTTGTCCATATAGTGTATCTGTGAGGCGAACTGACTGTCTTCAGAACAGTTTTTGTTTTTGTTTCGTGCAGGTATGTTTTATGCAGCTTAGTTTCACAAAGCTAAAGTCAGATCATTCTGTTTTTGCTTCAAATTTCGAAATGATACAATCTAATTTAAATCAAAAACTGCTTAAGCTGCATGTTGGCTCTGATTTGAAACATGCAGGCAAAGCCTAAGTTTGTTTATATGAAGAAAAAAAAAAGATATAAATTATTTGTATTTATTTATTTGATTAGGGATTTGTTTTAAAATTTCAATTTAGTTTTGCTATTTCACACATTTCAGTTTCACAAAGAAATGTGCAGCATTTTGTCTGAGAAATAGTAAAAAAGACATCTTTTCATTTATAAATTGTCTTAAGTCTCATTTTGTTAAAAATGTGTGAGATCTGTATGGTGAACCGTATCGCATCATGAGTTGAGAGAAACATGACAAATGTCTTAATATAACATCTCAACGATGTCTTCAGGTATGGTTGTGATTTAGGGCCATTGAATCCTTAGAAAAATAACGCACACCGGAGGTGGTAGTGCGTCTGTATTCCTTACTCGATTAAACAGTCTTTCTCTGTTCTCAACCAAGTGAAGAACTGCATTCGATCTTCAATGTCTGAATGCAAACTGGACTACTGCACTACTGCGATAGCGAACACTGTTTCCATGGATGATATATTTTTGTTTGCTGTTTTGGGGTGGTAATGTTATATATTAATAGGGAAGGAGAGCCCAGAATTTATTTTCCCTATGTCACAATAAGAGATAACTCCGGCGCTGGTGATAACATAAGTGTTTTCTTTCTTTAAATGACACTTAGTTTGATATTTCATTTTCTAATGCAATGAAATTTATACATGTATAACTGTGGCTAATGTTTCTGAATCCTTTTTTGCGGTCATGATTTTACATGACATCTGTTGAGCAAAAGAAGTCTAATGTAACTACGACAACCAGTGAAAAGCAATGAAAGTGGAAATCTGTGTGGGATTGTGTGTTAATATTGTGAGGATTTTTGAGACTTCTGTCATCAAGTAGCCATGGGAATTTGCAGATGGCTGAGCACATGGGAAGCATGTCCCTATGGCAGGCCACGGTAATGAATACCGCTGAGAGTCCTGTAACTTTAACTTCTACACTGATGCATTCTGGGATATGTGCCCTCTGTGACTGCATGAGAAAAACAACTGAGATGTCAAATATTTTCTTTAACAAATGTGACCTTCTGTGGATGAATAAATTTTGATGGTGGAGTTTATGTCCCTGTTTCTGTGTAATATTCTAGATTTTCAAATACTTTGTAAAAGTTACTATTTAGAGTTAACTATAAAGGTCTGTGCCATAATCCCCGTTATTTCACGCGTACAAATACAGTCCGTAATGCTACTTGATACTGCAAACCTGTATTTGTTAACATGTTGATTTATTATCATTATCCTAAACACACTTGTTTGTAGCGCAAAGAGTTTTAGGTTTTATTGCATTTTATTATTTTACTAATTAATTACCAATAATGGCTAATCAGAGTCTCACACTTTTACAGGAAATAGCTTACTTCTGCAATTAAAAATAAATAAATAAAATAGTAGCTATAACCATATTGACGTGCTAATGATTATAATGAATTGTGATATTGTATTGCTGAAAATAAGGAGAACTGAAGTTACATTTTTAAAATTGAGAAGGTATTTTTGAAAAAATATTTAATATTAAAATATGATTTATTTTCAGTTTTCTAGAAAATTATTTGTTTTTAACTGTAAACAGCATATCAATAACACAGTGCTCATTTTGAGATGCAATAAAACAAGCAATAAAAATTCAAAGACATTAGACTAATACACATTTACATAAAAAAACAGAGCACACAGACACAAGAAAGTAAAGATGAGAATTGGTTCTGCCATGGGATAAAAAAAGAGGGGGGAAAAGTAATTCAGACTTTTTAATCTCTCATTTGTTTTTGTTTTTTTGTTTGTTTGTTTTTTCTTGCAATTCTGAGAAGAAGTCTCAATTGTTAGATATAAACACAATTTTGAGATAAAAAGTCAAAATTCCCTTTTTTATTTTTTTTATTCCAGAGTGGGGGAAAAAAACAGAATTGCAAGAAGAAGAAAAAAAAAGAGAAAAAAAGTCATAATTTGAGTCTTTTTTTTTCTTTTTTGCAATTCTGAGTTTAATTCTTAAAATTCTGACTTTCTCAGAATTGCAAAGAAAAAAAATTCAGAATTTATATTTATATATATATATATATATATATATATATATATATATATATATATATATTTTTTTTTTTTTTTTTTTTTTTTTTTTTTTTTTGCTTGCGCTCCTGTAAAATTATTTAAAACATGCATAAAAACAGATTAATTATTTGAAAACTATTTTTTAAGATAAAAAAACGCAATAAAAAGATACTGTGTAACAGTGCTTGTTTTCAGATAAAGTACTGTATCTTGAATGAAGTTTATTTTTATTTCCACATGGGCAAAATCTTTTTCTCTGTTTTGAGCATGTTATAAAATGAACGCTAAATAAAAAAAATAAATAACCAAAAAATAAAAATAGTTTGCCAGTGGCGTATGGATGCTTTCACTGGAAAACAAGACAAAAATGATTAAGGCTATTTTTCGCAGTGAACTGGACTGGACCTTCACCCTGTCAGGCCAAATAACACGCAAACACAACAGCTTCACCCGTTTCGCCAAGTATTCTCGGCCTGCGAGCCAACAGCCTGTTCTTCAAAGACGCCACCTTTGGCTCGGAATTTATATTCAACACCACTGGAAGCTGTGGGAACTGAAATTCCCCATTCGCCCGCGTCTCTTCAGAACGCTCATTAGCATGAGTGAGCAGTGAGCAAATTGCCAAGTCACCATTCTGAATGCAGATTGCTGAAGGTAAGCTAGTACCCTGATAGTCTCCCATTAGGAAAACCGGTCTGAAACAGCGCACCACAGGACATTGGGTTCGTGGTATGGAAATGCTCTCCTTCATTTGGGCGATGAAGAAAAAAAAACTTCATCAGTGTGGCTAATGGAGGCAATGCGATCCGGAGGCAGCGTGGCCAGGCGCCTTCCTCAATTACTGTCTCCAAAGTGCTGGGGAAAAGCGAGGATTCAGTGGGACACAAGAGTGTCCATAGATGCGGCGTTATTAATGCATGCATTAGCTCAAATGATTACCACTCTCGCCACCGGTCATGACTGCAGGGCGAGACTGTGCTTTGCATGTTCAATTAGACTGATTCAGATTTCCTTATTGCACTTTACAAAGTGAATTCAAGAATATTAGGATTGCTTGCTAAGGATTTTTGCTCACCTTCTTTGGCACTACAGACATGGTTGTCAGGCGAACAACAAAAACACGCACATATTTTGGCATCAGAACATCATTGAGACTTAAGGATGTGCTCTCTTCACTCTAAGAAAATAATAAACAATGCTTGCAATGACCTATAAACCATTCATAATACTGCATGGAAACATAGAAAATAGAAAAAATTCAGAACAATCAACAGCCTACAGTGTAAAAAGTGGTCTTAAAAGAGCTGTTTCCACCTGATTTAACCATAAAAATAAGTTAATGTATTTATGCATTTATTGATGTTAAATAATATTTCTGACTTAAATAAAACCATTTAATTTAGATGTTATGGTTTTTAGGTTACAGTTTTGTTTCCAGTGTAGCAATTAGTGGGAAAATTACCAGGTCATATATATAACATCACACCTGCATATTCTTTAGAAAATGTCAAAATATCGTTAACTTTGCTGATCCTCATTGTTGCTATTCTTATGTTCTGTTACAATATTGTATTTTTTATACTGCACTCAATCATTTGTTCAATGAACCTATTACATTTATAGCTGATATGAACAAAATGACTTTAGCTAATTTTGCTAAATAATATTGAAAGATCGAGCTAGTAAAATGATTTGATCTTTCCATCGCTACACAAATAAACCTGAACTAACCACAAAAAAACTACAACATAACAGAAAGTCATCTCAATCTCTAAAAAAACAACAACAGAGTATTAAAAATGAACGAGTCTTTCTCAAAAACAGAAAAAATGCTACAGTTTTAACATTCATGCTATGAAACCAGTCTCAAGCAAACATACTGAAAACTAGAAATCCACTTTCCAGTTTCAGCTGTCAACTAAAATTATTCATACTGTCCACACACACTATTAGATTATAAGGATTAGATAAAACTGGCATTTTACAAATGTTAGTGGACTGAATAAAAAGAAGAACATGTGAGCCATCCAGTGTATTTAATATAACTGGCAAATCAATATGCCACCCATTAAGATATACACAAATAAGGAGACTTATACTTCAATTACATCTTCCACACTCTAGGCGGCACCTTTATAAATGCATATAATTCCTTTAGTAGTCATTGTGAACAACTCTTGTGTACACCTGTGGATCTACAGACTTTAATCCTGTCAGATTCCCAAAAGGTATGACGTTATAATCTGCTGCTAGAGTTACATTAATTAATTAATTAGTTGCATTTATATAGCGCTTTTCTAGGCACTCAAAGCGCTTTACATTGTGAGGGGGGTATCTCCTCAATCACCACCACTGTGCAGCATCCACCTGGATGATGCAACGGCAGCCATATTGCGCCAGAGCACCCACCACACACCAGCTTATTGGTGGAGAGGAGACAGAGTGATGAAGCCAATCAGTGTATGGGGATGGTTAGGAGGCCATGATGGTAAAAGGCCAACGGGAAAATTTGGCCAGGATGCCAGGGTCACACCCACTACTGTTTTTCAGAGGACATCATGGGATTTTTAATGACCACAGAGAATCAGGACCTCGGTTCTGAGATCCTACCTCAGGAACTCATCCGAAGGACGGTGCTTTTTACAGTATAGTGTCCCTGTCACTATACTGGGCGCTAGGACCCATACAGACCACAGGGTGAGCACCCCCTGTTGGTCTCACTAACACCTCTTCCAGCAGCAACCTAGTTTTCTCAGGAGGTCTCCCATCCAGGTACTGACCAGGCCCAACCCTGCTTAGCTTCAGTGGGCAACCAGTCTTGGGCTACAGGGTGATATGGCTGCTGACTCCATGGACTGTGTTAGACAAAATGCAACGATGAGAGGACTGTATTCACATGTTAACTTTAAATACTGTAGAAACTTCTCTGAAAATGGTCCAAAAATATTGATGACTAATGTTGTTTGCAGCCCTGTACAGACATTCTCCTAATAAACACTGTCTAGAATGAGGATGTCCCTCTAATAACATCTGCTACAAAACGAGCAGTAGCAAATAGCATGGTTTGGTCATCATACGCAGTGTGAACATGTACTGTAAGGAACTAAATGCAAAAGAAAGCATAACAAAAGCTGAGACTCACCAAAAGAAGCTTTTTACAGGTGGACACAGAAAATGAGAACACAAACTTCAGAATAAAAGTCTCTCAAAAACATGCCTTTAAACAGAATTGCATACTACCATAGGCCTACAACTCATTATGTCTGACTTAAAATGGCAGAAACAATACGAGTAGTATATCAAATTCATCCCATGACAGTGGTTTGTCTTAAAGGGGTCATCAAATGATAAATTCACTTTACATGTTGTTTGAACATACAACCCGAATTCCAGAAACTTTGGGACGTTTTTTTTAAATTATAATAAAATGAAAACTAAAAGACTTTCAAATCACATGAGCCAATATTTAATTCACAATGATCATAGAGAACATAACAAATGTTTCAACTGAGAAATTTTACACTTTTATCCAATAAATGAGCTCATTTCAAATTTGATGCCTGCTACAGGTCTAAAAAAAAGTTGGCACGGGGCAACAAAGGGCTGAAAAAGCAAGAATTGTTTTTAAAGATTCAGCTGGGAAAACATCTAGCAACTAACTAAGTTAATTGGCATCGGGTCTGTAACATGATTCGCTATAAAAGGGATGTCTTAGAGAGGCAGAGTCTCTCAGAAATAAAGATGGGCAGAGGCTCTCCAATCCGTGAAAGAGTGCGTAAAAAGATTGTGGAACACATCAAATTGCAAAGGCTTTGCAAATCTCATCATCTACAGTGCATAACATTATCAAAAGATTCAGAGAAACTGGAGAAATCTCTGTACATAAGAGACAAGGCCGAAGACCTTTGTTGGGTGCCTGTGATCTTCGGGCCCTCAGACAACACTGCATCACTCATCAGTATGATTCTGTCATTGACATTACTAAATGGGCCCAGGAATACTTCCAGAAACCACTGTCGGTAAACACAATCCGCCGTGCCATCTGCAGATGCCAACTAAAGCTCTATCATGCAAAAAGGAAGCCATATATGAACATGGTCCAGAAGCACCATCGTGTCCTTTGGGCCAAGGCTCATTTAAAATGGACTGTTTCAAAGTGGAAAAGTGTTCTATGGTCAGACGAATCCAAATTTGACATTCTTGTTGGAAATCAAGGATGCCGTGTCCTCTGGGCTAAAGAGGAGGGAGACCTTCCAGCGTGTCATCAGCGTTCAATTCAAAAGTCAGCATCTCTGATGGTATGGGGGTGCATAAGTGCACACGGTATGGGCAGCTTGCATGTTTTGGAAGGCACTATGAATGCTGAAAGGTATATAAAGGTTTTAGAGCAACATATGCTCCCCTCCAGATGACGTGTATTTCAGCAGGACAATGCAAAACCACATACTGCAGCTATTTACAACAGCATAGCTTCATAGTAGAAGAGTCCAGGTGCTGAATTGGCCTGCCTGCAGTCCAGATCTTTCACCTATAGAGAACATTTGGCGCATCATTAAACGAGAAATACGTCAAAGATGACCACAAACTCTTCAGCAGCTGGAAACCTATATCAGGCAAGAATGGGACCAAATTCCAACACCAAAACTCCAGAAACTCATAACCTCGATGCCCAGACATCTTCAAACTGTTTTGAAAAGAAGAGGATATGCTACACCATGGTAAACATGCCCCTTTCTCAACTATTTTGAGACCTGTAGAAGGCATCGAATTTGAAATGAGCTCATTTTGTGCATGAAATTGTAAAATTTCTCAGTTTAAATATGTGTTATGTTATCTATGTTCCCATCCACCCTATAATGATAAAAATCCACTCAGTGTTTTTTGTAAATTGCCTATTTTAAAATCCCCTTACTCTCAAACAAGGCTGTTCTGAGATTCCTGTCAGAATGACGAAGTTCTGCACAGGCCGCTCCCACGATAGTTGATTGATAAGGCCGTCTTACCTTAGACCCGCCCTGAGTGAGCCTTAGAGCTGTCCGCCATTGTGTCGACTCCAGTGCAGGGGAAGACAAGAATGTCTCAGATTAAGCGACTGAGGTGTTTTGTTGTTGGATGTAATAACTGTTACGGAATGAACAGAGAAAACATGCGGATCCATCTCCAAAGCTTTATTCAAAGACATGGTCATAAAGTAGGCATGGGTCGACAACTACAACTGGTATAGCAAAATGAAAGAGTAATCCAAAGATAGACGGCATCAGTATCAGCGTGGTGCAAACACAATTCGAAACAGCAAGGCAAAGGATAAATCCAAGACAGGCTATAAACTTCAGGGCATGCAGAGATCAGACAAGACAAGATAACAGGCAAGAATCAAGACACGGTAAAACAGACTATGAACAAGGCTAAACTAGACTCAAAGTAGCTATCGCTGACACAGTGATAACTGCTAAACAATACTTGCCGTTTTGAAAGAGGAAGTCCATGGCTTAAGGTGTGTTTGATTGGTTGCAGCTGTGTGTGTAATCAGTGCAATGGATGATGGGAAATGTAGTCCGGGATGACATCTGAAAGTCTGTGTAGTGAGAGAGTCAATATAATGGAAGACTGACCTCTGGTAGCAATTGGACGGAAGTCCACAAACTGGATTTGTGACAATAATGAACATAGCGGTCGTCATTTACTCCCAACATTTGTGCCGCTGAAGATGCAGAGGATTAATGTTACTTTCATTTTTAAGGGAATACGCTGATCCCAATCTGCCTAAATGCATTTATGTTCGTGTGAATCATTCGTGATCCAGCTTCATCTACAGAAGAAGTGAGTGTAAGGGTTTTTTTTTTTATGAATCTTTGCAAATCGCCTTTCCTAATATGTGCTTGTTAGCAAGTTTTGCGGCTGAAGTTTACAGTCTGCTTGTCACCCCAGGGAAGAGAGGGGCGGGGTCAGCAGAGCTCATTAGCATTTAAAGCAACATGGACTAGAATGGCTTGCTGAAAACAGAGCTGATTTTGACAAGATTTTGGTGCTTTTCACACTACCATTGATACATTTTAACCAAAGTATGTTATAGACTTTTCATTAAAAGCCCTAAAGAATCACATCAACTTGTGGAAAATGGACATCCGATGACCCCTTTAAAGTATTGGCCAATTAGAAAAAAAAAAGTGATAAATTTATGCATCCAACCACAACTTTCTTTTTCAGCCATGGTGTATTAAAAATGCATGAATTTTAGCATGGAAGTTCAAGGTTTTTAACCTTGTTAGTTTGTTTTCTGATGGAATAATCAGAAATTTTGAAGAAAAAAATAGGTGGAAATGATACCATTTTGAGGGTCTTGACATGATTTAAGGCCATAAGGTCATGATAGAGTTTGTGAAGCCCAGAATCAGCAAAATAACCACTGGTTATACCATATTTCCATCCTCCAGAGTTTCACAGTCTTCCTCGCAACCTCATTTGTACTATCAGTATGCCATTATATGACTTCCCGCTGTGTAAAGATAGAAATAAGTGGAATGGAACAGGAGTGCAAAGAACTCGTTTCTAATGCAACACTGCAAACAGTTTTTTTTTTCTTTCAAATGCAGTCAGTTTGTAACAGATATGTCTTTTAAGCGCTTAGTGTTGAGAGCTGTGAATGCAAACTGCACATATTTTGCATTCACTAGTCATCTGAAGTGCTCGTTTATAAATGCTTCACCACTTCAGCCCTTCAAAACTTCATAATTCATGATATAATTATTAAAATGTGAAACATGTTTTCAAGAAAGCAACTCGAATCAAGTTTAATATTTTTCTGTGTTGTGTACATTGTATGAATTAATTACGTTGCTCTTTCTAGAAATGAAACAAGACTTTCCAGTAGGGGTGTGCAGCGAAGCCAGTATTTGTATCTGTATTTGTATCTGTTATGATCACACAATTATTCGTGTCTGTATCTGTATTTGGATAAAACCGGAAGTAGGCGGAGCTTGAAGCAGAACTGCAACACTGCTATTTTATTTGCGCTTATTTCATTCATAGTATTTTAAACTCATTTACTTCACACACTTCTTACTGCGTTGTAATCTTAGAGGTTTATGTAAAACAACGTGATTTCCTTTGGCTCACCGGTTCCTGGATTTACTTAAGTAGTTTGCAGGTTTGGAAAAGTATAGGGTATGGAAAGAAGGGAATGGAGTATGGAAAAATATTTGTTTCGACTATTTGCCCTATTCAGTGTTCTAAAAATATAAAATTAAAAATTTCTAAAAATAAAGTTATCATACAAGTAGAGAGATTTCATGACAAACATTTAGTGATCATTTGAACATGACTGAATTAATTAATCCTAAGGCGCACATTTTCATTATACGCAGTACTCTTTAAACAAGTCTTTTTTTTGGGGGGGGGGGGGACTTCACTAAAAAAATGTGTGTGTGCCACGCAAACCAGCAAAAGATAAAGAAGCAAACATGTAGGCCTACTAGAAAATAATTTATCTGTATCTAAGTTCATTATTAGCCTACTTTTGAGAGAGAACTGGTTTGGTTTTTTTAGAGACACGCAACACGACTGTTTGATTGGCGATCGCACTGTGCCTATTGATTTATGAGAGATGCACGGAGAGGCAACAGCAAGCTGTGTTTGATTTGTGCTCGATCTTTTCTTCCATAAAGTTTACATTCATTCACTTCACACACTCATCATTCTGTGAATTTAGAGGTTTGTGTAAAATATTGCGCTGATCTCCTGGCTCACCTGTGAATCTAGCAAACACGTGCGGCAGCCTCAGCCGAATATTCAGGCAGAATTATTTGCTATCCGTTATCCGTTATTCGTTTTAAAAGCCATTATCTGTTCCTTTCCGAATAAGGTATTCGGCTTCGGGCAGACCCCTACTTTCCAGGTACATTGTAATTTTAATTGTTAAGAGCCAATTGCTCCTATTTGTCCTCAAAGCAGTGTTAATGTGCATCTGTGACATGCTGTTGATTATCAAAAAATATATTTTGGACTTGCATACATGACACACTAAATTGGTATTTTATAATAACGTATTTACAGTGGAAGTCTACTGGACAAGTGTTATATGTGATAACCTTGTCTTTGCAAACTTATAACCGATAAATCCTGACATTTCTGCCTATAGTACTGTTTTTTGTTTTGTTTTGCTTTGTTTTGTTTTTTTGTTTTGTTTTTTGATGTACAAACTAAAATAATAGAATTTTGTTAACTTATCTCCCAAACCCCAAAAAAGTAATTAATAAATGCAAATTATATGACCAGTCTGTATTTTATAAATAATATTGTGTTAATCACACAAATAATATTGTGCCACCACACTGTTCAATGCTTTCCATTCAGGTTCCTGTTGTTTTCTTCTTATTTATTTTAACCTTGCAAGAGTAAAACAGCCATGCTGTTACAGTAGGGTGCTTGATGTGAAAATATCAAACTCTCTGTTCCGCCTAGTGTTCCTGTTCAAAAGAAAATGCAGTGATCATTTGTCAGCCTTTCTCGCTTGTGGCCATGAGGCCGATCGGCATTGCTCCAGGTGTGCACAGAGAGTGGTTAGTCACACGGGCATCCTCCAGGCTGTCTGACAGCAGTGATGGAGAGCCACAGATTTAGTCTTAGCCAAATAGGGCTTTACTGAATTCCCAATGTTCTCCTCTCAAAGCCCTGAGCCCTGCTCCGGTGATTAGTCCACTTCCTTCAAAGCGGGACAGTGTGACAGGGACGAGTCCATCATGGATTGACCCTGGTTCAGCTGATGTCAACACTCAGCCCAATGGAGCTGTTGAGTGTTGCAGCGCTGCCAAAGGTGTCGCAGGTATTCATGGCGATGTCCGGAATAGAATACTGCCTTTTTTTAGATCAAACATAAAACGGTTGGGTACAACAGGGCTATAGGCTGACATCAAAGGGCTAGATCACCCAAAAATGAAACTTGTGTTAAAGTCATTATAATATGAGATTAAACTCGTTAAATTTCAAGGAAAAGGTCGAAATAAAATGTTGAGATTAAACTCATTAAATTTTGTGAACAAAGTCGTTATGTTTCTAGATGAAATGTGTTAAATTTCAAGAAAAAAAGTCAAGATAAAATGTTGAGAATAAAGACATTTAATTATGAGAAAAAAAGTCATAAAATTTAGAGAGAAAAATAAGTCAAGAATTTCATCTCGTTGGACGAAGGCAGACAGCGTCTGCAGTGGCGTAGGTTGGAAAGTAATTGTGCAGGGATGTAGTGTGTGATGCGATAGACAAGAGTTCGAAACCGTCTTTTGCCGAACTCGCTTTTCTTCCTTTTCTCATCACATACCACATCGGAAAAGTGGAAATCAATTGCTTAACGAGTGTTTAATAATGTATAAATTATGTAGGTTAAGTGTTACTGCAGTAAATTCATTGTAAATATTGATTTCTGGACTGAAAGGTAATATAATTGGATTGTTGTCTCCTGTTTTCCGCCTCAGTGTTTAAATCACCGTGGAGTCTGTGATTTGTATCGGAGAGCTCTGCTCCAAACTCGAACGCTTCTCAGAGCGCTCTTTAATGGTTGCCTGTTTGAGATCTTTCAGCGAGTAAACGCATTTGTTCTGAGCTCGTGCTGCGCTGTCTTTAGGCAGTGCTAATAACAGTCCGTGTGACGCGATTCACACGAGTAGCGCTGTATGGCTTTTAGTGCGTTAGACAGCGCATATGAGTTATCAAATTGTAGTCACTCACGTTTTACTGACACATCTGGACTCAAATTTAGTGCTCTCACCTTGTGTTGACATTGTGAAACTGCACAGCAAATTCTGGTCTTTGGAATAAACTCCCTGGTAGTTAAAATCAACTCAATCTGAGTGTACATGCGTGACCATCAAATAGACTCTAGCACAGAGTTAAAATAACTCTGCTCTTGGAGTTAAAAATACTAATGCTACGGAGAGTAATTATAACTCTAAAATTGAGTTAATTATAATAGGAACTCCTTACCAGTGTTAAAATTCAACATTTAAAAAATATTTAATTTAACACTTCTTAGAGTTAACATTTATTTAACACAATATAATGTTTTATGTGAAAATGACTACACTGAATGCCATATTCTTGACTTACTGCTTTTATTTGAGCAAATCCATAGATTAGGTCTAGAAATTCCATGCATGGATACACTTTGAAAATAATTGCGGTCATAAAATACTGTAAAATTGAACGGTAAAACATTTACATTTAATACATGTAAGCAGCTAAAGGAGTACCAACTAGAAATGTTTAATAGAATTGTATAAAACACTGCCAGCAACACATTACTGCATTATATAAAATCAAGCCTGCAGGTTTATTTAAAAAAAATTAAAAAATAAAAATAAAGTAGTGCAGTACAGGATTGTGTAACCTGAGGAAGACACTTACACATCAGATGAAGAAACAAGGAACAACTTGTGATACCAGGACACATTCCATGAATTGCTTTGAGGTGCCTGAAGAAATGCAAAGCTGAACCAAAGGATAAAGTGCAGAGGAAACAACTTAACATTTTGGTTGAATAAGACAATTACTGCCTGTTCAACAGCCTTGCTCTCAGTTCTTTGACTTTTGGAGTTTCTTCAGTTGTACCTTTATCAATTTTGTACATAGTTGTCTGTAAAAAATGTGTACAGGCTGGACAGAGCATCATGATACTTCGCACCGAAAACAAAATTCACAAGGATGACTATCAAGGCAAAACTTTTCTGTCCAAGACAAAGTAAAAGTTGGAGACATGTGCTTTTGAAGTCCCTAAGGCAAGAATATATGGTTGAGGGTTTCCTTTAGTGGTCAAGATGATCTTCAAGACTTTGGCATGACTGAAACACAACATAAATGTCCCTTTATAAACAATTTGTTTAAAAAATAGGCATTAAGTACAATATTTGGAATAGGATAGTGTTGTCTTAACAAACCTTATGAAATTTCACCAGATGATATGTTTCCTCTCCAACACTGATCTTCTTGGGCTGCTTTCTTCCAGCTGATTGTGGAGTACGAAGATCCAGCAGGAAAAGTAGAGAAGCCAGTACCGTTTCTAGGCATAGGCGAGCTAGGTCGCCTAGGGCACCGCCAGCTGAAGGGGCGCCAATGAGCACACGTACTGGTACTACATTTTAGCAGGGTTGTGATAAAGAGTGGCACGTTCACCCTGAAATATGACTGCCGCCCCCACCGGATCCCCAACATCATTGGGCTAGAGTACTGCATGTCAATCTGACGATGCCTGTATGCCATTGGATCTGAGCGCTCTCAATTTTTGCCTGATTGTTGCAGGTTTGCATTTGGAGCGCTCATCAGCACCATTAGATCAATGGGCTCTATCAGTGCTTTGGCAAGGTAACGCTGTTTTTTTTTTTTGTGTGCCGTGCAATAAAGCTAAGTTCAAAGGCCAATTTAAAATATTGGTACAGTAAATAAAGTACTCAAAGTCAGTATTTTGTTTAGGCAGTATTTGTGGCAGTTGATGAATCGTGTTGCGAGATTTGTCCAAAAGGTGTCCGTTTTTGCGCCAATGCGCAAGGATCAGCGTGTCATGTAATATTCCCATATAAACTTTAACAGCCAATTAAAAAATATTGGTATAGTAAAATTCGCTAAGTCACAAGATCAATACATCCTTTATTAAACCGCTTTGTCGAGCTTAATATATCCTTATGGAGGTGTTGAAATGCTGATCAATTCATTCACTTCTAACACAGCACTTAATGGGAGAAGCGTCACACACATAAAGGGCACAGTGTCACGTTATTTAAAGGGGAAGTTAATGCTTTAAAGGAACACTCTGCTCATTCTCCAACTCCCCCAGAGTTAATAAGTTGAGTTTTACCGTTTTTGAATCCATTCAGCCGATCTCCGGGTCTGGCGATAGCACTTTTAGCATAGCTTAGCATAGATCATTGAATCCGATTAGACCAGTAGCATTGCGTTCAAAAATGATCAAAGAGTTTCGATAGTTTTCCTATTTAAAACTTGACTCTTCTGTAGTTATATCGTGTACTAAGACCGGCGGAAAATGAAAAGTTGCGATTTTCTAGGCTGATATGATTAGGAACTATACTCCCAGTCCGGCGTAATAATCAAGGAACTTTGCTGCCGTAACATGACCGCGGCAGGCACAGTGATATTACGCAGCGCCTGAAAGTAGTCCCCAGCTATATTATAACTAGTTACCTAGCTGGGGACTACTTTCAGGCGCTGCATAATATCACTGCGCCTGCTGAGGCCATGTTACGGCAGCAAAGTTCCTTGATTATTACGCCGGAATGAGAGTATAGTTCCTAGTATAGTTCCTAGCCAAATCGGACTAGAAAATCGCAACTTTTCATTTTCCGCCGGTCTTAGTACACGATATAACTACAGAAGAGTCGAGTTTTAAACAGGAAAACTATCGAAACTCTTTGGTCATTTTTGAACGCGATGCTACTGGTCTAATCTGATTCAATGATCTATGCTAAGCTATGCTAAAAGTGCTATCGCCAGACCCGGAGATCGGCTGAATGGATTCAAAAACGGTAAAACTCAACTTATTAACTCTGGGGGAGTTGGAGAATGAGCCTATTTCCAAAAAAAGTGGAGTGTTCCTTTAATGAGTAGCAAAGGATTAAGTAGCTGCATTGATTACTTTTATGCCACTGATCAGGCTTTTATATGTAGTTTGGGGCAACGAAGGGTTTTATAGGTTTGACTGAAATAATAATGCAATAACTGACACTTTAAATCAATGTTTCAAGCAACAACAACAAAACAAAAAACAGATAAAGACAAAAAGTAGCCATTGATAGTATCCAAATCCAAATGTAATAAAATTAATTTATGTGTGATTTATGTGTAAATTACGTGCAATGTCTTAGCTACTAGGGATTGTTACATAGGGCTAGTTACATCGGGCTATATAGACATCTAGTGGCAACACAATGATATTACAGATAATAAATTGTGCAAAATGTGAATCTTATGTCAATTTACAAATAATGCATTCAGATTTGTGGAACTCAATCTCCACAAATCAGTGTCGTTACTATGACAACCAATTTGAATGTAACAAGAAACTAGTGTCTGAAAAGAATATATAAAATAAATACATACATACATACATACATACATATATATAATTTGGGGGGTGCCAGTAGGGATTTCGCCTACGGCGTCAAATTGGCTAGAAACGGCCCTGAGAGAAGCCATGTCACTGTCCCATTCTGTAGACAGAAAATAACAGTAGTTATTTCAAACTAGTCTGTTTATGGCATCTCTAAGTTATTCCTGTGTATTGTGCATCATAATATCTTAAAATTACGAACTATTAGTGGGGAAGTTATTATAGTTGTGCTGGAGCTCAAACAATTTTTACATTTCATATTGACTGTACATGCCCAAAGCCAAGGGGACTTTTACTCTTCATGTACACCCATCACATGTCTGGTGGTGGTTGAGAAGAGTCATCCGAGAAATGAGGAAACATTTGTAGTACATCAGCTGATCACTGTGGGAGAATCTGCAGTGGAATTTACGTTACACAGTCTATATACACCACTCAAGAAAGCCTTTGTTGCTCTGAATGTAATAGAAATGTAAATATAATCTAAGAGCTGTGTCAGTAAAACTATCATGTTCCAATGTGGATATTCCCAGGGTCAGACAAAATAATCACATTACATATAACTCTGCTTACCATAAGTAGTGAGAGTAACATCTTCTGTCTGATTTGAGGAGGCACCAAACTCGGTCAGGTCAGAGAAGTCAGCAAAGTTATTGGATGTTTCAGCAAATAAAAGTTCTGAAATACACACATTTTGTCTCAGAATCAAGATACAAACTCTCAAAATTTCTATAAAACAACACAAATGTTCTTAAATGTCCTACCATCATCAGTGTGGATGATAAAACATATTTCTTTGGTTGTTGCAAGTTCTGGAAAGACATCCTCATCCACCTCTATGCAATGGTCATCTGCGACTTTCAATGTATTCTTTGCTATCAGAAATGTCTGCTGGACTACACCATAACATCAACATATGTTATTTACAAAAGAAGTTACAAAAAAAAAAAAATACTGTTACTTACTCTTTATTACCCGAATACTAAACATACTGTATAACTCACCTGTACTGAGAAAATCTGGTAACACTTTATAATAACTGCACGCTATGAATCATTAGGTAAGCATTAGTAAATAGTCAGTTCATCCTTTATAAAGCATTGTCCCAACATTAATAGTCATTAGTAAGCAGTTTATAAATACAGCTATAAATGCCTTGTTCTTGATTTATAAGCATATCTATTACAAAGGAGGTTTAAAGGCTCAGTTATCTTCCTAACAGAAAAAAAAATAAATGATTAATTGATCATTAATAAAGTATGAAAATACAATTATTAAACATTATAGATATGCTCAAGAACAAAACATTTATAGCTGTTTTTATGAACTGCTTACTAATGCCTATTAATTTTGTAACAATGCTTTATAAATAATGAATTGACAATTTACTAATGATTAACTAATGATTCATAGTGTGCAGTTATTATAAAGTGTTACCGAAAATCTGACAAACAAACTTCTTCCAATTTTACTTCTTCCACATGCTCAGAAAAACGAGTTACGTTCAACACCAAGTTCGCCACGATCATCGACGTTAGTACACAGTATATAATGTAACAGTTACGACAAAACACACTGGTAAAACTGATGTGTTAGATTTACTTAAAATATATATGCACCATTTTTGCATCACACTTTTTAAGTAAACCCAACTTGGAACAATTTTATTTAAAATAAACAAGATAATCTTTGTTATATGAACTTAAATATTTGAGTTCACTCAACACTCTTTACTTAAAACATGCAACATGATAAAATGTACTAAATCATTTCAAGTTGTGTTAACTTAACATTTAAACTCATTTATATTAAAAACTTAATTAATTGAGTTGAATCTAACTTGTTTTAGATCTTCAACTATTAGTCTGCTTACTGCACTGCTACATTTCTCTCAATTACGGTTTATAAAATTTACTTAATGTAGCAAACGTGTAAGTAAACAAGTAGACAACTTATTATCCTCTTAAACTAATATGTCTACCCAAAACAATTACTACTGAAAGTAACAGAGACCTCAATACCTGGTACACCATACACAATGACGGTAACAATTAGTGAATAGTGTACGAGTATGAATGGGTCATTTTTGAGTAGAAAATGAACTCCAGATGTCACAAAACAGTAAGTTACTAAACCTAACAACAAAAGCAACCATAAAATAGGGTGAATACAACTCAAAAACAGTGAAAAATGTTACCTTTTTAATTATTCATGCCCCAGTGCATGATGGGAAAAGCGGGATCATAACTTAAAGAATCCTTGTAAACATAACAAACAATTCGAAGTAAAGTATAATGTGACGGATCGACGGCCCTCCCCCTCATCATCATCACCACCCCGTCCCTTATTCGCCGCCCTTCACCAGGCTCCCGACTGGAGTGGGTGGATGAGAGGAGGGGCGTGGGACTAACGTGGGCTGGCGGCGTGTGATGAGGCACAGCTGGACTGAATTAAGCCTCATCACCGCCGCCGTTAAATGCCGAGCGCGCCTCTCCTCGGGAGACCGGTCTCTTTCCCCGTGCATGCACGCTGGTGTCCTCGTGGGTCCAGGAAGGGTGCGTCGAGGGACATCGCGCCGCCGAGGATGTGAGCCGCGGAACCTCCAGGGTCATCGTGCAAGCCGCACCCGTATAACGGCCGTCGGGCCAGGATGCCGGGCCGTCCATCCCGCCAATGGGCCAGTAAGTGGCACAGGAAGAGCCGCCGCTCCAGAGAAGCCGCCGCCCCTCGTGCCCCGGACCGCGGGAGCGTGTGCGGCCACAAGACTCCGCCCCTTGCCTGGACCCTTCCCCTTTGGAACACTGCCCTCCTACACGAGCCCCGCAGCACATCGAGGACACCAGATCCCCCCCCTTCTTTGGACACTTCTTCCCCCCTGGACACTTTATTTTCTTATTTTTGTTGAATAAAAACCTCTCCGAGGCCTGACGCCACACCCACTGTGTCTGTCGTTGGCTCCTCCCGTCACAGTGGTGGAGAATGCGGGCAAGGCGGAGCCTAGACAGCGCAGTTGGGCAACATCAGAAGACGTCATCCCCTCTCGCCCGCAGAAGTTCGTGGAGAAACGCGTGGGACGGAGAAACGACGGAGACGGCCTCCCAGCCACTGAAGGGGTAAGTGACATCTAGTCAATTGTCATCTTACCCTGTGGTTGGTTGAGGCTGTCGACTAATACCGGTTTCTCTGTCCCTGTTCCGGCGCGGTGCGAGAGGGAGGTTCGCCCGGAGAGGAATCCCTGCCCCGCCCACTCCGACCGTATGGAGCCTGGTTGAGGAAGGTAGCACTCCTGCGTGGGCGGCGACCGACGACGGGGATGTCGCTTGGGGGGGGGAATGTGACGGATCGACGGCCCTCCCCCTCATCATCATCACCACCCCGTCCCTTATTCGCCGCCCTTCACCAGGCTCCCGACTGGAGTGGGTGGATGAGAGGAGGGGCGTGGGACTAACGTGGGCTGGCGGCGTGTGATGAGGCACAGCTGGACTGAATTAAGCCTCATCACCGCCGCCGTTAAATGCCGAGCGCGCCTCTCCTCGGGAGACCGGTCTCTTTCCCCGTGCATGCACGCTGGTGTCCTCGTGGGTCCAGGAAGGGTGCGTCGAGGGACATCGCGCCGCCGAGGATGTGAGCCGCGGAACCTCCAGGGTCATCGTGCAAGCCGCACCCGTATAACGGCCGTCGGGCCAGGATGCCGGGCCGTCCATCCCGCCAATGGGCCAGTAAGTGGCACAGGAAGAGCCGCCGCTCCAGAGAAGCCGCCGCCCCTCGTGCCCCGGACCGCGGGAGCGTGTGCGGCCACAAGACTCCGCCCCTTGCCTGGACCCTTCCCCTTTGGAACACTGCCCTCCTACACGAGCCCCGCAGCACATCGAGGACACCAGATCCCCCCCCTTCTTTGGACACTTCTTTCCCCTTGACACTTTTATTTTATTATTTTTGTTCAATAAAAACCTCTCCGAGGACTGACGCCACACCCACTGTGTCTGTCGTTGGCTCCTCCCGTCACAATACTTATAAGTTCAAACGTTAATTTCTACAAGCTTAAATTGAGTAATAATATAGAATTTACTTATTTTTTTTAATTATCGCCTGAACTAATTTATTTAATGTAGAAATTGCATTTGTTTTTATGTAGTATTTACTTCACCACATTTTTCTCAGTGCATGTTTCTGTCAGAAAATAGTGAACATTTTGAATTTATATATATATATATATATATACACTTTTACCTACCTCACGACGAAGTACAAGTCCTTTGTGCTGCAGATCCAGGGTCGTATCGTGGCGCACTTCTCAACATTTAACTCCAGATGTGCTGTTAAAACACGCTCCTGAACACCAATGAATGAACTCCAAAATAAAACACAGCTAGGGAGTATCCCATAACACAAACTGTAATCAGAGTTAAAAAATTAACTCCAGAAATCTTTCCCACTTTTTTGCCTAACTCCTGATTTTTCTACTCCAGAAATTTGCTGTGTGCATGATTTGTAAATTATGATTGGCGGGCCGTATATAATAGCCTACATTTCAATAGAGTGAAAATAGCCATTCTACAGTATTTACCTTAGGCTATGTAAAAGTAGCAGATCTTTGCAGAAAGTGTAAATAGTAGCTAATTAGATGCTATTTATACTCATAAATAGTGACAGACACTATTTGCACCTCAGTATTGTTGTACATAAACAGGATGCAATAATAACCGAGTGTAAATGATTTTATTTATTATATTGATTAAATAGATGTTGTCTTATAAAGACAAAAAAGCCTCCCTAATTAATACAGTATTATTAAACACTCGTTAAGCAATTGATTTGATGAGTAAAGTAAGAAAAGCGAGTTCGACTAAAGACAGTAATTTAATTGAGTTTATTCTCAACATTTTATCTCAACTTTTTCTCTCAAAACATAACGGCTTTATTCTCGAAACTGAATGAGTTTAATTTCAACATTTTAATTCAACATTTTTCTTGAAATTTAACGAGTTTAATCTCGTATTATAATGATTTTAATCTCAAAATGTTTTTTTTTTTTTTTTTTTTTCATTATTGTTTGGCCCTAATCCTCTTCTGTAGAAATATGACACTTTATTTAATTAGATAATTAATATCATGTTAAACATGATGGCTTCATTATAAATATAGTGGTTATCTCGTTTTACTATTAAAAAAAAAAAAGTTTAGTTTTTGCCCTAAAATTTTTGGTATAATCAAATTGGCTATAAAAGTTATTCCACTTAAAATTATATTAAACTTACTTTAAATAATAAATAAATAAATAAATAAATGAATAAAAAATAATACAAATGATTAATTTCATGAGTTAACGTAATTGAAATATGCTGACAATATATTGTGCATATATTTTTTACAGCAAAATAATATATAAACCACTGAATTTAACTGAATTGTCATGCCAAGAAAAAAGTATTTTTTAGTTATTGATAAACCACACTTGAACATCTTTAAAGACCTTTGTCTATAAATATATTTGATACATTTGATCAATTCTCTTTTGCTATATCTAAAATCTACAACATTAAAAAAACAACATTTCCATGTGCATAGTGAAACATGAATGTTTAGGAAAGAGCTACTGTAAGTTGTTTGTCCCATAGTGGTTTAGAGAAGAATCAAATACGCGCATAGCTCATTGCACCCTATGCATTATGCAGTGATGAACACTTCAAATGTGCATGCTTCACTGCTGTCACAGGACCTCACTATGGTGTCATGTTATCATTTCATTTTCTATTCCAGTTTTGTATCTTAAATCTTGTAAGTTTATTAAATGAGTCAAAATTATTCTTAAAATCAGAATTATGTCATTGCTGCTATTGATGCCTGTGTGCAGAGAAACTATAACCGATCTACCATTAGTTTTATATGGAAAAATGAACAGACAATGGTCTATAAGGCTGAATGAATTCGTTCTTATTTGAGGCTTAGATGTGAATATTATAAAGTATGTCCATAAATTAAGTATCCAATATGCACTATGTCAAACCAGGACACTTCTGGGAGATGTGCCAGAATGACATGGTCGTAATATACTCAGGGCATTGCGGAGATAAGGAACTGCTTGTCCATTATTAAAATTAAGAGCCCCAGCTTAACCTAACACATTTATTATACTTGACTTTGTGTAGTAGCTATTAAACACGGCTTTGTATGTTCTCTTGTTGCATCCATAATACATTTACATTTAATCATAATAAAGTGAGTTATGTAAAATCTCTGGATTTTTTTTCTGATGAAAGCATGAGTAGTGTTTTGCAATGCATTGAATGAAACTTTATTGAATATTGGTGTCATTTTTAAACAATTTTTAACGCTTAGACAAAAAAATGATCTAAAATTGATTGTTTAAGTGTTTTGAGTCAATAAGAATTAAAAAAATAAAATAAAAATTGTTTTTGAAATACGTCTCTTCTGCTCACCAAGGCTGCATTTACTTGATCAAAATTCAGTAAAAACAGTAAAAATGTGAAATATTATTACAATTTAAAATAACTGTTTTATATTTTAATATATTGTAAAACATAATTTATTGCAGTCAAAGCTGAATTTTCAGCATCATTACTCCAGTCTTCAGTGTCACATGATCTTCAGAAATCATACTAATATGCTGATTTGCTGCTCAAGAAACATTTCTGATTATTATCAATGTTGAAAACAGTTGTGCTGATTAACATTTTTGTGGAAACCGTGAAGCATTTTATTTTTTTAGGATTCTTGGATGTTCAAAAGAACGGCTTTTATTTGAAACAGAAAATTTTGTAACATTATAAATTTCTTTACTGTCACTTTTAATCAATTTAATGCATCCTAGCTTAATAAAAAGCAATAACTTGTGGGAAGTCATGAGTTTTATTTTCCAACCTTACTCCTAACTAAGCAGGGCTGTGTTTCCCAAAAGCATCGTAAACCTAAGTTGATCGTAGCTCCATTGTTGGCTTATGGTGCTTTTGGGAGATGCAGCCCAGGTGTTTAAGATAATTGTTGATTAACAGTCACATACTGTATAGTTCAACAAGTTTTTGGTGCTTCTGCTCAAACTGGATCTGAATATCCTTAAATTTAATGGTGATAAAATCCCTGTATTGCATGAACTCCTGTGGCGTATTGCTTCAGCACGCCTCTCTTCATCAAGCTGCATGAATTGAGGAATCATTCATGTCTGCATCACAAACGGTGCAGGATGAATTGGCCCCAAAAATGTAATACTCGGTGTTGGAGGTTTGTTCAAATCACTAATCCTAAGTTTAAGCAATAGTAGTAGCGATGCTTGACACTACTAATTAAAAACAGAATTCAGTTGAAATGGAGTGTTTAATTATATACCACTGCCGCTCCGGTTGGTTTCGCGATTCTCTCTGCTTGGATGTCTTCACTCGAGCAGACTTCTTCAATAACCAGTTACTTTCAGAGCTGTGTCGAAATCTGTCATCAGTCTCAACTTTGAAAACTGACAGCTGTATTCTGCAGTTAAGGCAGCCGGGAGATTTATGACAGACACCTGTCCTTCACTATCCACTATTAACGCATTTAAATGACATCACACATTTCTTAGTGGTGAATTTGTGACATAACATACAGATTTTTTAATGTTTTTGAAAGAAGTCTCTAATGCACACATTTATTTAATCAAAAATACAGTAAAAGATGTGAAATATTTTTCAATTTAAATGAACTGTTTTCTATGTGAATATGCTGCATGTAAAATAAAATGTATTTCTGAATTTTCAGCATTATTAGTGTTCAGTGTCATATGACCCTTTAGAAATAATTCTAATATGCTGATTTGCTGCTCAACAAACATTTCTGATTTTGTGCTGCCCAATATTTTAGTGGAAACTGTGATTTTTCAAGATTATTTGATGAATGGAAAGTTCAAAAGAACAGCATTTATGTAAAATAGAAATATTTTGTGGCATTAAAATTGTCTTTCCTGTTCATTTTGATCAATTGAATGAGTCGTTGCTGAATAAAAATATTAATTTCATTTTTTTTTTTAAAGTGTACGGTAGGATGAGCCATGGTGAGAGCTGTTGGGATGTAGATATTCACACTTCACATCTGCTGAATTTTGCACTGTGTTGCTTGGAAGCCCTAAATAGCCTACAGTTCAGCTAATGATGTATTTTATTTCTCAGAGGAATTGGTTATGATTAACAAAAGCATTTGTTGAACATTGGTGTCTTTTATCACACTGCTGTGCCGCCACTGTTTGAACACAATGAGCCACTTGAGGCTGTGTGTTACACCCTACTTTATGTTGTGCCTAACACCTCTTAACCGTGATGAAAACATTTAGATTTTATTTAAATAATCTGCCGCTTTTGTCTTGTTCCTGCATGTTATAAATTCAAAAGCGTCTCTTAGTGCACAGAACCAGGTTTAAATAACACCCTGTACCTTAATCATTCTTAATGGGCAAAATGAAAACAATTACCGCCTCCATCGGAACAATAATTCCAATGACGCGCTCCATCTATAGCAGGAAAAACCCTTTTGATTGTCTGTGTAAGACATGTTGGGTTTCATGGGCCAATGCACTCTGATTAAAACATCTGTGCCGATTGCCAGAGCAATTTCACTGTGAAATCCCCAGAGAACATCAGCATTCGTCTTCAATTATTGTGCCTGCTGTAATTGCACATATTTCCATCTTTGATCACTTGCTTTCTAATGGGAAATGTGCAGCGGGGGCCAATAATCTCTGGAAGGAGTGAAGACAAGCAGCTGCTGCTATATCAAGATGGTACGTGAATGAAATGCGCCTTTAAAAGAACACTATCAATGACTTATCTGAATAGATTGGTTCACAGTCATATAGAGATCAGTCAGCTCAAATTGACTGATTTTTGGCTCAACAATTCATCTCAGATATTGAAATGTAAAAAAATTCAGTCAAAATAAATTTGATCTAATCTATGTTTCTTATTATCTTAAACTTTGGCCTTAGTTCTAAAAATGTAGTTTAGGAGACTTATAATGGTGCTTAAATATGACTTTTTAATAATTTTTCGCCTATAAATTAAAATGAAATTTATTTATTTCAATTTTATTTTATTTGAATTTGAATTTGTTTTTAATTATGTATTTTTTGCATAAATTTCTATTTTTTTATGTTTTATTGACTGCCTTTTATTTTTCTCTAAATGACCATATACAGACATTTATTTAATTATTTATTTACTTCTAATTTATGACACCTGTCTGAATTCAGCACCTGAATATGATTTTATTTTTCTTCAGTAAGTGTATAGAAAATTTGTTTGTTTGTTTATTTATTTTCAATTAGTTATATTTTTTGTATTGATACCAAGAAATCAATATAAGGTGTTCGGGTGAATTCAAACTCAACTCAGTAAATTATCAAGACAAGTGTGCTTTAAGCATGTAGAGTGCTTAAAAGATCTGACTTGAGGTAAGAGAGATGTCATGTAATGCTAATTATGATCCACATTCAGGCCACATGTGAACAATACGGCCACGTACTTCATTAATCAACTTATACACACTGTCTTTTTTACGATCTACACGCAGCTCTACACGATGCACCCTCGCGGCCCTCTTTATTTTGTCCCCCTGCAGAGGTGAGTTGAGTTCTCGATTGTTTCCTCCTTTATCATCCTCTCCCAGATAAAAGAGGAGGCGATGTCACACCTCCCAGGGCTTTCATCACTTTCTTGCCAGCTAATAATGACTGCAGTGCCACCTCGGAGGTCATTCGAGTTTTTTTTCCCGTCATTAGCCAGAGGACTGGCATCTCCTCCATACATTAACGTGTCCCAGATTCTCCATGTGTCGGCTTCAGCGCTGAAGTGAGTCTAAGAAATAGAGTCTGAGATTGCGACAACACATTAAATCAGCAGGTGCCAGAGGAAGATGAAGACAGTTTAGGTGAGAAGTTGGCTTGTGGAAAGACAAGTACACCTGCTGACCAGTAAAGCTGCTTTAAACCAAAGCTATTGGGCTTATATTGATTGTTTGATCGGGACGAAAATGGATTTGTGGAGTATTACACTTTAAAAACCGACATATAGGGCCATATCATACACCCGATGCAATGCGGCGCAAGTGTTTTTGCTAGCTTCAGCCTGACGCAGTTATCATTTTCTCGTCCTGCTCCGCATTGTTTAAATAGCAAATGCATTTGCGCCCATTTGTGCGCCCATGGTCGGGCTGGTCTAAAAAAGAGGTGTGTTCAGGCGCATTGTTGGCTAAAAAAAATTAAAATAAAATAAAAAAGTTTTAACAAATGTTATGTGTTTCTGTAGTTTTTTTTTTAATGTTTTTTTTGGACATATTACATAACGATGCTTATAATATTAATTTTAAATCATTTAGTACTTTTATAAATGTATTTATTTGTAATATAAATGTATTTATTGATTATGTTTTGATTGTTTGATTGTTTTTGTTGCCATTTTTCATTATTTATTCATTTTGCCTAAGTGTGATTTCGTATTTATTGATTGATTGATTGATTTGTTTTCTTTTTGCCATTTATTTATTTTTAATTTTTAAATTTTTTTATTGTGTCTAAATTAGTGTTGTCAAAGGATTAATTGTGATTAGTCGCATACAAAATAAAAGTTTTTGTTTGTATAATATATGTGTGTGTTCTGTGTATATTTATTATGTGTATATATATATATATATATATATATAAGCATACAGTATATATTTTGAAAATATTTGCATGTATTTACATGTCTATATTTATATTCATATAATTTATATTATAAATAAATATATTTAATATATAAACATAACATTTTTCTGAAATATATACATGCATGTGTGTCAATTTATATATACGTAATAAATATACACAGCACACATACATATATTATGTAAACAAAAACTTTTATTTTGGATGCGATGCTTGCGACTTTTATTTTGGATTAATTGTTTGACAGCCCTAGACTAAATATGTTATTTTTTGAATAATCTATACATTTATATGATTTCTCTATTTATTTTTCTTTTTGCCAAGAAGCCAGAAAGACTCAACATTGCGTTTATATACAGTAGTTATTTTATCCACTTAAAAACTAAAGATACTAATTTAGTTTATGGCTATTTCCACTGTCTCTCTCTGTGCCTTTAAAGTTTTCAGAGATCAACAGCAAATATTAGCATCATTAGGCGTCACAAGGATCGTAATGGTAAATAGAATGTTTTTGTAGTATGCATTGCAATGTTTTTAATATAACATTTTCTAGGTCATTCAGTTTGTGTCTCATTATAGGAAATAAATCAATAACCACATTTACATAGTTTTCTTCAAAAGTCAAAGATGTCTTCTGTCTTATTTTTAGCAAAAGCCGTTGAATTTGAATATTATGCAGATTGGAAAACCCTCCTACGCAGATCATTTTCTGGAGGAACAGACTGTCTGTTAGACAAAGTTACTGTGATTCTTGTTTTGTATTCCTTAAACTGTTCCCCCAAAATTAATACAGTATTCCGGCAGCATTACAACAACTCACATTATTCTCCCAAAGGAGCTCCGTGTCAAACATTTCTTCCCTTCCCAAAATTCCCCTTGTGTGTGTCCTCAAAAGTGGCGGCAACATTCTGTAGGCAGCTTGTTTTTCTCCTTGCGGTGCCCTAATGTCATGTAACTCACTGAGGCTTGACTGTCAGGGTCGGAGTGGGAGCGGGCGGCTGTGAAACTAGGCCGCCTGCCAGCCGTCTTTAACATGCGCTTCCGGCAGCATTGCTTTCTAATGCGCCCAACAGAACCTGGAAAGATCGGCGTGTTTGCAAGGCACTTTTCTTATAGATCGGCTGTTATTTTTGAAGACATCTCACATCGGCTAATGCAGTTCTGGCTGATAATTATGTTGATTACGGCTGACTTGGCAGTAAACAAAGTTGTTGAGTTTTGCGCGATTAAAAATTGAAAGATGTGCTGCCTAAAAAGTGGGGTCAAAAGATTGTGTTTGCTTGAATCCGATTTGATTTATAATCAGCCACGTCTGGGTTTAATCATTCGTGTGTTTGGTGAGAGTCTGAAGTCAAAAACAACCTTTTTTTGCAGTTTGGATGATATTATAAAATGTCTTACAAATGATGTGAGATCAAAATAGTTCCAAAACTAAAAGCTAGACATCAACATTGTGAGCTATTTTAAGATAACACAGATAACCATAAAGCATAGCGCAAAACTTCAACAAAAGTTAAATATTTAAATATGCTTATTTTATTTAATACCAAAAAGTATGTATATAAATTTTAAATCTAAGTTAAATTTGACTATTTTTCACAATAGTTGTGTGTTTATGCTTAGAGCATCTTAGCTTAGACTGATGTAATCAACTATGAGTTGAGTTCCTGGTTTGTTTGTTTTTGGCGTCCCTATATATGTAAACAACTACGTCACTTCTGAGGTTTAATTTTCAATGGCCAATGAAGAGTGTCATAATTCGCTCACTTATTAGTTCCATTTCAGTTATGATTCTCCTCTGTAGGCAGTAGCCCAGGTCAGAAAGTATCAGGTTTATTATACACTGTTAGACGTTGCTGTAATTTTACAGTTACTTACCGCAAAAAATCCCAGTAAAATACCATAAATATTTTTTTACAGTTAACTACTGTAATATGCACTGCATTATGGGTATTTTATGCAATTTTACAGTGATTTACTGTATATGGGGATTTGCAGTACTTTACTGTTTGCTCAAAAGCAGTAGTGCTACTGTAAATTGTCTTGCAGACGAAAAACATGAATCTGCATTTTCAGAATCCTGGGTAAGCAAAAGTGTGGTGAAATAAATGGAATTTTTAATTTAAAAAAAAAAATAAAATATATAAATTTTGCTAACACCCCACAAAATTCAAAATTTATTCACGTGCAAAGCTTGCGCAACAACCTGGCCGAGGTTATATAAACTGAGGTTTGTGTCTGGGTGTGTGCATAACGGATTTCCCCTCTGAGTGGATCGCCAGATGTCAGATGTCAGCAATTTTCCTGTGGTAAGTACTTTTATAACTTACTTTTAAAAGGTAACCCATTACCAATATCAATTAAATTTAAAAATATGAAGTAAATAATAAAATCTAATTATAGTATTACTAGTACAGTCTGAGGAAACTGTTCGTTCCTCAAAAACTGCCACTTTCATGAAACTCATTAAATTGTGCTACAACTGACTGCCTTTTCCAGTACAGATATACCCAATTACACAAATTATTTTTAGACATTTTTACTGGCAGTTATGGTATATTTTTACTAAACGAATACCATTAAATGCAGTTAAATATGTGTGACGTCATTGCACTCTCTCCCTCGCTCTCTCTCTCTCTCTCTCTCTCTCTCTCTCTCTCTCTCTCTCTTCCTCTCGCATACGCGCATGCTCTGCTCTGTCTTTGCACACTCTCTCGTAACTAAAACATTTACGCCAGTGCATACACCAGAGTAAAAAAAAAATATTCAAGTAAAATTATAATAAATTAATTCAAGAATGAAAATGCATTCCTATGGCTTCTTGTTTGTTAATAGAAGCAAGGTCTGATCAAAGTCAGTGCTCTCTGAATTTTCATATTAATTCATTTTTACATTATTTTATATATTCTTTTCTCTCTTTTTTCCATGTTGATTGTCATCTGATTGTGTGATAGCAGTCATCCTAGATCTGAGATTTATCATGTTCATAACATAGGCTATAGTGATTAGTCAATAATCACTAATGAAAAATGATTCTTTTTTTTCTCTCTTTTGCTTGTTTCAACAGGAGCTTACTACACCTCAAACTAAGCATCTTTGGCTTTGTAAGTATGTGTTTTAACCATCAAACACAGCATGTGCCATTAGATTAACTGCAGCTATGCTATGCAGAAAAGAGTAATCAGAAAAGTGTAACATCACAAACAACGTGATTTTCAGCCAGTGCATACATGTTAAGGCTTTAAGGATTATATAAGATAATAAACACACGATTACGACAGGATATTTATATGTGATTTTCTTGAGTTGAATGTGTACATCTGAAATGCTAATTTGTGCAGCAATACAAAAGTTATTACAAATACTCGATGGTGGTTTGAAGTGAGTTCTGAGTAAAAGTGTACTATTAATCTCATTTAAATTGTCTTATGAAGCATGATGCTAATATTAGCTCTAAAGCACCTGCAGAACAGGCCCAATTCTTCTTCATAATGCATTTTGTCATAATACTTTATGTAAGGTCGCAAGAAAATGTTTTATTGTATTTATTTAGAAATACTTTTGATAATAGTTGGGTAAAAGTATACTGGGATTGAAGCGATGTGGCTTGTAAACGTTTTATTGCCAGTATAAAGGCGTATAATGGCTGAATAAAAACAAAAGAATAATGATAAAAGGATAATAAGGATTATGTCTCATACCTGGCGGAAGTGTGAAAGGTTCTGTTTCCTTAAACTAGTTTGTCATGCATTTCTTTATTTCAACACATTTACAGGTAAATCCTAGTATTTTACATTTGCGATTAATCATGGTTAAACACAGTCCATGTCTGTGATTAACGGGATTAAATTTTTTAATCGATTGACAGCACTAATTTATATATGTTTTTATATTTTACACAGATATAATGCAGTATCTCTCACATATTCATGTTTCCTCTTTTCCTCGCTTTTGCTTGTGTGTCAGCAGGAGCTAACCACACCCCAAACACTCTTTTAAGGGCCACCTACAACCGCTGCACCTTTGGCCTTGTAAGTATTTTTTTTTTTATTTAATGTGTTTTTTTTTGTTTTTTTTGTTGTTGTTTTTTTTTTTTTGGGGGGGGGGGGGTTATGATCACTATGTTTACAATTTCCAAATTCAGTTCTGATCTTTATTCAATTCAATTTGATTCAGAAATATTCTTATTCTCTTATTCTGATTACAGTTTCCAATACAATTTAATTGGATTGATTCATTTAGAAGTATTTGGAAATATTTCTGAGAATTTGATGCCAGCCATTAATGTACCTTGATTTAGGATTCATTTTGGTTATAGTCCTGTATTCTTCAAGAGTACTTCTAGATTGACTCAAAAGCCTGTTTTTATCTACAAAATAAGAATGTTGTTACAGTAGCTGATACATTCTGATATTCATTGGATCAAGAGTTCTTTAACATGATTGTACATTCAGGTAATTAATTGAGTTCCCTGACAAGGATGTGCAAAAAATATGCAGTGTTTAAACAGTACTACTGGTGGTGGTTGAGGAGAGACCCCCCACATGATTGTAAAATGCTTTGGGTGTATAGCAATACACAATAAAGTGCTATATAAATGTCTCATTCATTCAAATGCCTCATTCATACTGTACAAGGAATAACTGCTGTTGCACAAGTTGTTTCCTCTTCTGTCCACAAACAAATTTAGATGAAATTTAGATAAACTCATGACCATTTCTCACACAAATTTACCCTTTGTTGTGTTTCAGATCAGCCGTCAGTGATCATGGAGGCCAGCCAAGACCAACTGAGATGCTAATTATTGCCTTATTTCTTTTTGTTGCCATGATCTCTTCTTCGATTTGTTGTTATGAATTCAGTTCTCTATTATTTTTTTATTTTTTGTAAAGTTGCAGAATAAATCACAATATATAAGTAATGGATGTATTTAATAGTGACAATGAATAAAAATATACTGTTGTACAAGGACTCAAGTCACTTATTTGGAATGAATTCAATGGCATTCATGTAAAATATTATGTATATATATATATATATATATATATATATATATGTGTGTGTGTGTGTGTGTGTGTGTGTGTGTGTGTGTGTGTGTGTGTGTGTGTGTGTGTGTGTGTGTGTGTGTGTGTGTGTGTTTTGTAAAATAAATAGTGTAATATAAATTACAATACATTTACTGTAATATTATTATACTGTAAAACTAAGTTACAGTAAGGATATAGTACTGTAAAATTAAGTTGCAGTAAGGGTATTTTACTGTAAAATTAAATTGCGGTAAGGGCATTATACTGTAAAATGAAATTGTGGCATGCTACTGTAAAGGGGCAATAGTGCTGCCAGTAAGTTACTGCTAAATTGCAATTAAAAAGTCTAACAGTGTAGATAACAAACTGAAACTAAAACTACAGCCATTAAAAAAGAAAAAGAAAAAAAGAAAAATGTATTAAATATAAATTAACATTAACTGAAATAAAATAATTGTATAATTAAAAAGTAAAATAGATTGTTCAAAGAATTAAATCTGTACAAAGAGTCACATAATGAATCAAACTCATTTACTTACATTTGATTAATCACCTATAGTGCATAATCCACATTGATCTGTAATTCACTTTATTTATTTATTAGTATTATTTATTTAATCCACTAATGATTCAATATTTATTTATTTATTTATGTGTTTGTTTGCAATGTAATAATCTATGATCTGTTATTTAGTCACTTACTTACTTACAAAACGTTAACCTTATTTCCAATTGAAATATTATTCTGAATCCAAGATTTTCAGTGTGGTCTCTTGGACTCCACTGTAAATCCCTATTGAATTTAAATCAGCAATATCTTCAAATACCTCTGAATTCAGATGGTAGAGGTAATCCGCTCTGTCAAAACAAGCAATTTGGACACATCACGGCCTCAGGGTTAGACCCATAAAACCAGATCTGACAATGTTTGTTCTGAAGTCCAGGTCTGCTTACTCAAAGCTGAAAACTGCTAAATATTTCATGATTTGACAGTCTGTTTTTCCCAGTATTGCTGAGATCTGTCATGAATATTAATAGGCACCCTCAACCATCAGCACGTCTGTTTGTTCAAATTAGATTCATAGATAATCAAAAATGCAGAAAAATGATTCGCTTTACATGTCTAATGAGTAAGTTCAGTGTAACCTCATTGAGAGCGTGAACAGGAGGAATGACCAAAATGACAGTGTAAACCAAATATCAGGAGCTTCACAGCCTTCATATCATATTCAAACAACTTGATCGAGCCATGAATCATGTAAGGGATAATCAACTGCTAGCCGTGCATTAAAGGATTTTAATGCACAACGTGGAGGCAAAGAACCGCCCGACACGAAGCATCCTTTAATGCACGGCTAGCCGTTGATTATCCCACTTATTCCATGGTTATTGCCAAGTAATAGACAAGTTAAAACTTCTATTTCTCTTTGCAGCACAATATTTGAACGAATGGGTAAAAATGATAGTTATTTTCATCAGTTACAGCTCGTTAGCTAGCATTCTGCCAGCTTCGAATCAGACACAGAGATGAAATAGTGCGGTAAGACCACATTTATTTGAATGAATTATAGCATGTATTTCAATTAACTATCGAACGAGAGAAAGAGAGGACAGTGTGTACCTGCTTGCTACGTCTGCGCGTCTCTCTCTACAAAAGAAATTACTTCAAAAAACAGAGATTAGTGTGCATCAATTAAAGCAGCGCATTAATATAGACCGGTGATTAAACTGACTTGGAACTACCTGTGCATTAAACGGTTATACTGCATACCTGCCAGCCAATCAGAATCCAGTATTCAGACAGACCATGGAATAAATCAAAACAAACTTCCCGTTAACATCAGATTCTGGAGCAAGCTTGTTGAGAATTTATGAACGGTTGAATAAAAATGTTATAAAAACAACTCATCCTGTTTGCACAATGACTTTGTGATTAGTAGATTTATACTTATTCTTGTTGTGATATCTTTATCATGATGTGATCTAAAATAACTTTTAAGGCCTGTTACACACCAGGGCCCATATTCATGAAAAATCTTAGTGCTAAGAGTTGCTCCTAGTAACAAAATTCTAAGAAAATTCTTAGAAATGTGGGTGTTTCCTCTTAAAATTAAAGAAAAGATCCTAGTAAAGAAAAAAGTAATTCAAAAAGCATCTTAACCCTTAAAAGAGGTCTTAAGGTCTAAAATTGTTAGGAGTACGGACAAGGACTTTTAAGAGGCTTAAGAGTTTCTTTAGCAGCGGAGAAAATGGACGAAACATGAAGAGGGAGAAGAAATGTGTTGCACACAATGCATGGCAGTGAGTTAATAAGACGCTACACATTAGATGGTGCAGGGATCATGTTTGTGACCGATCTTATTAAAGAGCATCTCCGACACCGCGCTGAAATGCCATAGCGCCAGAAATGGATGTAATCACTACATTAACATATTTGGCAACTGGAAAAATGCAACTATGCAGCAGTGATGATCTGGGTCTTTTACAGCACTTATGTTGCTGTTCATTTCCTATAAAATACGTTAAGTATGACAGCATGGTAAATAATGAAGGCTTATAATAAACCCTACTCTTAAAAGCGCTCTTTTATTTCCTTCTTGGACAACCCACCAATCACAGTCTTCAGAAGACTGTGTCATCGCTAGCAACGGGGTCAGCCCCGCCTCCTCACTAAGATAAAAGTTTTTGTCTTTTCCTCGCTCAGAGTTGCTCTCAGATTGGTCCTGAATCACTTTTAAACTAAGACTCCTATTTAGAAATGTTTAGGCTTTCCTGTAGCTCAAATAGTAGAGCATGGCGCTAGCAATGCCAAGATCATGGGTTCGATTCCCAGGGAAAGCAAGAGCTGATAAAATGTAAACACTGTAACTTGAATGCAATGTAAGTCGCTTTGGATAAAAGCGTCTGCTAAATGCATAAATGTAAATGTAAGCTAAATTAGGAGCTCTCTGAGAGGATTCTTAGAATCTTTAGGAATACGGGCCCAGATGCATAAGAAAATAAAGTGATTTTTGCTATGTTTATTTTGGACTAAAACTAAAACTATTTTAAACAAAATCTTTGTGGGCAAAGAAAGACAAGTGTGTTGGTTAATCAGTTAAAAGTAGGACCACTGAGTTCTATTTGTTTGGTTTATGATGGTCAAAGTAAGCAGGGGGGGTGAAGTAGTGGGATAGTTATGGCGTGTTCACACTTGGCGTCTCTTTTGACTAGAAAATGTTGACAAGAGCGCTTTTTTAGTCAAATAAAAAGCTGGCACCGTTTTGGTTACAAATAGCAGCAGAGGGCATCTTTTGTTGCTATAACAACAGCTGCAACAGCGCTGTGTGCTGCAGAAATGTCGGCTTTTGAAGTTAACAGGGAGGTATCGGTTCACAATGTTTGTGGGAGCGCGACATTATACGGGGAAGGAAACTGTATGGTGCTTCCAACAATTTAATCCAGAAGCTCCGGTTGGATGATACACGGTTTCATACAACTCCTTGTGCTCCGAAACTATCTTCTCCTTTTTTCTTGTTGTTTTTGTTGTTATGGAAATGACTCGCCACTCGCTTGTCATTGGTCAGCTGTCAAAATGCACTTGACGAAGGGAGTTTTTTTTTCAGAAAAGTTTAACTTTTTTCAACCTGAAAAGACGCTCTGAGCTGCAGAAAAAGACACCGGCGGTGGTGTTTTAAAAAGCGCTCAGGACATTTTTGAAAACACGGTTTACTCCATAGGATAATAATATAAAACAGATGCTGGCAGCTTCAAAAAAGACGCCAAGTGTGAACATAGCCTTAGGTGTTTTGGAAGGGTTTTTTTCACTTAATGCAGAAGAGTTTGAGAATGTTTGTTTTTAAATTCCTTGTTTTTATTGTTGTGATTGATGACTATTTTACTTCCTTTTATGTAAAGCACTTTGAATTACCACTGTGTATGAAATGCGCTATATAAATAAACTTGCCTTGCCTTGCCTTAAAACATTTTCATTAAACGAAATAAAATAAACTTTAACTTGAAAATGAAACAGGTATACAAATAAAAACAAATTCAAACTATATTATTTTATAACTTTTATAGCTATAATAATAGTATACATTAATGATCCTAAAATAACATTAAAAACATTGCATATTTCCTTCAAAAATAGGCCAAAAAATTTAAAATGATTATCGGGAGTGAGCTATTGAGAGCTGTTACAAACTTTATATTCATTAAATTTAATTTACATGAGGAGAGGGATCACATTTGCATGTAAATGGTTATTAATCTTCATAAAACTCAAACCCCAAAGTGTAGTTATAAGCGGCTTAAATCATCTGGATTCAGTCTGATTCATTCAATACAAAGTGCTTTTTGTTCCTATTATTACATGTGAAACTTGCATCAAGCCTGACTAATGCAATTTTTAAACAATGAGTGAACAGTTAGATTTAATTATTTTGCTTTTTACACATCTGTATTACAAAAATAAATAAATAAATAAAACATAATTGGTTAGTACATTAGTGATTCAATTTAGCATGCTTTTAGGATACTGGTACAATATTTTTTTTTTTCTTTTTTTCTTTTTTAACAGCTGCAGTGGACTAGAAAAAAACATGACTACACATATGACTGCACAGTTATTTTGGAGTGAATTAGTCCTTGAAAGCACTACTTTTACAAGCTATCCAAAAGCAGAATAAATCAGTGAAGTTAGTTTCTGTGTTCCTGTTTCCAGTGCCATATGATTCCACAGCAGGGCGGCAATAAGAACTCTGTGTATTTCATAGGGAGTCTTGTTTTCTCTTACACGTATCTTGAGTTAATTATTGTCTCAGCACCCCCATTTTCTCCACTGGGTCGTCCGCTGAGCTACGCTGGGCCGTGTTACAGGCATTAGCACTTTAAAATGCCAGAGGTGCTGTGCCTGCCCATCAGGGTTCTGCAGGACGGTGAATCTCGGCACAGAATACAACATAGTTGAGCTATAAGAAGATGCCAACTTAAAGATATACTGTAGTTCACCCAAAATAAAAAATTTCCTAACATTTTACCTACCCTCATGCTACCCAAGATGCAGATTAGTTTGTTTCTTCATCAGATTTGGAGAAATGTAGCATTCCATCACTTGCTCAGCAATGGATCCTCAGCAGTGAATGGGTGCCGTCAGAATTAGAGTCCAAACAGCTGATAAAAACATCACAATAATCCCAAAGAATTCCACACCACTCCAGTCCATCAGTTAACATCTTGTGAAGCCAAAAACTAATCAATCATTAAGACGTTTTTAACTTTAAACCGTTGCTTCTGGCTAAAATACGAGTCCTCTTTCTATAATAATGCTTTTCCAAGTGGAAAAGGTGTTCTGGTCTGAATCAGGAGAGAAATATGCACTATTTACGAGCCAAAACAGTTCAAAACAAATGTGTGGATGGATTTTGATGTGAGAGAAGATGTGAGGGAATTGACTTTTTCTATAGAGGAATCATTACTACTGTATGGATTATGGACTCATATTTTGGCCAGAGGCAACGGTTTAAAGTTAAAAACGTCTTGATGGATTTGTTTCGTACAAACATGCAGCTTTTGGCTTCACAAAACAAAAACTGATGGGCTGGAGTGGTGTGGATTACTTGTGGATTATTGTGATCAGCTGTTTGGACTCTCATTCTGACGGCACCCATTCACTGCAGATGATCCATTGGTGAGCAACTGATGGAATGCTAAATTTCTCCAAATCTGATGAAGAAACAAACTCATCTACAGCTTGGATGGCCTGAGGGTGAGTAAAGTTTCATTACAAGCTACCTCTTCCAGGACACAGTTTGAGCTGAAAACAACTTGGATCTGAGGTGAACTTCGCACGTGACTATATGTAATGCGTTTTATGATGACACAGTGTAATTTATCTCATACTGTTGTTCAATTCGGAAAGAGGGTGTTTTCAGAACAAGAGCATTTACAATTTCTTTCAGTGCGGATCATAGGGGAATGTTTGTTTACTCCATCAGATCTTTACTCTAGCCCACATATGAACTCCTGACCTGCTCTGGATTTCCCAAAGCTCAGCAGCCCTTCAGGCTAGAGGTAGATGCAGGAGGGGAGTAAAACATCATCCGCGGCAGGGCTAAAGTGGTAAATGAAGAATGTCGCCAGTGGGTGGTTTGATCACAAATATCTCCAACATAATGTCAGAAACTTTTCTTCGATCATCTATATAAAAGCACGCAACTACTTTCCGCCTGCGCTTTCATAAAACGTATGATTTAGTTTATTGTTTACTGTTCGCAACATAAGGAATGAGGGGCTGAACTTTTAACCTCAAAGCAAAATTCAAAAATATGGAATTGCACCGCTATAGTAGCCATGCTTCAGAACGCTGTGGAGGCAGTTGTTAGCTTCCTTAGCACATATTTATCTCTTCCCACAATACAGACCAATAAAGAAAGTCTTATCATATGCAGCAAGTGGCATATTTGCAGCTTAAGAGCTTTGGTGATTTTTAATTAGCCTGAATTAGCTGCAAATCGCAAGGGAGCCCACACATTGCCTCTGATTGTGTTTTCATGTTCATCACGGCCCACGTGCCACAATCATGACTGCTTCTGATGAACAGGTATGAGCTGCAGTTAATTGTATCATATATGCAATTAGGCTCAGACCATGACAATTTGAAATCTTTAATGTAAAGTTCTAATTTAATTCACAAAGTTTAAACCGCTGTTAAACTGCTAAACATTAAACTGCTGCCATAGGCTAGGCTACTATAAATGCATAACATATGCTGCTTGTCTTTATTATTCATCTCAAATGTTTGGTTGCTATAGGGAAATGATGTTGTTGTGGTCGGGTGGTTACTAGGGTGTTGCTATGCAAATGCTAAGAGGTTCTAAGTGTTAGGACATTGCATTTGCTAGGATGTTACTGGTTGTTGCTAGGGTGTTGCTATGCAGTTGCTTGGGCAATCTTAGGATGCTGTTGTGGTGGTGGTGGTATGCAGTTTCTAAGATGTTCTTAGTGTTAGGACATTGCTTTGCAGTTGCTAGGATGTTACTGGTTGTTGCTAGGGTGTTATGCAGTTATTAGGGCATTCTGAGTTGGTTTTGGCATGCTTCTATGAGGTTGCTAGGGAAATATTATGTTGTAGTGGTGTGGTCACTAGGGTGTTGCTATTCAGTTGCTAAGATGTTCTAACTGTTTTAAGATGTTCTAACATTTCTTTCCAGTTGCTAGGATGTTATTGGTAGTTGCTATATGGCTGATAGGTGGTTCCTTTAATCTAGGTTGCTAGGCAATCTTAGGTGTTGTTGTTGTGGTGGTGGTGGTGGCAGTTGCTAGGGTGTTGCTATGCAGTTACTAGGGCATTCTGGGTGTTTTTAGCATGTTGCTTTGTGGTTGCTAGGGCAACCTTAGATGTTGTTGTTGTGACAGTGGTTGTTAAGTTGTTGCTATGCATTTGCTAAGATGTTCTAAGTGTTAGAACACTGCTTTGCAGTGGCTAGAATGTTATTGGTAGTTGCTAGGATGTTGATGTGGTTGATAGCTGGCAGCTTTTTATCTAGGTTGTTTTCAGCATGTTAGTCAAAACTCAATTTGTTTAATAAAAATGTGAATTTTAAAAAAAACTGTTCACTATTATCTTTTACTGTTGCTATAAGGTTGCTAGGGAAATTTTACATGTTGTTGTTGTTGTTGTTGTTGTCACTAGGGTGTTGCTAAGGTGTTCCAATTGTTTTAACACATTCCTTTGCAGTTGCTAGGATGTTATAGGTGGTTGTTTGTTATTTGGTTAAATAGTTGATCTGGATAGTTGCTAAGTGCTTCAGTGTTTCCCATACATTGATTTATTTGTGGCGGCCCACCACAATATCAACACTGACTACCACAAATAGATTTTCCAAAAGGCTTTGACTTCGTTGAGTAAACGAAGTAAACGAGTAAAGTCAAAACGTGGCGCAGGTGTTTTTAACATGAATGTATTTTTGAAGGGAACCGACTGTCTTCAGAAAAGTTTAGATGTCATTTTCATTTAATCTTTCCTATTATGCTTGATAAATTAGCTTTCATGAGTGCAGTGCTGCTTTGTGTACAGTCATTACCGGGAAACCGCTGCATTTCTACCATTCCAAAAGCGACTCCAGCTGGCAGAGAATGAATTTGCATTTCCAATAAGCCCAAAAAGCAGACGTCTACGGGACAGAGTCTAAGTCTATGGGAAACACTAGTGCTTGTTTACTAACTAAGTTTCTGAAATATTATTATTTATATTCTTTAATGCAAGTATAAAATACTTTTATTATTATTATTATTAAACTTCAGAGTCACACTCTGGAGTATAATACTTTATGTTAGGGATATGTCCATGCCCCTAACAGTAAATAGCAACAGTAATATTAATACAGTGTTTCACAATATTATATTCTCAATGGTGCTTCTTATTTCAGCGAGACTGGTGATTCTTCCCAACTCAGACAGTTCTTAAATCCCCACGGCCTACATCAAAACCTCAAATCAAAAATGTAAAATGGATTGCGTTATTCTCTGAGGATTCTCTTCTGAAAGTTAACCACTTTTTAGTTTCATCTGTATGTAATTAGTTGCTAAATTCAAAGGCGGATGGGCTCCTCTTATGTTTAAATTCACTGCTGGACACAGGGATAAAGACTGATTAACTCTGAAGTCAGATTTATACACGCAATTAGAGTTAATTAAACTTGTGTCTTCTGTGATGGATAAAGATATAACCTCCTCTTACTCTTGTTAAGGACACTGGATCTGGTCCAAAACCTAGTGTTAGTGAGGATGCTTTGAAACAGTACTAAGATGTCCGGTATGTGGAGTGTAGTAGGCCTCCTCTCGATCTAGAGCGTCGTCGTGCTGAGGCCTCCGCTCCAAGAGCTCGACTGTTTCAGCGAGTGTCGTCAGGCCTCCTCTCACTACAGAGAGGTATTGAGACCTCTGCTCGCCAGAGCTCCGCTGGGACAGTTATGTGAGTGGTAGGCCCCAGTTGAGCCTCCTTGCAAGATGTCCAGCGTATGAAGTGTAGTAGGTATCCTCTCAATCTAGAGAGTCGCCATGCAGAGGCCTCCACTCCGATAGCTTGACAGTTTCGGCGAGTGTCGTCAGGCCTCCTCTCGCTACTCAGAGTTATTGAGACCTCCGCTTGCCAGAGCTCTTCCTGGACAGCTTTTGTGAGTGGTAGGCTCTAGGTGAGTCTCCTTACGAGATGTCCTGTGTGTGGAGTGTAGTAGGTCTCCTCTCAATCCAGAGAGTCATCATGCTGAGGCCTTCGCTCCAAGAGCTCGACTGTTTCGACGAATGTCATCAGGCCTCCTCTCGCTACACAGAGTTTTTGAGGCCTACGCTCGCCGGAGCACGAGGAAACTGTACGCCCTGAAGTGGAAGTTTCACTTCATGGTGTGGAGGCAGCCAGCTCGACCAAATCAACGGCCCGATTGGTACAGTTCTGGAGTTCTTGCAGGCCTGTTCCTCCACAGGGTTAACCCACTCCACACTGAAGGTTTACGTGGTGGCATTACTGGCCTACCGCGCCCATCTTGGTGGCCAGTCAGTGGGTGGACACCCCCTTGTTACACGTTTCCTCCAGAGGCTGAGGCTATGTGGTGGATCAGGATGCTATTCCATAGCCTCGAGTCCTCTGATCCCTCCTCTTCTGGGGGTCAAGACTCACTTCTCAGAAGTTGGCTTTCGGGACACAGGCCCCGCCCACTTTAGCCACTCTTGGCCCCCTTTTCTCTCGTCCTAGCTGTGCTCCATCCACACTAGGCAGGGATTTTGAAGGTCTGGTGGCATGAGCACCTCGTTCCTAAAGCGTCTCGATGCAGCTCGAGTTCCTGAAGGGGAACGTCTCAGGTTACGCATGTAATCGTGGTTCCCCGAAGGGAACAAGACGCTGCGTCTCGGGGCCATTCTTCCAGCATCCCTGCGAGCACTTGCTTCACTCCTAGAAGCTGATGCCGGTTCCACCACACGTGCTTTTAAGCTTCCTGGTCGATTATGTCACCCACCTGTGACGTCTCACCCATCCATTGGACAGATTACACACGTGAAGGCATTCCCAAAGTGTCTTGACACAGCGTCTCATTCCCTTCGGGGAACCATGGTTACATGCGTAACCTGAGCCGTTTCTATCATGACATTTGGAATCAATGGACTACAATTTTTGAGCTCAGTTAAAAAATATCAAGTGAAATCAGTTTAACTTTATCACAAATTTCCATGCATGCATGCATTTTTTTTTTACTAATAAACAGATTCAGATCTTAAAAGTCTCGCAAGCCAGACAGTTGCCACATGTTGTAGTTTATTGTGCAGAAAAGTGGAAGCTTATTGTGCTGCAGAATTGTACTGTACTATACTGTTTTGAAGACAACGCCAAAGAAATTGGCAGAAAGTAAAATGAGTTTGTTTTGTTTTTGTTTTCTCTTCATCCAGATGTAATAAACATCATCATTTAAGACATAAGAGTTTTGCAAAAACTACAAATGATTGTTAAGACACAATGCCATCAATCATGCAAACTCTGGAAAATTAGCAGCCGCTTGTTTTTCAGAAGCACTCACGTTACAACATGCTAACACAGCAGTGTGTGTGTGTGTGTGTGTGTGTGTGTGTGTGTGTGTGTGTGTGTTTTAACAACAGTATTTTAAACACCATAATGATCAAAGTTTAGAGGGACCTTTTAGTAGTTGTTGCTCCAATAATACTGAAAGATTAACTTTATTTGCTAGGAGTCATCTTTATATAACAGTGCCTGTGATGTTGCCTATGTAGACACCAATGGCAGCTCACTAGAACAGAACCTTAGATTAGGATTAATCACTGTATGGGAAAGTAGAGACATATTTTTAGGATAATTGTTTTACATGTACTATTCAGTGTGAGTAAATGTGTCTATTTAAGCAGGTTTCCCATATTTACAATAACAATGATGGTCGTTATCAGCAGAGGTTTGAGTCCAGGGTCAAAGGTCAAGCCAAGATGAAATTTAATCAAAGTATAAAAATGAAACTCAACGAAAGGTTAAAGGGGGCAAACAAATGCCATCAAAATGCCATTTAAACAAGCCTTGCCCTTTCATGGGTTTCATCACATGACACTCTGGAGAACATTTGTGATGTTTGTGTAAAAGGTCGTTAATGAAAACAAAGCCTTTCATTTGAGTGCATGAGGCTGATAGGCCTTGGTACTTGATGAACGAAGAAGAAGTGAAGAAGTAATGCACCTGTAAAGGCTTGTTCACATCAAGAATGAAACACTTGCTTTAAAGGACAATACAAGTCTTCTAGTCTCAAGGTCACATCTAATTTTCATAACTCTTTTTTTGTTCACTGGAAATTTGTCACAATGTGTTTTGACAGCTGCATGATTGACACATTAACCCTACATCCTAACCTTAACCGATTAAACCAACTGCACATATATTCTTCACAGTCTAGCAGGAATTCATTGTTTTAAAGTCTTGTTTGAGAAAAATATGTCTTCTTGGTGTCAATAGGCCTCAATATGCAGAAAGTTTTTCAATTGCGAACTAAATTTAGACAGACAAGAATTGCTTATAAAATAATAGCTTGAACTGGGATTTTACCACTGATATTTTACATACAATGCACCTACTTTCTAAAGTGTCTGATTTTTTAAAAGTCCATTCTATCTCCCTAAATCGTTTCCCACTAAAGTTCAATGATAAACGCTTGGTGGGAAATGTAATTATCATCACCTTTTGAGACGTGACACGGGCTATACATCATCCACTTCATTCCCATTCTGGTATTCCTTCCACCACAGCAGTGAGTGTACGTTTGTAATATGCATATTTCTCATCTTTGACTGTGACACTGTATCAACTCGGCTTATTGAAACGACATTGAAATGGATATTCTGCTGCCCCGAAAAAATGTCATCTGAAAAGACCTTTCCAGTTTCAGTTTTATGAACTTTTCATCTAGACTATATTGCACATCTTTGTGTATGCAACACTTCTCAATATGTCTGTCATCAGCTCTTCTTTGGCATTCTATAAGTATGGAAAAAATTGGTAACACTTTATATCGATAGTCCACTTTAGACATTCTACTAACAGTAAGTAACTTTGCAACAACATGTCAACTAGCAGTCATTAGAGTATTAGTAGACTGACTGCTTAATATCTTCTAATACTTTATTTTGATGGGTTCACAACATACTTCATACTGACTATGAGAAACTTTGCACGTGTCAGCTTATTCTACTAACCATAAACCTACCGTACTGAGAGTTAGTAGACATGTAGCTGACATGTAGTTACAAAGTTACTTACAATTAGTAGAATGTCTAATTTGGACTATCGAACTAAAGTGTAACCAAAACATTTTGATTTATAGGTTTTATTTATTTATTTTTACTTCTTATCCAAATTTGTCAAAGTTTCATGTCATTCTTTCAATACTAATAATGATAAGACTGACAAATAAAGAAAGAAAGTTTCATTTCAAGATGTCATAATTTCAGTATTATTACTAATAGTGAAATACTGCCTTCTACTGCTAAAAATAATATGTGAAAATATGCAACATCAAGCCTTTCAGACTATATAGTATGCATTTAACTATGTTGTTGATGTTTTAGAATCAAAAACATTATTTTGGATCCTTTTAAGTCTTTTCCATACGTGGAGCAAGTCAAGTGCTTCGTTCCTGAATGAATATTTTGAACGAATGAGTTGAATAAACGATGGAATGACTCACTTGTAATAAATGTAAATAGTTTCGTTGCTGAATGAATCACTAAGTTCGAACGAATCGGTTGAATGAATCAGTCAATGACTCACCAATGAACCTCTCAGTCACTTGTCGCCTCCTGCTGGAGTAACTACGTAACTGTAAAATCCACCACGAGGACTGAAAATCTGTCTGGAAAGGGCAACAGAGACATAAAGAACAGAGTAAGTTGAACAACGCATTTATAATACAGTACATATGTTACATTGAGCAATATTACGATTTTAGATTTTTCTGAAGTAGCTACTTTTTCTAGTTAATGAGCTTTGAACATTGGCTTTTCTGAGGTAGGCCTACAAACACATGTAGTTCACAAGCCGTTTTCTTGCCGTCTTCTGCAATTTAAACGCTGACTGAGCTATTACATTAGAAGTTATATATTTACCGAAAGATCGGTTGACGAGCGCTCCGTGCTGCCTCGAGGCGGCAGTTAACTGTCACTCAAAAAAAGAGCGCCAAATATGAAAAGCCACATTTGTTTTGTTTGTTTGTTTTTTGTTTTGTTTTGTTTTTTTTTAAGTTTTTTGAGTTTTTGAAATAAAACGTATAGGTAACACTTTAGTATAGGGGCAATATTTCACTATTAACTAGTTACTAGCATGCATATTATTAACATATTGACTGTTTATAGCCTACTTATAGTATAAAGCACATATTCTGCATGACCATATTCTTCATCCCTAATCCCAATACCTAAACTTAACAACTACCTTACTACTTATTAATAAGCAGCAAATTAGGAGTTTGTTGAGGCAAAAGTCCTAGTTAATGGTTTGTTAATGGCGAGAATTAGAGCTTAAAATAAAGTGTGACCAATTTATTTATTTAATTTATAGTAAGATGAGGCTTTGAGAAAGAAACAAGCAACTTAACACATTTACCTGCTGGTGTACCCTAAGTAAACTTCATATCAACAAACCTGGACGAATACATGTTGAGTGCTATGGGATGCATTATTTATTGTAACCAAAAAAAAAAAAAAAGAGAATTCACAGCACTCCATGATGCACCCTCATAGGCATCTGCTCTTATTTGTTATGTCCACTAGCTGGATGCATTTCAGAGTTAGCAGAGTAGTTCTTGACTGACAGGCCGTATTTGTCATGCTGTCTGTGGGACTTCACACAGAGGCTGGAAAGATGGGAAGGACAGCGAGGGGCCGCAGACTCCCAGACCTGAATCCTGCAGCACTGATAAGCTGCACCTTGGTGGGCCATGTGAGCATTCAGGAGCCCAGATCAGCAGGACTCAAACAGCATCCATGGGAGAGAGACGCTGGCTGCATTTCACTATTTATCAGGTACACACAGAAAGTGGAACACAACAAAGACTAATATGCAGTAACAAACAGAAGCAATAAAATAATTTCTGACATAAATACAGTTAAACATTTAATAATTAAAATTTGCAAAGCATCATTTGCATGATATATATCTCCTATTTCAGTCATTTTGATAGATAAAGGTTTAAAAGATAACAAAAAAAGCAAATTTCAGAAGAGAATGTGATTTGTACTGTGTTTTCCTGTGCAAGAGTCATTGTTTAAATGTTTTTAGCATGTTTTGATTGAGAAGTGGTTGTTGTTTCACGTGAAAAGAGTCCTCCACCAGTGATATTCTTGGCTCTTGATATAGTTTAGGTCTCTACTTCAATATAAGTCAAATCATTTGATCTGATCTGCTAGTCTAATATTAGAAAATTATGATCTGAAGTGGCTCAGACAGTATGGAATGGGTTTGACACCAATGTACCAATGTTTAATAAAATACTTTTTTGTTTTTTGTTTGTTTTTTCTCAAATCCCAATCCCTTTTTTAAGCAAGAACTTTTGTTTTGATTTGTTTTTAAATGCTTTAAACTTCAAAGCTATTACTCCTCAGTTTGGCCTTTCGAGAGCTTGTTTGGGGACTTGGCTGCATTGCATGCTCCAGTTAAATATGACGCGCCATTGTAGTCAAACTCGTTGCTTTGCTTTATACATTCAGAGCACACTGAGTCTTGATCTGATCTTAAATGTTGTTTGACACACTCCAGTGTGCATCTATATTCTCCAAGTCTGACCTTGCATCTTGGGCAAAGTTATGAAGTCTCTTTTGGATGGTTGATTCATGCAATTTGACATTAACTGAGGCAAGACTTGCTTATAAATCCCTTTTACATTATCCTGGGGTTCTTCAAGACCTTGGTTATGTTCGGAATGCAACACTGCCTCCTATTTGAAATGGGATTTTGCCTGTTACGTTTAGTAAAACGTTATGCAAAATTCTGCATGTGTAATTCAGTGAGTCGCTTCCAGTTATCATCTCAGAAAGATGCGGTTATTTTGCAGTTTTATTTATTTATTTATTTATTTATTTGTTAGTTTGTTTATTTAGTTGCATAAATGTCATAGCATGTCAAGTTTAGTACATTGCATTGTGGGATAAAGTCTAAAATGTATGCACCGTTTCTGTCAGTTAGTAAAGGTGTTGTCTAATGGATGAGCTCGTGCATTGATTGGATGCATTTATTAAATAATGCTGTGCAAGTTGTGATTCCATTCTGGTAACGGATATATATTATTTTATTATTTTTTTTTTTTTTTAAAGTATTTTTGACCTTATTTGAGCTCCTCTCTTCTATGCTGTTGCATGGACAGGATGGTTTAAGAGTCATAAACAGCATTTAGTAATATGCTATTTTGAGCTATTTCAGCTTTCTGGCTAAATTTGGTGGGATGGCCTGGCTAAATTGCCAGTGGATGGAAATCTGAAGTTGAATGGACTAACTACAAAATGACTTGGAAACAAAACCCTTCCCAGATTCATGGGCAATCTTTTTTAAGGGCCTCTAAGAGCTCTTTTAATCTCAGCATGATGTACCACACACTTCAGACCAAACCAGACCACCTGATGTTCAAACATGCCAGCGCGCTGCAAGTTACTCGCAAATTAACTTAAAATCCTTTAATCCTTAATAGATGGAACATTTGCAGTGATTTTACTGGAGATATAAAATTATGATAATATCGTAATGTTTTTTTGGCCATCAAGATTGCCATTAGTGCCATTTTTGCAACTGTTTAAATTAGATATAAAATGAAGACTTCGAAACTAGTCGGCAAATGTCAAGTCAATTCAAAATACAGATAAAAAATGTCAACGTCTTGAAAATATGAAAATGTATGTGTAAAAATATGTGGGTAAATATTGCTTTTTATTTGATATTTTATATCCTGCAGCATTTCTGATAGTTGAACATCTTTGGCAGATATGGCACTGCAACAAGCTTAGTGGAAATTTTTTATTCAAGATGAATGCCTGGCAAACACAATTTTTTTTTTTTTTTTTTTTTTTGCTGTACTACAGAGTTTGTTTGGCCTTTGACTTCATCAAAATGAAGTACTGCAAGTTTTTCTTGAAATTTAGCCACTTTTTCACTTTGGGTAATAAATATGGCGCAAAGTGACAGAACTTAATGTGCAGGCAAAATTTCTATTATGATTATGATGTTTTTGGGTCAGTTTGACCTGCATAATTTTAATGTTTAAGGCGGTTGCACAGACCTGAAATAAAAACGTGTTTAATGTACTTTAGTATGCCAGTTTCTTAACTAAATTTTACATTTATACATTTGATAGGAGCTTATATCCAAAGAGCTTATATCCTCTTTTTCCATTACTGTAAGTAATCAGAACAGACCCATGACCCATTTTTAGGATTTAACCCAAAAGTTGGATCTGAACGAGACTGAACTATTCTACAGATGGCATTTTTGCTCTGTAACCTTCAAAAGGAGATCATCACAACTACATCGCAATATGGCGCCTCAGATCATCTAAATCAATATAGTTGTTGCACTACACACATGCATCAAACGGCATAAACATCATTAATACAAATTAGGACAAAAGGTGAGCGTGTCCTTTCCATTTCCATTGACGACACAATTAGGGGCGTTGAAATATTAATCGGTGTTTGTATGGAGGCCTCGATGGATCGCATGACCTGTTTGTCATAATCCTGCATTTCGAGACTCCGGAGAGAAAGTCAGGCGTGTGCTGATAAAGGAAAGAACCGCTGCTAATTAAAATGAAGGAGAGGAGAACAGATGGCTTCTTCACAGCTGGAAACTTCACTGTGTCTGGGACAACACAGCCTGGAATACCACTGGGATAAATATGCTGCCCCCTTTGTTTTGCTTTCTGGATGCAGTCACTTTGAGCTAATGCCCTTTGAATTTCCCTACAAACCATGACCGGCTCGGAATACTTGATCAGGCACTGAAACGTGTCTGCGGTGTAAATGAATGGGGTGATTATGTTTTAAAAATCAGCATTCCCAAAGAAACGGCACGAGGCTGGGTTCAGTCACTGCTAATGAACGCAACCGTTCGTTTTCCATTCTGCAAGCTTTTTGGGGGGAAATTATTAGAGCAATATCTTCCTTACTGACTAATGCATAGGCACATCATGCAGTTGAGGTAATAAGCACTTTTAAAAACGGAGCGCGATTTCTGTTTGCCTTATGTGGTTGTTTTGGCTGTAGGCACTTTTCGCTCCTCTCAAAAGGCCTTTCCAACTTCATTCAACGTGACGCTTTTGTTAATCAGTCCAAAAGTACATCATATGGTAGCCCTTTTCTGCTATTTTAGCTCTTGACGATTTCATTCGAATCAAAATCCAGATCCTAGATGAGTATTATTGAGTGTTTCCTGAAACTGACCAAGGTGAGTAAGGCTGGGCTGGTCCACTAGCTAAACCAGCAGATCTAAAGATGCATGCTGGTCTAAAGGTCTGTTCACGCCAAGCACGAGTATTTGTATTTTGATATTAATAGAGACTATGGATTCCTATGGACCCATTCACAATGAGGTTAAAAAAATATCTGCCAGACAGGAGAGGATAGCAGAAAAAATTGCAATCAAGGCTGAGTCATTATTTTATTAATTTTAATTTATTAAAGTTATTATCCAAACTATTTTACTTTACATTTTACATTACTTTTTTAAGGCCAGTTTATTATTATTTAAATTATTTTTTTGGAAAAGTTATCTGTGCATATCATTTAAATAACAAAAAAATGTGGGGAAAAAATAATCAATAAAGAAATGCTTACTAAAAAAAAACACTTACTAAAAATACCACAATTTTGTATTTGTTTACCTGCATGTCATGTGACCATTATACCAATATTAGAGAACCGTGAACATGAGAATGTTCATATTTTTGCACAGGATGGAAATGCATTCATTTGTTTATGCATTTTAATATTGAAGTTATTATCCAATTCATTTTATTTTCATTTAGGCCAGGTTTCCCAAACTGGGGTTTTGTAAAGTTTATTGCATGGGGTTTGTGGATTTGTAACAGCTCTATGTACACTTAATATAATTCACAAAAAAAAGTAAAATTAAAATAAATAAAATAAAAACATATAAATAATAATTCAGTAAATAATATTGTAAAATATAAAATATAAAAATATATATATATATTATTTGTTTTCTTGCATGTTATGTGTTAAATTATTGAAATATTAACAAAATCTCAGTGGATACTTGCAGTAAATATCAGATGGGTTCATCCGACAAAAAAGTTTGTGAAACCTTGATTTAGGCTTATGAAAATTGTATTTTATTGCACAAATGTAAATTACTGTAGTGGCATCAGATGGGATGCATGAAAAAAATCTTTTTACAGGTGTGAATTTGGTTTTCAGTCCTCACTCAAATGCAGCAAGAGTTCCCGTCAAAAAAAACAGCCACTGTTTATTATTAGTTAGCGCTTGCTCATTAGCATTTGCCAGACAGCTACACAAACAAAATAAATGAGCTATATCATTTCAAAAACAATCCTCTCCTCCTCAGCCCACTGGTTTTAATAGCTTCATATACAGTATATGAAGATGTCCCTGAGGGACCTTCCAGAACCATCTGCTACTCTTTCCGCTCTTTGCCTGATGGGCCACGCTAAGAGAAGGTCAGACGCTGACAGTGAGGAAGCTGTGCTTGCCAACAGAGGTGAAGTAAGAACAGTATCTGACAACACTTGAAAGCCCTTATTGTCTTGGGTTTTCCCTTCAGTCCGGGCTTCAGGAATAGCCCTGCTGTTTCTCAGGTTGCATCAGATTCAGATTTCTATGGTGAAATACAAGGAATGTTGCTTTCTTTATGTTTTTAGTGCACACTTGAAAGCATGCCCTAAAATGTTCACGCAAAGAACTACAGGCGAAAACAAATAATTGAATAGGTGAAGCTGTGTTGACCAGCTGAACATCAGTGTATGATGTAATATTGATTTGTATTATGTAATTATGTTTGCTAGTAAGAGACTTCTACTACTGTAGAAGTTTTGTTGAGTCAAAGACCTCAAATGCCTTCATACTTACTTACCTATACTTACATCTCCATCTTCTACAACAACCTTTAGTGTCCAACAGCTGTTTATGAAGCCATTAAGCTCTCAGCTTTTCCTTGCCTGTTTTTTTCTGAACTGTTACTCATAATTCATTTATACATTTTTGCTCTCTTTCTTCCTTTCTCTTGTTCATCATGGCATACTTTCAAAGCGCACAATCAAATTTTGATTAGTTATGTCAAAAAGCTGCTAATATTAACCAGTAACTTGTACTCTCATGCAGATTGTGCTCATTGCAAGTAGTCAGAGTGTTTATATCATAAAATTTATATTAAGTCCATTGTATTCTCTATTAATCTTTACAAATTGCTGCGGTCTCTTCATGTTCCAACAGTACATGATATCTGTCCACACCTCACAGTCTGCCTTTCTTTCCATGTTCACATCTGTCTAAGAAGCAAGAGTCTGGAAATGCTAGTTTTAACTTGTCACGTGACAAATCAGATCTTCAATTAATTTGGCCAAAGCTGTTCACACCAAGAACAATAACTGTAATGAGATCTACTGTGTTTCAGCATCCACACCAACAAATGATAAAGTGCAATTTATTAGTATACACGCTGCAGATAAGTTGTTGTCCGCCACTTTAAATGCTCAAGATCTTTAATGTCAGGTGGATTCTGATTGGCTGTTTATATTGTTCATCAGCAGGAAAATGTATTCCAATTATATTGTTCCTCTGTCTTTTTAAATGTTAAAAGAAAATGAAAATTGATTCTAATGATATTTTTACTCTGTCATTACATGTTAAATAGTTGTGGTGTGGACTCATCTTTGGTGTGAAGAGGCCTTTAAACTGCTTACAACAATCCCACTAGCATGTAATCATGCTTAAAATAATTCATATTAATATAGCTTGAGGATACAGCTCTTTCTAAAAACCTTTTTCCTCTCATTTTGTTAAACTTAAACAAATTCTGCCTTTCTCTTCATCTTATTACTTTACTCCCTCCCTCACTCGCTCACACACACATTCTTTTGTGCTCTGTTGTAAGGTAGAAACTGAGAGTTTGCATGATGTCCTTTTCTCAGACTCTGAATATGAGTTGCCATAAATGCCACTTTCTTGTTTTACAGCTGAAGACCAAAAACACGAAGACAGTCAGTCACAGCAAGCCGAATGAACATGGCCTTCTTGTGCCCAAACAGAAAAAACAGAGAGCTGGAAATTTGTACATTTCCACTGGCATGTCTGCATTTAAGCAGTGCTGTTATGTGTGGTACAGCATTTGATGTTGATCTCTCAAAGGACTCTTCAAGTCAGCAGTAATAATTTTTCACATGTAGCAATCTTTTTACAGCTCCTAGAATGAGCAAATCAGCTGTGCATCATCTCTGGGATTTGGTACTGACACCTGCACCTGCATTCACCAACACTATTTTTCTGGAGTTATTGTTGACTTATTGTTTTTTTCTGTTTGTTTGAATTAAGGAGGATGAATCCAGTTGATGAAGATATCAATTCAATGGCCACCAAGTGCTGCACTGCTGCCTGAACCCATCAGGTATCTGCTGTGAAGACTGCATTAACGAACAGCTCTACTGTGACAGCACAGATGTTACAGCCTATAAAAGAAACTTCACAACTGAACAACTACAGTGATGGAGGGATTCTTTTGGCCCATACCTCTAACAACCTCCAACAAGAATCAATGGTTAGTCCAGTGCAACAGTTATAAATAATACTATATATTGTTTATTGATTTACAACAGCCTAAATGATTTTGTCCCTCCAGGACATCTACACCAGGTGGTGTGTGAGGAAAGCACAGAGAACCATCAGAGACTCCAGCCACCCGAACCATGGACTGCTTTCACCGTTACCATCAGCAGTATAGTATAGTATATACTGTATAGTATAATATTTACCATATATATATGTGTGTGTGTGTGTGTGTGTGTGTGTGTGTGTGTGTGTGTGTGTGTGTGTGTGTGTGTGTGTGTGTGTGTGTGTGTGTGTGTGTGTGTGTGTGTGTGTGTGTGTGTGTGTGTGTGTGTGTTGCATATATATTCAATATTTGTCATCCATACTGTCAGTTTGCACAAAAGACTTTCACCACCTGTGCACTTGCATTCATGGTATTGTGACAATACAAGTGATTTGATTTGAATTGGTCACATCTTTTGTTCATGAGTTGTAGTGTAGGGTGCTGGATAACAACTGCAAATTGTTCATGACATGGAAGAAGAAGATTGTGATTGTGATAGGGACATGGACAAGCAAGCAAGAGGAAGAAAACCAGGAGAGCTCTGATGATGGCAAAGAAACTGAATGTGATTCTATGATGCTCAAGACATTTCACCATGCATGCATTTGGGTGGCTTCATCAGTTGTGACCTGATTGGTTTTAATAACCCATTTTTATTTCTCTTGAATATGATTTGTCTTTATATGCTACTTTAGCTGTCTTTATGCTGTATTCTCCAGTAAAGTATTGTACATGGAGTTGGATAATAAATTAGGGTGAATATTCTGTATTAAGGATGGTGTTTGGTAAACACACCTTAATTTTGAAAGCAATACATGTATAATTACCATGAGTTTTTTAATTAAGACATGAACATTTTGTCATATCAATGACTGAAAGATGCATTAGAAGAGAGTGCATGGACTATATTGCTGAGGGTGATGTACCAGGGAAAGATCAACATGAATCGTGTACTATATTATAATGAAGATGAGCATGCACATTACTGAAGTCCAAAACTTGAGGAGGACAAATATGAGAATATTTGGACAAGAGTTTTACAAATTCAAGGTCTTTTATGTTATGATTCTTGGCACTGCAAGAATTGTGTGACTTTGCACATAAACTACACACTGTCTGAATCTTGATTTACTGAATGACACATTGACTTTGTGTAATATAGTACAATGAAGTGTCACAATATGTATTGGTTGTTTAATTTAGTGTCTTTGTTTACTGTTATCGCTGTATTCATGTTCTTGATCTAATGAAATAAATGGAGGCTATTCCAAAAAGGCACTGATGTAGATTTTTTTGAGTATATTCTTATTCTGACTATGACTTGCCACAGCTTACATAATGGCATGTTGTTGAAAAGAAAATCTAAAATAAATTCTCAGACATAAATGCGACTCAACAGTTTGTTGTCCATGATGAGAAGAGATCTATGTATGTTTTGCAGCCCTTCAATCCCCAGGGGCCCAGCAGAGTCCCCTGGAAGAGCAAAAAATTGAACATTTCAAATGGCTGTAAATCAAAGTCTGCTTATAGTATAAAAGAGAAAATTGGCAGGACAACTACTTACGCTATGTTTACTAAATAATGTTGGACACAGTTTTCAGACATATATGGAAAGGTGGTATAAAGGTGCTCTTAGTAAAATACCAAATTTCAGCCTGCCTCTAAAATATGCCATATATGCACAATGAACATGTTTAGTTGACCCTTTGTTCAAAAAAGATTGTATTTTTCCCCATTTCATTATTAAGCATTTTAAACTACATTACCCATAAGCCTCTGCCATTCTATTGATGGAACCCAGTGCTGTTATTAGTAGTTCAATTAAGTTATGCTTAGACTTAGGGTTAGGAGCTCGGTAAAGAGGTGATTCCTCACGAAATAACAACACTTAATTATTAACAGAAGGTATTATTGAAGTAATAATAACAGCACAACGTACTTTGCAACATTAGGTGTTTTTTTTTTTTTTTTTTGGCTTAAAAGATAGTCTAATCACAGCGAGTTCTGCGAGAGCCAAGAGAACTGCAAAGCCAATGGCAACCCAGTTGAGCAGAGACATCACACTTCCCATTGTATACATTGTTTACACTAATATTAATTAATGTACAATATTTAAACTCAAAGGTTTGCATATACTGTGTAAAAAATAAATAAATAAAAGTAAGAATGTTTCATTCGCTTCTGATAATTATTCAAACATGCAACATTTTTCTACTATTAAATTTTGCTTCTGTAGCATTTACAGTGTATTTATAGAGTAGTAAAGATACAATTAATCACTTCTACTGTATGTTTCCTGGAAATGGACCTTAGAATATTGCCAATCTTAGATGTGCCAGTTGAACTATAGGAATGATAATAATAATAATAATTATTATTATTATAGGAATCACACACTTTGTAGTCATTTTACAGTGTTTATTGATATGTCAAATTTTTCCAAGACAAACATAGTGCCCAGAACAGCATTCTCTGTCAAGTTCGTGTTACTATGACAAAAAAAATAAAAAAATAAAAAATAAAAAAATAATGCAGTTGACTATAAAAATGTGTCTGCAAAGAAGCAATCAATTATAGTGAAATATAACAACTTAAAACAATGACTGATTGATAACGTAATTAATGGGTACATGGAAACAAATATGTAACTAAGAAACATGGAATAGAAGACCCCTTTAATAAAACATAGTCTAATATGCATATAGAAAAAGAGAGTTTGTTTACAGAAAACATTATAAGATGCCAAATAATATTTTCCAAATGGGAAGTTTTGAGCCTTCAATTGAAAATATATTATTTTCTTCCCTTTAATGAACAAATAGGCAAAAAATTATTAAGAACAATATTTCAATATTTTACAATTACCTTTAAAAATAAATCTCCTGTAGTCATTGTCTCCTTCTATTGTGACTATATGCAAGACAAATTAAAATGGTTGATCACAATTATAATTTTATAATTCTAAAAGTCATAATGATAGCGACAGGAGTGCTCACAGTAGAGATGTGAGTGTTGACTGTAGAGGAGAAATTAAAACAGGTGGACATGCTAAGACTGGAAGTTGGCAGTAAAGGACTGAGAGCAGATGTGCCATGCGAGAGAGAGAGAGAGATGTGGAAGCTTTTGGACGGGCTGATATCGTGGAGAGCTGATGGAGTAATCTGTGAGAAATCCTGCAACACAGAAAGAAAGAGAATCGATTGCATGATGAACAAGGAAAATACTGACAACAACAAATGGCAGACAATATAAACATCCAACTGTAGAGCGTGCTTATAATAAATAGAATGTTATTGTCTGTTGGTGTGGATGCTAAATAGTTCTCTGTATAGTTATTGTTCTCGGTGTGAACAGCTTTAAGTGAACTGATTTGGCCAAATTAATTGAAGATCTGATTTGTCACGTGACAAGTTAAACTAGCATTTCCAGACTCTTGCTTCTTAGACAGATGTGAACATGGAAAGAAAGGCAGACTGTGAGGTGTGGACAGATATCATGTATCATATATCACGGGAAGACGCTGTGCCAATTTGTAAAGATTAATAAAGAATACAGTGGACTTAATATAAAGTTTATGATATAAACACTCTGACTACTTACAATGGGCACAATCTGCATTAGAGTTGAAGCAACGGCTAATGACAGCAGGAGGAATAAAAGTCCAAGAACTTTGTACGAATTTGCTGAAATTCTATGAATTATTACTACTTCGGCGTAACACTTTTCTGGGGGTTCATCCTGATGGGGCCGTGGGATATGTAAACCAAAGTTTAAGAAACATCAAATGCTGTGCAAAATGTAACTGCAGTAAAGTTCAGTCAAAGGGTTAAGACCAACACAGACGTACCATTGAAAATGTTTGCCTTTGCAGCTTTTGGTCTTCTCCATAAACACACAAATTCATGCCTCTCCACAAGACAAGAGTTTGACAGGCCTTCCTTTGGTCTTCCTTTTGAGCTGAGACAAAGAAAACAGAAAATGTTGAACCTTTGAAGGCTTTAGCCTCCCTGGCAGCTTCCTCAAGTTCAGCACTGGGAGCTTCGAGTACAAGTTACCTGTTAATATTAGCAGCTTTTTGACATAACTAATCAAAATTGGATTGTGAGCTTTGAAAATATGCCATGATGAACAAGAGAAAGGTGTAAATGAATTATGAATAACTGTTGAGAAAAACAGGCAAGGAAAAGCTGACAGAGAGAGTAAGTGAGCTTAGATGGCTTCATAAACAGCTGTTGGACACTAAAGGTTGTTGTAGAAGATGGAGATGTATGTGATCTGAAGTAACTGCAAAGACAAAAAAAAAAAATTGAATTACAATTACAAAAAGGTATTAAGGCAAGGCAAGTGATGTGTTATTGTGCTTAAATTACAAATACCACATCAAAACTACATTACTATGGTAAAAGATGGTAAATGTGTGGACTTTTACGTGATCGCTTTCCCCACCACAGGCGAATTTCAAACGAATATCACAATGAAAACTAACTTTATAATGCTGGAACATGTTGAAATAATGGGACAAACGGTGTGTACAGTATCGATTTGAAACACAACATAATTTCATTCATAAATATGCAACAATCGACTAACGTTACTTTACGAGACGGGTGGAAACTCTACCTGTACGTGTCTTGAAGTTATCTAAATTCCATATATTTTTAGCAATAAAACACTTTGAATAGCCGGAGAGTTTAAAACGCAAATAACATGCATTTTAAAAGAAACCCACAATGCGGTAAATGTTTCTGTAGCATCTCCTGTTCCCGGTAGGGGCGCTAGTTTAGGGAACGCTCGTACACTGTAAAAAGTGATCAGTTGACTAAACTTTAAAAAAATTGAGGAAACCCGTTGCCTTAAAATTAAGTAAATAATATATATATTTTTTAAAAAGTTAAGTGAACTTGACAATTCACTTAACTTATTTTTTTTTTAATTATCATTTACTTAAAAATTTTTAAGGCAACAGGTTTCCTCTTTTTTAAGTTAAGTCAACTTATCACTCTTTCCAGTGTATGGGTAATTTGAGGATAGTGACAAATGACCTATACGGTCGTATGAGTTGGAGGACTTTTTGGAGACAAAATGTCTGTATTCGGTACCAATACCAGTGAAAATCCACGGTTATCAGTACCAATATTGATACCAAAGCAAAACACAAAAACATTCTAAATAAAAACCACATTATTTTTAACAAATACAAAGTTAAACAAAAAATAAACTGTATAAAAATCAATGCCATTCTTTATGCTTATTTAAAATTGCATGAAAAAAGTTTTCCTTTTACAACTAAGATACAACTATTTGAAAATCTGAGGGTGCAAAAAAAACTAAATATTGAGAAAATCGCCTTTGAAGTTGTCCAAATTAAGTTCTTAGCAATGCATATTACTAATCAAAAATTAAGTTTTGATATATTTACGGTAAGAAATTTACAAAATATCTTCATGGAACATGATCTTTACTTAATATACTAATGATTTTTGGCATAAAATAAAAATGGATCATTTTGACCCATACAATGTATTGTTGGCTATTGCTACAAATATACCCCAGCGACTTAAGACTGGTTTTGTGCTCCAGGGTCACATGTTTTACAGGGTCACTCGTGCAGCAAGAACCGGGTTGACTGGGTACTCGGTACCACCTGGTACCGTGCCGTTTTAATTTTTTTAGTACCGAATTGGTACCGAAGTACCGAGTCTTTTGACAACACTACTTGCAACCACACAACTCCATAGCATAGTGTTTAAATGCTCTAAAATACACGTAAAACACCAGAATTGTGGCAGTGAGTTTTGAATGAGCAAGCATTCATATTTTCTCATATATAAGCACTCATATTTTCTTCAAAATTGCATTTGATTACAAAAAAACTTTAAAAAATCAAGCTTTTAGCGCCAGCTCATAGTTCAGTCTGTATTCAAGCAGTTCACATGTAATCACACTTATCAAAAGATTTCCCGCTGAAGAAAAGGAACGGTTATTAGCTTTCCTGGAAACACTTCACTGGAAATAGATGCTCTTTCATAGGACAGATCCATTTGATCAAGCATCTTCTTATCTCTAACAGCATGTGTTCTGCCGTGGGCATCTCTTTAATACTGGAAAATGAATCACGTTTCCTAACTGCGGGAAAGGTGCGATTCATAACAGTGTTTCCCCTTCCATCGAGGTACAGTGTATTTCATTGTTGGGTTACGAGGTTAACACTATAATAACTTGCTTGATTCTTATCAAAGCCGCAGCTAATGAGCTGGTTTCTGGTCATACAGACGAGTATCAAACGCCTGCTTTGAAGTCCACCGACTTCATTACGAATAACATTCGTGAGGGACGTGACGGAGAACGCTTCGGCCAGAACTGCTGCATGCTAAGCAGTGAGGTGGTTTCTTATAATAAGGAACAATCTGTGAACATTTCTAGTGGCGTTAATTGTGTTGATGACAATTTTGGTGTTGAATGGGTAACGTCATAAGAAATTGAGGTTTGAGAGGTTTTTAGAAGTGTATTATATATATTTTATTTATTTATTTATTTCTAATATAACATGTATTTATCTAGTATATATACAGTACATTACCGTTCAAAAGTTTGGGATCAGTAGGATGTTTTCATGTTTTTTTGGAAAAAGTATTTTCTGCTCACCAAGGCTGAATTCATTTGATCAAAAATGCTGTAAAAAGAGTAATATTGTGAAATATTATTACAATTTAAAATAGCTGTTTTCTATGTAAATATATAGTAAAATGTAATTTATTTTTGTGATCAAAGCTGAATTTTCAGCATCATTACTCCAGTCTTCAGATACTTCAGAAATCATACTAATATGCTGATTTAAGCAAATTAATTATCTATACTGCAGTTGCAGAGCTTGTATTTTGAATCTGTTCTTATAAATGAATCAATCAGTCTGAGTTTTTTTTTTTTTTTTTTTTTTTTTTTAATTCTCATGCAAAACTAAATTACAATGTTTTTGACACATGGAACCTTGTCTAACATTTATAAGATGCCATAAATGTGAAAGTGTAGAAAGTGGGGTTAGCTGAGATGGTGAGCTTCATTGATTCAACATGACTAATAAACACAGGACTACTGAGTTCTTATGAAGGATGAAGTGAAAGGTCAGGCACTGAGGGAGAGTCTGTGCTGAAAGCAAGGTCAGTCCAGAGGTGCAAAGTCAGACTGTTGTTGGGTTAGAGGTGGTCAGGCAATGTTTCTCCATGCTGGACTAACAGGTCTCCTAATGCATGCACTCGTGGAGTCTGAAGCCCTGGAGCAGCAGCCTTTTCACATGACGTGCTGTTTTTCTTCTTAATCACTGTATATAATGTTAAAGATCATATGTGTTGGGTTGAAAAGCCCTGTATCACACAGTATTTGCTAAACAAAATTCAATGATTCTTTCTAAATGAGGTGCTGATTACAAAAACAAACAAACAAAACAGTGGCTATTTTACTCTAGACTCTAGAGTATCAAACTTCCTCACAAAATGATGCATTTCATAACATTTTTGCTTTTACAACCATTTGTAAGGTGAAGAAATCTTATCCCTTAGTCAACAGAAAAGCCACGCAAACACATGATTACTGTCTTCCTCTGAGAACTATTTATTCTCAGCCAATTTTTACATATATAAATGATTCCACAGACATTGTTTTATGCCTAATGCTAAATTAAATGGTACATTTTGCATACTTATTTTTGTCAGTACAACTTTTGAAATTTTACTGCTTTAGTTATTTTGATAAGCTGATATACATTTCAAGACTTATGAAAATATGTTCCGATTTAAAAGTACAGTATATAGTCAGAATTACTATATATATTCACAATTTACATTCATATATTCAAACTTAAAACTATATTTTTGACTTCAATATTTAGACTTACAACTATATATTCAGATTTACTTCTATAGATATTTTAATGATTTAAATTTATAAATTCATACTTACAACTATCTATCTATCTGTCTGTCTGTCTATGGTTATAAAATGTATTTTTACATTTATTTATTTATCTAGTATATACCTTGTATTTCATATTTTTGGGGTCATTAATATATATATATATATATATATATATATATATATATATATATATATATTTTTTTTTTTTTTTTTTTACATTTTCATAAAAAGTCTGTACTAAGGCGGAAAAAATGTCAATGGAGTGAACATTTTAGTGCACTAATGATGCTAATATTTTACCTTTTGAGATTAATTATGTCTGTTGTTATAGCCTATTTAACTTTTAACACAGTTAACTTTACAGCTCTTTTAAGCCCGCTTGAAATAGTCAGGATTAATGATTTATTTGACAGCTGCCTTAAAAATTCTTTGTTTGTATTATTTTATAACGATCATGAATGAGAAACTATCCGTGTCGTGATATTCTGTGAACAAATCACTGGCGCTCCGTCTACTAAAGTCGAGCCCACGGGGCGTTATCTAACAGGACCGTTACTCATTTATGACAGCGCGGCATGGCTTCATTTCATCCTGCTCTGTTAATGTGCTGAAAGACACATCACTCCCCTCAGCATCACATCAGTGTGGAGACATCGTCGCTTCTGTAAGTGACACTCAGATGAAACATTAGAGAGATCAGCATGTAGCTTTCAGCTTTTCTTCTGTCGTTGAGTGATGATTTAACGATGCGTATCAACAGGACGTCTTCGCTACTTGTTAGTAAACCGCCGAGTCGTTGACTAAATGATGTGTTCTTTGTAGTCACTGTTACACGCCTCACCTGGAAACACTCAAAACATGCTCGTCTGTCAGTGCAACCCGTCAAGATCTCCTTATGTCTCAATTGTTTCTCCAAGACTGCAATAAGGTTCCAAGATGTTGATTGTTTCTTCATCAGATTTGAAGAAATGTAACATTCCATCACTTGCTCACCAATGGATGCTCTGCAGTGAATGGGTGCCGTCAGAATGAGAGTCCAAACAGCTGACAAAAACATCACAATAATCCACACCACTCCAGTCCATCAGCTAACATCTTCAGAAGACAAAAGTTGCGTGTGTGTAAGAAACAAATCCATTATTAGACGTTTTTAGCTTCAAACCGTTGCATCCTGCTTAAAATAGAGTCCATAATGCATAATAACGAGTCTTTCAGTGAAAAAATCCATCTCCTGTTGTCTCTCACACCAAAACCCAGCCACATAGTTGTTTAAAGCTGGTTTGGACTGTTTAAACAGTGCTTGATCTGTGCAGATTTCTCTCCTGATTCAGACCAGACCACTTTTTAACACTGGAGGAAGTGTTATTGTGGATTATGGAGTCATATTTTAACCAGAAGCAATGGTCTGAAGTGAAAAATGTCTTAATGATGGATTTGTTTCTTAAAAACACGCAGCTTTTGTCTTCTCAAGATGTTAACTGATGGACCGGAGTGGTGTGGATTACTTGTGGATTATTGTGATGTTTTTATCAGCTGTTTGGACTCTCATTCTGACGGCACCCATTCACTGCAGAGCATCTGTTGCTGAGCATTTCTCCAAATCTGATGAAGAAACAAACTCATCCACATCTTGGATGACCTGAGGGTGAGGACATTTTCAGCAAATGTTCATTTTTTTGGTGAACTATTTCTTGAAATGGAGCAGAAATTGCAAAACATTTCAGATCGAGTTTGATTTTCAGAAGAAACCATGCTTAAATCGATAAAATGCTGAAAGGGGTAGTTCACCCAAAAATGAAAATTCTGTCATCATTTACTCACCCTCGAGTAGTTCCAAACCTGTATGAATTTCTTTGTTCTGCCGAACACGATATTTTGAAGAAAGTTTGCAACCAGGCTGTTTTGGGGCACCATCGACTTCCATAGTAGGAAAAAAAAAAATACTATGGAAGTCAATGGTGCCCCAGAACAAGCTCTGTTTCCCACGTTCTTCAGAATATCTTCCTTTGTGTTCAGCAGAACAAAGACATTCGTACAGGTTTGGAACTACTTGAGGGTGAGTAAATGACAGAATTTTCATTTTTGGGTGAACTATCCCTTTAAAAGATTAAAAAATAATAATAATTTAAAATGTCAACATGAACATTTTTCATCAAAATTTTCAAAATGATGATTTTATAGTTTTATAGTCCCAATGTTTGACTTCAGTTTGGCTCCTAAACTGTGAAAGAGCATATTTAAACAATCAGATCATCAAATAAGTATAAAAGTCTGTATATATGAGACACGCATTAGATGCAACCACACATTTGACTCTCTCAGTAGCGTCAGAAGTTTCTTGTCCTGTTTTTCCTCTACTTTCCTCAGCCGCCATGTAGACTGACACAAACATATTGTAATGCATGACGAGGATTGGGGGAATTAGGAAGATAACAGCAACAACTTTTGGAGCCTTTCATGTAAAAACTTTCTAAACAACGTCTTGTCACTTTCTTATAAATTATGCAGTCTATACTGCTGCGTGCTTGTCAAAGTAATCGTCACAGCACAGTTGCTGTTTAAGACGCGTTTTTAACCTTTCATGTGGAATATTACACAAGGACAACTTTCCCAACATAAACTAATTACCGTCCCGGTGCCAAAATCAAAACAATATTCAGCAGCAAACTCTTTTGAAATTGCACGCTGCCCCCTGCTTGTCCAGCTGACAACCTTGCGAATTATTTCAAGCCTTATCATTTTGTTGTTATTTTATTCAAGATTGTTTGTAAATAGGATCTACCGGGAGGCTTTAGTGATGAATGTAGGATGCAAAAGCTGCCTGTCAAACTGACTGAACATGGATCCATATTTGTATGAGATGTCGTAAGATATTTCAACACCCACAACCACAACTGAAGCCTGTTTTGTCTTTCTCTCTCTCTCTCTCTCTCTCTCTCTCTCTCTCTCTCTCTCTCTCTCTCTCTCTCTTTTTTTTTTTGGATTGTGCAACATCTCAATATTGTTGCATTTTTTTCATCTTTTAGTGATCCTGTTTTTATATAAATAATAACTGACATACCACTCTAAACACGCCTTATATATTTGTCCAATGTCTGCCTTTCTACAAGCACAGACTGTTCAGATTCGCTCTAGATCTATATTTCCCCAAAATTTATTTATTTGCTAAAAAAAAAATACAATAAGCTTATTTTGTTTTCGACATTAGATACCGCATTAGGTATCATGAACTAACAATGAAAAAAACGTTTACAGTATTTAGTACACTAGATTAATTTCAGTTCCTACACTGTAAAAAGTGATAAGTAGACTTCACTTAAAAAAACTGAGGAAACCCCTTGACTTAAAATTATTAAGCACATAATAATGATAAAATAAAAAAAATTAAGTGAACTTGACAGTTCAATTAACTTATTTTTAAATTATCATTTACTTAATAATTTTAAGGCAATGGGTTTCCTCAATTTTTTTAAGTTGTCAACTTATCACTTTTTACAGTGTGCATATGCTAAATAAATGTGTACATTTAAAGTTGCATAAATTAACATAATTTGATATTATTATTATTATTATTATTTTATTTTATTATTATATATTTTTTTGTTTGTTTGTTCGTTTTGCAATAAGCTTATTTGTATAGATAATGTATTAGGTATTATTGATTTAACAATAAAACTTTTATTAAGCATTAAGTAGATTAATTTCTAGATTAATTTCATAAAGGAATTTTAAAATTTCAGGGTCTATAAATAATATAAATATTATTATTTGATGTATTATGAAAATAATGTTTTATTTTATATAAATATATTTTTTATTTTACTTTATTTTTTTTATTTTTGCTAACAATTTACAATAAGCTTAATTTTTTAACATTAGTTGCATTAAGTATCATGAACTAACAAAAAATGTTCACAGCATTTAGTAATCTAGATTGACTTCAATTTCGACATATACAAGTGAATCTTTACGTTTCAAGTTTAGCATATTATGAAGAAAAAATATTTTGTTTTATTAATTTTATATATAATTCACTCACTTTTAATCAGACTATAAAAACATTTTACACATATTGGATTAAAATGTCAAACAATCTATTTTTATTTCCATGCTGATAATTAGACACCATGCATTAAATTAATCATGCAGGTGACAATGTGGCAGATTATCATTGCATACTGCGTTTTCCATACTATTTTCACACTGTTTGACACATGCTATTTTAGTACACTAGTACTGCATTGCATGAGTGCTAGTGAGTTCATGTATTCCCAGTGTCCAACATATGGCATCCAGCATCCCAGAATAACCTGAGCAACTTCTGCTTTCCATCCTGCACGTCTTTACACGCACCGCTGCCAGTCCTGATCTCTAATTTATCTGACCTTTGTTTGCTTGTGTTTTTACAGACCATTGCTTTTATAGGCAGTGTTAATTTTAGCTCAGAAGTGCACCCTTCAGAGAAGCCTTCAGGTAACCAAGGACAAACCTGAGCGATCTGCTGTAACCCGACGTAAATATGTGAGTAAACTATACTTAAAATGTCAACTCACAGACTTAGATGTCCATTTATTTCATCCCTGGACTAAAAAAGTCGCACATGGGGCTAAAATGAACTAAAACTGAAACAATTTATAAAAAAAAAAAAAAAAAAAAAAAAAAAAAAGTATAAATGTTGCCTTGGTAACTAACTGAAATATGTTGAAGCACAAAAAAAGTAAAAAAAATTTGATTGATTGATTGATTGATTGATTGATTGATTGATTGATTGATTGATTGATTGATTGATTGATTGATTGATTGATTGATTGATTGATTGATTGATTGATTGAAAAAACTTAACTAGAACAAAAACCAAAATAAATATTTTATTTTATTTTTGTTTTTATATTTACTAACAGTTTAAAATAAGCTTCTTTTTTTTCAATATTAGTTAATGTATCAGGTATCATGAACATTTACGGCATTTAGTCATTTGGATTCATTTCAATATACAAATTAATTTTTACATTTCAAGCTGTATGAATTAATATTTATTGATGTATTATGAAGAAACAATATATTATTGTATTTTATTATTGATTTGAAGTAAAATAAGTTATTGACTGAATGAATAAATAAATAAATAAATAAAAACTTAAAACAAAATTAAATGTAGAACTAATAAACTAAATTTCTGATGAAATGATAAAATAATTCACAAATTAAAAAAGCAAACTAAAATGAAAATGAAAATAAAAATAAAATTAAAATCTAACTTAAAATATTGAAAACTATAGTAATATATAAATGGTCACATATGAGATCTCACTTAAAAAAAAAAAAAAAAAAAAAAAATCACTTAGAAATTGCTAGTGAATTTCAGAAATAATTACCAAGAAATAATAAGTAACCCACTGAATTAAATGTGAAATTTTGAAGTAAAAAAAGAAAAGAAAGAAATTTCAGTGCAGTATTTTCTTGAAAAATCAAGGAGAGAAAGTGGAGACTTTTTCTGAAGTCTTCTGCTGCGAATGTTTCTGCAAAAAGTAAGATCCCAGTAATCACACTTTCTTATTAAAGAACAATTAATAAACGATCTCAACAAAGTCTCAAACTGTGCTCAGATTGTCTAAGATCCTGCAATCAAAAAGCAGAGCTCTTGAAATGAATATTTCTCGTCATATTCTCCCAAGATCAAATGTTATCCTCCAAATGTATTTTTATTTTAAACCATAGGAGAAACATCTGAGACAAAATCATTTCTGTATATTCTATGAAGGGAAATCATTTGAGCGATACAGTTTTCCGTCAATATCTTTTCCTCTTGATCATGTTCAGTGAAACTCTTCTGAAGGCCTCACTGTACCGATAAAGCTTTCCAGTTAAGTAACATGTCTCATTCAAAGTGAGACATTCACAACATAAATTTGTGCTGCATCTGTGAAAACATTGTTTTAGCAGCTGTTGTGTATTGTAGTGTGTTATAACACAGCTGTTCTTCAAGTGTGAACTTTCACAGCTGTATGTGAGAATTGAATGTTTTAGTCTGTGTATTTATGGGCACGTCTAATTTAAACCCAGTACTGCTACATTAAGTGTTCAAAAACCTGTGAAAGAGAACAAAACGGATCAGGCCTTTGACAAATAACACTTAGCTTTTTCCAAAGCTGATTGCACAGTTTATTTCCTTCCGTGGCATTGTTTGATATGAAGTACAACACCATGTCAACACTGCTGTTATTGCACGCTTTATTGACATGTTACTGTGTAACGCATGTTATTGTCTAATAGAGTTAGTTTGAGTTTCGCATGTTGCAAGCTAACAATGGGATTTGCATTGATTTTAACATTGCAGCCCTGTTATTAGCCAATTTCTGATTTGATTTAATGATTTTTGAGAGCTAATCACAAATGCATTCTTGTCTTTGGAACATAAAAACTAGGCACTATATATTAATATTAAACTGGAAATATAATGGTAAACTGAACCAGTAGTGTGCCTGTGATGCTGCCTAGGTAGTTTTGGAACAAAGTTGCTCGGCATTCCATTAACAATATGCTGATGGCTCACTTTATTTTATTTCATTTCATTCATGAAAAATATTTTTTACAACATTTATTAAAATCAGTAAATTTTAATTTCTACTTATAAAGGTGCATTGTTTTACATTTACAGTTATGTAATTTAACACTAGTTGAAGTATGCTAACTATTTATTTTATTAATTAATTTATTTATTTTTGCTAACACTTTAGAATAAGCATAAAATCTTTAACAGTACTTAATGCAGTAAGCGTATAAACTAACAATGAAAAATAATTTAAAATGGGTCAATTTTAATTTATATCTTCACAAATGCATTTTTTTACGTTTCTAGTTGTGTAAATTGTGTGATATATTATGTACGTGTTTTTTTTCTGATAACACTTTACAATAAGCTTAAATTGTTTTTTTGTTGTTGTTGTTTTTTTTATTATTAATATACATACAAAGAGAACACAAAATAAAGATACAGACTATAACAACACACAACAAGCTGTGTACAAAAACAACAAAAACAACAAAAAAAATTATACACATTTATGTATAGGTTGGGAGTATTATGGGTGTTGAGGGTATTAATTTCTTAAGGAGGGAAGGAGAAAATACTTCAATCTTAAATTGTTAACATTTATTAGTTGCTGTAGGTATCATGAACAATGATATTGAAAAAATAAAAATGAAATAATGAAAAAACATTAACACTTTATTTTAAGGTGTCCTTGTTACACGTTACATGTACTTACTATTATAATAACAATTAATTATGCATAACTACATGCAAGTATTATTGTTATTAAATAAAAGTTATTTTTTTCC